>NW_019379573.1:176625-240879 GCF_000648655.2 Copidosoma floridanum
AAGTCTCATTGGTACCCAGAGACTTTTTAGCACTTTAAATTAATTTTCTAAAAGTACTTACTTTTTCAACTTTTTTCTTAGCAACTTTTTTTTTTTTTTTATTCTAAGTTAAGCCCATTCCAAGTTTTTATTTTGCTTTCATTATACCAGTTACCGTAAAAGCAGCAGCCTTTTCACCAACACTGGAATCTTTCGCTTTAAAGCGCCGCCAAGCACTTTCTGTAAGAATTTTGTCTGCTACTTTTCTAAACGGAATATCTTCAGGATTCTGAGAATACGCTATATCATGCTGCTTACAAGATTCATCAAGAGGATTGATACCGGAATCACCACGAGCAAGTCTTTTAGACAACTTGGTTCCTGGTCCGCAGTATCGAAAACCTGGTATACGTAGTTCTACAGGTAAACTATTGATTATTCTATTAACTACTTCATGACCTTTTTTTCAGTGAATGATCATCACTGTTCAAGAGCTCAATTACAAATGATGTTAAAATTATAAAAACACTCTATTTATAACTTGAAAAATCAGTTGCACCTGAGTCATTGCGCAGTCAACATGAGTTTTATTGAGCAAAAAATAAAACACACTAGTAAAGCAAAATAAAAAATAAAACGTCATGGAGATCTACTCCCCGACACTATTAGAGCTGTTTTTTGTGGCCCTTCAAACTGTGGGAGAACAAACACCTTACTCAGTTTCATAACACATCCTAATGGATTAAGATTTCAAAATGTATATATTTACTTAAAATCACTGAATCAACCAAATCATAAGTCTTTGAAGGAATTATTAGAACCTATTAAGGATATTCAATTTTTTCCGTTCAGTGAGCATGAAGTTGTAATAGCGCCAGACAAAGCACTCCCAATTCTATCATGATTTTTGATGATATAGTGTGCAAAAAGTAAGACAATGTGAAAGCATTTTTTTGTATGGGGAGACACTGAAACGTTGATTGTTTCTATCTATGTCAATCTTATGCACAAGTTCCAAAATATTTGGTTCGAGATAATGTTCATCTATTTACAATATTTAGTCAGGATGATATGAATTTAAAACCTATTTATCACGATCATGTATGTACGGACATGACTTTTGCAGAATTTAAAAACTTTTGCTTAAAATTTTGGAAAGACGGAAAACATAGATTTGTCGTGATAGATAAAGATAGAGATGCTGACAAGGGTTGAAATAGGAAAGGGTTTGATTGTTTCGCTATAAATATAACGCACACACCTTAAAATTATTTTAGTCTTTCAATATTCAGCAAACAGTCAACATGTCTTAATTTCGTCGAGGAAAAGAAGTTCTTTAACAGATTGAAAAGTCTAGAGAAGCTATAAGGCACAAGTATAGATTGTTAAAAAATGAAAGATCAAATTTCGACAAAGCCATCGATGGAACATTTAAACCAATCACTGATCCTCTTAGATAAATCATTAAAGAAAGCAAGAGAAATATTACTTCTCAAGTATCTATACCCCTAGTTGATCAAAATAAGTTAGAGAAATGCATACAGAAAAGAAAACGACATGCTCATAAATCTCCACTGTTACAGTCATTCATTATTTATGATAGTGACGCTGACGTTTCTAGTGATGATGCTACCATTATAGCCAAGCATACTTTCCAAACTCAAACGTCTCAAACATCTATGAGTCATAACACTGATGACGTCAAGGTTTTTTTGGATAGTACTTCAGGAGGCTACGCCACAGTAGTTGAGTATGATGACACCGAACATGATTCATCTAACGATATAAAGTTGTATCTTCAAATATTAGATCGAAATAAATTGGACCAATTAGATCAAATTTATGGTGTACGAAAGGAGGATGGAGTTTATATGCTAGGTAATTCAAAAATAAGTTTTGGTGATAGGCAAATTCAAATAAATGTTAAAAAATATACTACAACTGTTGGATTAATTGAGCTGCTTATTAAAAAACATATTGATAAAAATCTTATCACGAATGAAGATTTAATGAATTATCATCCTCTTTTGGAAACTTCAAGCATACATAGAAAAAAATATGACAAAAATGCAAGTATATGAAATTACAATAGTATGAAATTTAATAAAGTAATTGGACCAATGCTTACTAAGGTTATTGCAAAAAAACTAGGTGGTGCATTACCACAACTAAAAATTCCACGCTTAAATACGCAGACAGACTGTGTACATTGGGATTATCCCAATGAGCTAGTTAATCGCCTTCGATTGTTAATTGCTGAGAGATCAGCTGGTAACCCTAGCCACACAAATGATATTTATTCGATTATCGAGGAGTTACGAGAAGGTAGTATTATATATTAAGCTGATATTCAATTTTGACTTCAGTATTAGCATGAGTGTTGACGTATTCGGACGTAAGTTGGGTAAAACTGAGGGTGGCAGAGTTCGAGATCTTGAGGTCGAATTGGGAATTACTCCAGATGGCCAATATGATTTGAATAACAAGAGATAGTGCAATGTTGCAAAATCGATACAACTTCAGGATGCGGTAAATTATGATTATTTGGATGAAAGATTCAAATTATTGTTGAAAAAATTGACAACATTCGAACTGTCACAGACAACTCAGAAAAAGAATTTCCATTTATTAGAGCTTTGACAACAACTGCTAATCTAGAAACTTAAAAACATGGAGGAGGTTGTTAAGGAACTTCACAAGCCCGCTAGACGTAACTATCCTTGCCGGAAATTTAATGTGCGTGACTCAGATGAAACTTGGCAAGCAGATCTTGTTGAGATGCAGCCCTATGCTTGTGAGAATAAAGGCTATAGATATATGCTTACTGTAATCGACATATTTTCCTAGTATGCATGGGCTGTGCCTGTAAAAAATAAAACTGGTGAAAATGTTACGGCAGCTATGAAATCTATACTAGTTAGAGGACGAGTACCAAAAGTCTACAAACCGATAACGGGAGAGAATTTTACAACTCAAATTTTCAAAGTCTTATGAAAAAGTATAAAATTAATTTATATTCTACATATGGTAATCTTAAAGCATCAATATGTGAGCGATTCAATCGTACTTTAAAACGTGCTATGTGGAAAAAATTCAGCTTCCGTGGTAGCTATAAATGGATCGATATCTTACCCAAGTTAATTACAACATATAATAATCACAAACACCGGACGATTGCGATGAAACCTAAGGATGTCTCAGCTGCTAATAAAGATAAGATTTTGAAAAAATTTATATCCGTATCAAAAGTGGAAGTAAAACACAAATTTAAAGTGGGTGATAAAGTTCGAGTGAGTGAGTTTAAGCAAGTTTTTGAAAAGGGATATACGCCTAGTTGGTCGACTGAAGTATTTACTATTGTGAGAGTGGCGCCTACGAAGCCTCCAACATACCATTTGACGGATCACTAAAAGCAGACAATCTCTGGG
Source organism: Copidosoma floridanum (assembly GCF_000648655.2). Next base: position 180,033 of record NW_019379573.1, read on the forward strand.
GGCTTCTACGAGCAGGAACTGCAGAAGACTAAGTATCCAGATACTTGCCTTGTTGAAAAAATTCTCCGTCGACGTGGAAATAAAATTTTTGTCAAGTGGTTGGGCTTCGACAAAACTCATAACAGTTGGATTGATACTAATTAATACTTTGTATTGATAAGGAAAGGATTTTTTCTAATAAATAAAAAAACATCAATTATGAATGGATTTTTTATTTTTACATCCCGTTATGCCTAACGAAATTCAATATGCACACCGTTATATTTTATTAATAATTTCATCTTATTTACTAATTCAAACTATCAAACTATCATATACGCTATCTTTTTTCAACAAATTCGCTGATACATGTTCTGGTAAAATCATTTGAATTTTTTCTCTTAACTTCGCAACAATTTTCTCGCAAAATTTGGTTCTCACCTTTTTCAGCTTTGTTACCATTAATGTATCGCTAACTCATAACTCGACAATTTTTTCGGTTGGGAGGAATCCTCCACTGGCTAATTTATTGATTGCTGTCAAATCTGCCATTCATAATGTAAATCAAGAAAGAACTAAATTAGTTATACAAGTTTATAAATAAAGTATTTTTTCATAATTACAGAGAAAGAGGAACGAAAAAAACATTCTTTAGAGTAAAGTTATGCAAAATTTTACTCGGGCGAAAATGCATAGCTTACAAAAATAGAAATAATGAAAAATTATAGTAAATAGTTTTATTAAGGATATAAATAATATTAATGATAAAAAAAAATTGTAACATACCTCAAAACTAAGCTTTGGTTCTTTCAAAAAAAATTTTTCTGCCAGTTCTGCTAACTTCAAACTTCTTTTGCAACTTCTATCCGGCTTCTGCACACTTTTTAAGTCAATAATTGATACTGCTGTCACTTCAGGATGCTAGCTGACGTTCTCGATCAAACAGATCTGCAAAGGGTGCACCTTACCTTTATATAGAGGACCCCCTATCACTTCCATTGATTTTGCTACTATGAGTTGATCTACATCCATCTCTTTTTGACTTGTTATCTCTATTTGATTTGTACACCCTTCTTCCTCTTTTTATTTTTTCATACTTTATTGGTTCGATTGCATTTCTCTCCAGATGATGATGAGTCAGTCAGATTGACTAACTCTCTTGGACTTATGTTTTGCTCTTTGTTTTTGTTGTGATCATGTACGCATTGAACTTGTTGCTGCACGTCTTCCTCATCCGTTTTTGAAAATTTTTTTAGAGCATTCCATTGTTCAATATTTCCCTTTTGATTAGTCATTTCTTTTGAATTCCCCCTTTCATTTTATCCTTCCCTCTTTCCCCATCCTCTATTTTATAATGTCCCTAAGGTAACGTATCCATAGAAGTAATAAAAATATATCGCTTATCATCGTGGGAACTAAAAGCAATTTTATTTTGCTTCTCCGTATAAATTTTATGACGGCGAGATCTAATATATCATTGCTCTCGCCCGATACTTTTGCTTACATCATGCAAGCAGTTAATGTAATCTTCAAACTCAATAGTAGCTTTCACAGCGTTAGTTTTAACACTCTTTGCTTTTTTTGTTACATCTTCATTTTTCATTAGAATACTGTACATTTTACTTCTTAGGCCGACCAAATTTGAAATAATATTTCCATTGCACTCATCTTTCATGAGCCCAACAACAACTTTCTTATTTTTAAGGGCATCATAAATTTATGATTTTCTGGATTATATGATGTATCAAAATCTTGTTTATAAAAATCATGGTTTGTAATTTCATAGATTAAACTGTCTGTATCAGTATAGAGTAATTGACAATTATTTTTTAGCTTGGAGAGCACACAATCATAATAAAAGCGATAAACAAGAGTTTTAGATAAGTCAGCACACTAAGTCCAATATATATAAGCTTTCTTGTTTTACTTCTGTACGTTGCAGTTGAATGGCTATGCAATTTTATCGAAAATATCGCAGCTGTGAAAATAAGGTTGAGAAATATAAGATCTTGCACCATCTTGTCTACTCCAATGATCTAAGAGCTTAATATCGATACGTTTTCTCTCTTTTTCCATTGTTTTACCAAAAATTGCATTATTAAACAGTTTGAAAAGCATTTTTTCAAACTCATTTCTAGACTTTTTTCTCTGATTACTATTTAGGTCAACATATACCTTGAGCCTTGCACTCTGCTAAAATCTTAAAGCACGATGAATTTTTGTGACTCGTAATCCATGGTCTACGGTTTGCTTAAGAGCTTCATAATGCAATACATAAGTTTTCTTATTACCTAATGTTGTCATAAATTTTATCTGTTTCGATCCTGAAGCTGCTGTATGATGTGAATAAAATGGTAAATCTTTATAAAAATCATGAAGCTCTTTTGGGTACTCCAAATCAACCTCTAAAATATAACCGTAAGCACCTTCACTGCCAACTTTACAAAAATCTTGAGGCTGTTCTTGAATATTTTCAACCCACTTTAATCGCCAATAAGGCAGTGGTTGAGTAATTGCTCAACCATATAAATTATTTACATCCTAACAAACTACATACTTTTCGGCTTTATCTATTTGATTATTTTTCATATCCTGATTATTGGCCTCAGCATATTTGTTATAGCATTGGCTGATTCCACCTCTAGTTCCCTTTTCAATGAATAAAAAAATATCAATGTCGGTAATAAGTTCCAGTGAAATCTAAAAATGATAATTAATTACTAATTCGTACGAAATAATATTGGTAGTACTTAAGTACATAATAACGTACGTTCGTTTTCTTTAACATAGCACCCCAAATAAGTCCTGGCGCAGTAAAATAGTGTGTTGGATCTAATATATTTTTAAAAAATTATTTCAAAAGTTTTCAAAAATTTCTGTCAATAGAAGCACATTAGTTTTGAAATGTAAGTCTGAGTTTTCTCCACGGTCATTGTTATCAAATGTTTTCCATATAGTTTTAGCATGCACATAATCCACATTACTTATATGAGTGTCATATAATCTACTGTAAAAATTCTTTTGAGAAGGGAGCGTAGTTTCTTCTAGTTTTTCATACGACGACGCATAATTGTATGGAAATATACTTTTTCTTATGAGCATGTTAATTTGGTCTAAAGAGTAAGCATTATCTTGACTGAAAACATACTCTAAAATTTTGTACTCCTCCAAGTAGGATGCCAATTTATCTAGAGATGATGGTAAAAATCGAAACGAGTCAATGAAGCGTAAGTTAATGCTCGTCCCTTCAACATTTTTTGTGAAAGAAATATACTTTTCTTTCGTTTGGCGAATAACTTGTACTCGTCCGGGAAAACAAATAACAAGTTCTTGAATAAATAAATGTGCATCATAATTACTTAGATTATAAAAAACTATGGGTATTGATCGAAAGTCTTGGTACTTAATATTTCATTCATTCTGTGCAGGTCCTCGTTATCTAAATGATAAAAATTAGATTTCATTTTTAAGAAACAAAAGTTTTTTAATAAGGTACATGTATCATACTTACTCCCCAGTTATATGACAATGGTCATGAACTTTGTTAATATTCGTAATTGCTTTTTCACATGTATGACACCTGTCCGCATCGAAAAAATCAAAATCTTCCTGATCAGTGAAAAGTCTCATTGGTACAGAATTATTATATATGCTTTGTAGCTCCAAGGCAAGATCATGCATTTTTTTACAAACTGAGTAGCTGAATCTTCGTTACTTTTATTGTCTTGTTTATAAAACATGTATTGTTATTTAGCGTTATCGAAATTGCACTTTACGTAAAATCCCATACTTAGAGTTTTATGATGTTGTATGGCTCTCTCCCCGTCATGTATGGGTTGTAGTATGCATTCAAAGTCTGCATAGACAATAAATGTTGCTGGATTCTTATTCTTACAATTTTCAAATCTTAAAATACTATTGTCGGAATTCGGTAAAGTCACTTTACACTTGTTCACTTTGACGCACTCCAACGTATGGATTTTTAATTTATCATCAGTTGTAAAGTAATAAAGACAGCGATCACAAACATATACTTTATTCTGGTGTTTAGTTAAAGAACTGCGAACAAGCTGAGATGGATCTTTAATCCACACATAGTGATATTTTTTATTGTTACAATCACTATCACTGACACCATCTTGACTTTCTTTTTCTTCTTCTTCCTCGTATTCTTCATCTTCTGCGTATTCTTTATCTTGCACGGCATCATTGATATATTTTTCAATGCCCACTTGATTTTTTATTTTTTTTCATGCTTCCATCATTACTCATATCTGTGTAGTAATTTTCTATGAGCAGTAGATTGACATGTTTATTTTTTTTTCTGCCGTCAAATAGAAGAGTAATGTTTTAAAAAAATTTTTTTCTTCTCTAAAAAATATACAGTGATCAAAATATTATTTCATTTTTAAAATTTAGGTATCTGTTTAGGTTAGAGGAGGTAGGTAATGCCACTAAATTTGTAATTATTTTCATATTTTGTGTAACTAGAGACACGATTTGATCTATTACGCGTAGGATGTAAAGCAGATAAAATGGCCCATTTAAAGCACTGTTGATCGGTATTTTGAACATTTATGCAAGCTTTTTTTTTAACGATACACTTGAACCTTTATTTATAGCACTTTATCTATGGAATTCTGTAAGAGGAAGACAACTATCGGTTACATAGTAAAACTACCATGGAATCTATACAAAAAATCGTGCATTTATATTAGTGTAGAAAAGACTCTGCATCGATAGTGTTAACTGTAGATATTTCCCTAAGGTGCACTCCAGCAACGTCTACGTTAGGTATTTTTCTCGAATTCATCCAAATCCTCCTGAATTATGTGCATGCCACCTTTCTTCTTGAAAAAATAAATCGTTGTGAATGTTATATTAAGATGATGTATACTGATAAAATATTCTCACATTTTCCATTTAAATGTTTATAGAACCAAGTATAAGGAGATTAAAAGTACGGTAAAGTTTTTCTAAGAAAGCTATTTGGGAAAGAGCGAGTTTTATCTGACATGTACAGTAATATCACGAACTTATTTTATGCTCTCAGGGTCCACTCCACCAACATGCGTAACCATCCTCTTAACCACGTTTAAACCACATGCACATCCGATTTTTCTGATTTTTATGACTTGGCGAAAGAGTCCTGTAAAATGTTTTACAATATTTTCTACGTAAAATTAATAACACCTCAGAAATATTTTGGAAGTATTCTAAATCTTACAAAATTTTTTATTAGAAAATCCTTGTCACAACTTCCATTCCCAAGCTACCCCTTCCCTCAGCGACTTGGCACTGCTGCTTTGAGGTGTATATAAGCGAACTACTTATGGTGAAAAATTCATTCATCTCCAGTTCTTCAAGATTTTAAAGTCGTATTCTAGCAGCATGGTGAATCAGAGATATTTTAACGAGGCATCTGCGATGTTATGCTCATTATTAGATGAGTTTTTACAGCATTTAATTTACTCGCAACCAGGATTCAATTTACAAAATATTCATTTCGCTTAATGTCTCTGGTAAGTTTTTTTATTTTATATTCGTGTGTGATGCCAAAATACTAGAGTGTTTAGGTAGATATTTTTTATTGTTACAGAGCCTGAACCTGTAGTGAGATGTAGTTTTTGCAACGTGCCAGATGTCGTTCCACTCACTATTTATGGTAAGTTTTTGTATTTGCAAGATGGCAAAATAATAAGTTTTTAATTTGTGTTTTCTTTTTAATGTTTCAGAGCTGCTTGATTTAACACTGCGAAATGCAGTAGCTACGATGACCAAAATAACTTTAGGAGATTTCTACGTTCCTCATCATCTCCAAGCAACAGTAGCCTGTTGTGATATGTGCCACCATCATCAGCTCAATCGGATGAAACGTTGTTTGTAGACCGCGACCATCAACACCGTCACCAGCATCTCCAACTTCCTCCTTCACGGAGAGATTTGAGGTTCAGCCGCCAGCAACCTATCTGCAAGAGTCCAGAACTATACCATTGGTGGATTTGACCAAGTCATCTTCATCATCGCCAGAGATCAGTAACGAGGTTAGATATGGTGTAAGAAGAACTCGTAAAATACCTAGAAAAAAATTAAACCAGGTTCGATGTAAATTTATTAATAAAAATACGTAATAGGTAATAGATAATACATTTTAAATTTGTGAAATAAATTTGTAAATACATTTACTTATGTATGTTTGAAGTATAGTTATAGTTAATAAATGTTATAAACTAATACCTTATATAACCTATAAGAAACCTTTCCTTATTACTGACTTACAAAAATTAAAAAATCATAAAGAAGTAAAGTTAATTTATAAATTTAAATAAAAAAAATTCAAGTCTTCAATAGATCGATATGATTAACCATTTTTTACCAAAAAGATGGTTAACCAACTGAGCTGTTGAGGACTTGCATATTACAGAAGACAAATGAGATCTACATTCCACAACAATGGCATGTACACATTCTAACCTCGTGTATGCAAACGCTCGCACATGTACGCGTATGCTTGTACAAGAGTAACATATGAGTATGCACATTATTCTGTGTGAGTATGCAGGTGTATACGCAATCGTGTGCGTTAAAGATCGAGCATATATACGTACATATCTACATACATACACATAGATAGAGCGCTTGAAACCTTGTCTAATAGTACGAGGAAGAAGGAGAGAGCACTTTGCGGAGCAAGATATACAGAGCAATCAATAAATACTTTTACAGTGGAATCCAGCGTATTGAGCGATCTATGCCGAATCTAACGTTTATTTTTGCATAATTTTTAATGCAGTAGTTTTTAAACAACAAGCATTACAATTAAGGGGATGTTTACTCCCTTTCGAATGCTTTTTATCATGGTGCAGACAATCATGAGGAGTGGCGATGCCACGCAGTGGAGAAGTCCAGTCGATAAGCAGCCTGACTTCTACTTACTCTTCCACTGGTAGATGGCGTGCATGCATGTTTGTCATGCAGCGGTGCGTCTGCTAGGTCTGTTATCCCGTGGCGCGTAATAGAGCGTGCAGGATAGAATCATCCCCATAAGTTGATGTGTTATGTATATCCTGCTGCTGCATATGGACCTATTGCACTGCAGGATAGACTTCACACATTAGCTTATGGGGACGATTCTATTTTGCACGCTCTATTTCGCACCATGTGATCGCAGCCTTACGGTACGTTTTTTAAACTTGCTTCGACACATGACAGTACCTACTTACATCAACTGAAATGTGAACTATGCAGCTGTGATAACTTAAATGCTCCAGAAGTCCAGCAGTACTTAACCTTTTGGTGAGCTGCCTTACATGTAGTCTAGCTGATGATGTTATCTAGTGGCGGCCCACTACTTGCTGCAAGTGTGTGTGTGTGTGGTTTTATGTATCTAAAACATGTCAGTGCTGCATGTTTGGCATAAAAACATAGTTTTGTTCTGCTACATATGACCAGTTCACCTGCCGCATGCAATTCTCTGCGAAAACCTTAAGATCCTGCTAAAGTGTCCCATATCTACAGTAAATTTCACCATCCACGGGTATCTGGACAAATTATTCAATGGATTTTTTACACAACACACTAATGTAATTTAAACTTTCTCCAAGTTTATTTCAAGAAAAAGTATTAAATGGAGGTATCAAGTGTATTGCCATGGGCTTATTACTTTGCAGGTCTGCTCATAGCTGCTGTTATTCTGTAACTAATATTAAATTATCCACACTTGAGTGTTTATGTAAATATGTTACAAGTGTCATACAGAGGCAGTAGTAGATCAACTTTGCGCTGTGTAGAATACAAAATATCATAATATAATATTATCATCATCATCATCATCATCATCATCATCATCATCATCATCATCATCATCATCATCAACAACAACAACATCAACAACAACAATATCATCATCATCATGTAGCGACTACTCTATGCTGCACTTAAGCTTTTAAGCAGCAGTTTACTACAATGTATGATCCAGTGATGGTACTATTAATACTACAGTTAATACTATTATAATGTTGTGTCAAGTGTTACAGCTGCAGCTGAGCCATAGTAAGTAAAAAAAAAAAAAATTGACCAGTCTAGAACAGATCAAAAGAAAAAACGCCAGTACTTCAAGCGTTAATCATGTCCCTACTGAAAATATTTAGGTGACTTATCATGTTATTTGTCAGGGGACATGTCAGGTGAAAAGTCGTGCCAATTTACCATAGAGAAGTATCATGTTGAATTGTTATGTGAAAGTGTCATGTGGATTTTTATGAGCTAGATTTTCGGCGATTCAAAAAAAAAAGTAAAACTTGTACTTTTAACTGCTTAAAAGCTGCTAGAATAGCTAATATAAATAGTTAAAACAAAAAAGCATCCCTTAGCTCCAGTAAAGGGATTTGAACCTGGTCCGGAACATTGGTAGTTGAGTGTCTTTACCACTTGGCCTGAATGGACTAGACACTTCGGACAGAATTTACGTTCTTATGAAGTACATCTGAAACTAATATTTATTTTATCATTTCTTGAATAAAATTTACCGCCTTAGTTGCCTAATTGATAATTAACTTTTTGTAAACGTACATTTTACATTGTTTCGTGTCTTTTAATACGTTTGTCAACAGTAAATTTAGTAATTGATTTTACAACTACTTTTCGTTCACGGATTTTACTTCAACTTTACATATACTATTTATTCCTAAGGAAAATAGTCTATTTATGAAAGTGTAATAAATATGTTGTAATTGCTACTACAAAGATGTGGATTACCTGTTTTTCTTTAATACTTTAATGTGCGTATCAAGTACAAGCAAAAAAAAATTACTTTTGACTTATTTGTACAGTACTTAGATCAGTTATATAAATTCCTGCAACGTAAGCTTATACATAAAATAAGGTTTTTTCGAAAACTATTTTATTCAAACAAAAATTTGGAAAATGTTAACTTAACTAGAATTACAGATTGTAAAAAGCATTATTTTAAAGACATTTCTGATGGTATTCGATATGCACATTAAAGTATTAAAGAGAAAAAGGTAATCTACAACTTTGTAGTAGCTGTTAAAACAAATTTATAACATTTTTAAAAATCGACTTTTTTCTCTTGGAACGTAAAGTATCTGTAAAGATAAAGAAATGATAAAATAAACATTAGTTTCAGATGTACCTCATAAGGACGTAAATCCAAGTGTCTAATCCACTCTGATCAAGTGGGAAAGACACTCGACTACCAATGTTGCGGACCAGGTTCAAGTCCCTTAACTGGAGCTAAGGGATGCTTTTTTGTTTTAACTATTTATATTAACTATTCTAACAGATTTTTAGCAGTTAGATGTACAAGTTTTACTTTTTCATTTTTGAAGCGCCAAAAATCTAGCTTATAAAAATCCACATGACACTTTCACATGATAATTCTACATGACACTTCTATATGATAAATTGGCATTACTTTTTACCTGACATGTAACCTGACAAGTAACATGAAAAGTCACCTGAATATTTTCAGCAGGGGTAACAGCTACATCCTAATGACCATACATTAATTTAAATCTATACGAACATTCACATAAAATGTAAAATTAATGAATGTATTCCCAAAGCAATTATGAATTGTTTGTTTCATTATTTTTTTTTATCTTAGAGCTTTTCTTACATTTAAAGAACTTAGTGTTTAAACAACCAAATTGTTCTTAATAATAGAAAAATAACATTCGACAGTTTAAAAAAACAGATGTACATTAGTACACTCTTATTTGTCAATAATACAATTAACTTGGTACAACCATTTATTTCAGAACGTGGTTGCCATATCATTCAAATGTTTTTTTTTATTCTGTCAGTCAGTCGATAGCCCACAACATTTGCAAACACACAAATCAGATGAAGTTTTCAAAATAGAAGTATTTGGAAGCCAGATCAAAATAATTAACAATGTTTTCGCTAGTATATTGGGAGACGCACAAGTCATCAAGTGTAGTTATGGCAACAAATGTGCGAATACAAGAAGCCACAGCATCAGCTAAATGGGGAAAGAAATGGCATCCCGTCACAGTGCTAGTGACAAGCGGTAAATGCCAAATGCCATAGCATTTTTTTCTGTACCATCGCTATCAATATTCTTCAAAACTATTAGCTCTATCCACCTACATCGACCTGCAGTCCTTAGCATTTGACTGCACATAACTTCTTTTATCCTGTATCCTGTAACTTCAATGTAAAAAATCGTCAAAAATTTATCGTTATATTTTCCTCAACACAACATTAAGAAAAATATAGTAGTTGTATGTAGATCCCACGTATACACATTTGAGGGTTTTTACGTATCCTAATATCCCTAATATCTAACCTTTCTTGTACAATTTTTCGTGATAACCCTCCTTTTGGCTTAAATGTGCGAGTCTTTCCAGCGGGCCCCTTGCAAAATTTCCCTCAGACGACTCGGTCATCCATCCTACTAAATACTACTTACAGGGCGCAGTGATTGTCTTAAGCACACCCCAACTATCATGAAGTTTAATTGAATTATTTTAGTAGTCGTGAACTGGACAGGCTCTCGGTGAATACTAGTCAGGCACTTGGAGAAGGCAATGGGCGGGTACCTAAGGAGTACTAGGCATGTTCTCGGTGGGCACTTTCTACATAAAATTTCCGGGTGTGTTTCCGGGGTACATCCAGGTGGATGTCTACGTGGATCCTGTATTTCCAGCTATTTTCAGGCAGATCCATTTAGACATTTTAATCACTCCTGGTGGATTTTCCAGTCAATTTGGATAAATTTTCTGCTCTATTTTAGTGAATTTCTAGGGCGATAAACAAAACATTTAGATTAAATCCACGTTCATTTTCCTGCCATTTTCAGTGAATTTGTTCTTAATACTGCACACAAAATTTAAGGTTAATTTTCAACCGAAAATTCAGGTATATTTTGTGGTGTACATTCAGGGGTCTATCCAGGTGAACCAGGGGATATACAAGTGGATCTTAGATTTTCAGCTTTTTCCAGGCAGATCCCTGTGGACGTTTTAGCCATTTCAGGTGGAGTTTGCAGCCAATTGGGGTTAATATTATACCCCAGGTTGGTGAATTTTCAGGATGATGAACTATCCAGACCAAATCCACGTAGTTTTCTCTGCCATTTCAAGTAGATTTTTACTCAATCCTGCACAATATATCCAGTTCATTTTCGACTGAAAATTCAAGTAGATTTTTTGGTATACATCCAGGTATCTATCCAGGTGGATCCTAGACTTCCAGCCGTTTTCGGACAGATCCATTTATACATATTATTCACTGTAGGTGAATTCTCTAGCCACTTAGGGTAGATTTTTTACCCTATTCCTGTGGATTTCCAGGACAGTGAAAAAATACGTTGACACAAATCACGTGGATTTTTCTTCCATTTTAAGTGAATTCTTACTCCATTCTACAAAATAATTTCAGGTTAACTTGCGACTACATTTTCAAGTACATTTTCACATAAACATCCTTGTGTTCATGCAAGTGAATGTATTGGTGGATCCTGCATTTCTAGCTATTGTCAGACATCCATGTGGATATTTGAGCTACTCCAGTCAATTAGGGTGAATGTTTCACACTAATTTGGTGGATTTTCATGATGATGAAAAATTATCCAAACCAAATCCACGTGGGTGTTCCTGCCATTTCGAGTTAATTTTAAGTCAATTTTGCACAATGACTTCAGGTTTATTTCTGACTGGAATTTCAGGTAGATTCTTTGGTGGACATCAAAGTGTCTATCCAGGTGGATGTTCAGGTGGATCTTGGACTTCTAGCTGTTGTCGGGCAGATTTATGTGGATATTTTATTCACTCCAGGTGAATTCTCTAGCTAATTAGGGTAAATTTCCTACCCTAATTTAGTGGATTTTCATAATCATACAGAGTAAGAGAGCTGAAATCAACGTTGATTTTCTTGTCATTTCTAATGAATTTATAAAAAATTTTGGGTGAAATTCTGTATAAACATCCAGGTAAATTTTAAGTGTACATCTAGGTGAGTCTTAGATTTTGAAACCACCTGGACGTCCACCTAGATTGATTTCTTGATGTCCACCAGAAAATCTTTCTCAATTTTCAGTATAATTCAGTAAATAAGCCGCAAAATACTATGCAATTTGGAAAAGTAGTTCAACAGCTCCTTTTTAAAAATTCTTTTTTCCCTTGATTCCTTAGACACTCAGGGATATTCATCACCTCTAACTTCCCCCTCGCTCGAAAAATTGAAAGAAGTAAGGTGGTTTTAACCATTTCAGAAGCACCCCCCAGTGAAACAGTAAAAAAATTATGAAAAAAATTAATTTTGCCTTGATAATCGTTTCTGGGGTATTTTCGACATTTCTGTCTGATGTCTGTAACCAAGGGAGGGTAGTTCTAACCTCTCAAAATCATCCCCAGTCGTGTCAGCAATGGAAAAAAATAAAAAATTATATTTTGCCTCCAAAATCGTCTCTTGGCGGTTTTTGAGATCGCTGATTATGAATCCGATGTCTGTAATCATGGGAGGGTAGTTCCAACCTTTCAAATTTACCCCCAGTCGTGTCAGAAATTGTCTTTCAGGGGTTTTCGATGTCGTTCATTACGAATCCGAGGTCTGTAATCAAGTAAGAGCAGTTTCAGTCCCTCAAAATCTTTCACAGTCCTGTCAGTAATGAAAAAAATATAAGATATAATATTTTGCCTCAGAAATCGTCTGTCGGGGGTTTTTGAGGTCGCTGATTACAAATCTGATGTCTGTCATCAAGGGAGGGTAGTTTCATCCCCTCTAAATTAACCCCAGTCGTGTCTGCCCTAGTGATAAATGTCAGTTGATATGTAATCTGAGATGTCAGCTGATATGTCATTTCCAAATATCATCTATAACTTAACTAACAACATAACAGTTAATAAAAAAATGTTAAATTATGTAATTAACGGCTCTCTAGCGTGTCAGTATGGTTGTACCATCCGCATAATACATCGAAAAACATACCTATTGGAGCTTTCTATCGTTAATTTTTATCATCTAACATTCGGAAAAAATTTCAAATGACACAGCACCTGACATATCAGCTGATATATCAGCTAACATATCACCTGACGTGTCATCTGGAATTTTTTTCAAAATATTACATAATAAAAATCAACGCCTTAAAGCTTTGATAGGTATGTTTTCAGATGCACCATGCAAATGGTACAACCAGAATGTCACGCTAGAGAGCCGTTAATTGCATAATTTACCAGTTTTTTTTGACACGTCAGGTAATATGTTAGCTGATATATCAGCTGATATGTCAGGTGCTGTGTCATTAAAAATTTTTTCCGAATGTTAAATAATACAAATTAACGATAGAAAGCGCCAATAGGTATGTTTTTCGATGTATTATGCGGATGGTACAACCATACTGACACGCTAGAGAGCCGTTAATTACATGATTTAACATTTTTTTATTAACTGTTATGTTTTTAGTTCAGTTATAGATGACATTTTGAAATGACATATCAGCTTACATGTCAGATGACATCTCATATGACATTTCAGTTGACATTTATTACTGGGGTGTTGTTAAAAAAAGTAAAAATATAATGTTTTGCTTTGGATAAACATCGGGATGTCTAACAACAATTATACCTAAATTGTCAGCCGGAAATAAATTATTAATAATCGGAAATAAAGTATTATCATGCAGAATTGAGTTAAAATCTATTCAAATATGCAGAAAAATCTACGTGGATATTGTCTACGTATTTTTTCATAATCCTGGAAATCCACTAAAAAAGGGTGGAACATCCACCCAAAATGGTTGAAAATACTACCTACAGTGGCTACGATTTCCTCATGTATCTGCCTGATAATAGCCAGGTCGGAAATTCACCTGAAAATTTTATCTAGGGCTATTTGCTGTGTGCCTTAATTTAAAACAGCACTACCCACACGATAAAAAGAAGGCGATGCTGGATAACACGATTACATAGCCTGTTATGGGCTGTAAACTTTGTTAATTGTTTTTTGTAGTTTCAATGCACTATGGTACTTAAAGTGTGGCTTGTCAGTGTTACTAATTTATATTAAACAGAGTAGTATATCACGCCACTATGGCGGAAAGTGCCACTGTTCACTTCAGTATTTACTTTCCGCCCTAAGAAGGTTCCACTTTTTGCCTGTGGAAAAGGCACTGAAAGTACTTTTGGCCCTCACTTTCCACCTGAAAGAAAGAATAAAAATTTTTTGTTACAGTATTTAATTTTTTTTTTTACATCATAAAACAACAGTTGTAATCTGTTTACAATAAATTCTTGACACTGTGAATAAACACTTCAAATATCGAAAATTTATTTAAACTACAAAAAAAAATTATCGAAGTTTGCAGCTCATAACAGGCAATATAATCGTGTTATCCACCATCGCATTCTTCTTGCCGTGCAGGTAGCCAGCACTGTTTAAGATTACTGCACATAGCGAATTCGGGTACTTGACGGGCAGTTGGTGGGTAGTAGGTCATCACATGGCTGATACTTTGTGGACACTCAACGGGTATTTAGTGGGCACTTGAAAGGAAGGACAATTAGCGTACATGTGATCGTATCGTACATTTTTGCGAGTACCTAGCAGAAACTTAGACAATATTTGGTAGGTACTAGGTGGATACTAAGCAGGTTTTGGCCGGCACTTTCTGGATACTTTACCCGGTTGCTAAGCATCATTTGAGAATCAGCTGATAATCACTGGATATTTTGAAATGATTTTGACCTGAGACTCACCCTATTCTTTTATGATTATCACCTAATTTTCAGCTCATTATCACCTGATATGAAATTGGTGACTATTAGGTGAAAATCAGGTTATAATCATGTGAATATTGGGTAACCTCTGTTCAGTAAGCTTCAAGCAAAGCTTACCTGATTCACATCATATTTACATGATATTCAGCTGATTTTTATCTGATCATCACCAATTTAATATTAGGTGACAATGAGCTGTAAATCAGGTGATAATCATAAGTAAATTAGGTGAATATCAGGTTAACATCATGCCACAATGTCCGATGATTATCACCTGATTATCAACCGAGGACAGGTACTTAGTATGTACTTAACGGGTACTTCTACATTTATATACTTTTACATTAATTTATATTCTAGTAAGTTTTTGGGAACTTACTGGGTACTTGACGGGAATTGGTGGGCCACCTGTTGCAGTTTTTTTGGATTTTTCACAATTACATGGGGGCTTCTGTATACTCACTTTCTGGATGTAGTGAATATTTGACGTCAAGTTTTATTAACATGAACCTCGTTTTTCCAAAGTTCTTTATTTGCGTTAGTTGGACCTCTCATGTTAACTGTTAGTAACTTAATGCATGCCCGATGATAGGTATGTAAACAGATTCTTTGATTTTTACACAGATTTAAATTATAAATAGTTATGTTAATTTTTTGTCACGGTTTAAGTCATGGTACATCTTTTAATTCGTACTCAATTAAATAATTTAACATTTCCGTATTTCACAAAGAAACATTATTTCACTTTAAGTATCAAAATTTTTAATAAATGTTTCTGCTACTTTTGTTTGTCATTATTACAGTACACCCACCTGAAAAAGAAAAACGAAATGCCATATGTAATTACTTCTGTAATAACTTCAGAAAATCCATATGGTATTACATATTGCATTACATGAGGAGTTTTGGGTTGGCAATGCCATGTGCAATTCCATAAGAAAAAACAGATGGAATTGCAAAATAAAAAAAAATAATTGTCATCATGAAATAACTGCAGAATATCGTAGTGCGTTATTTACAATATACAATTAGTGTTACCATCTGGATGATATCTTTAAGACAGTAGAATTTAACTACTAATTCAGGTATTTAAAAAAAAACTTAAATTTTTTAATAATTAAAAAAATTAGCTGAACTCCCTGTTTTAAAGTTATTAGCCGGATGGTAACACTATTTGACAACAGTCAATAACGAATTATGGTATTCTGCAGTTACTTCCGTCGTACAAGTAACCGTCATTTATATTTTAAATTTGACTTTTTGTCTAAATTAAAGGTACTTTAATGAAATTGCAATTTCAATTTTGTTTCGCCAATACAAAGAATAATTCCATTTCAATTTTAACCACGTGATCTCAGTTTCAACCAGTTACAAAACGAAAACTGCAGCTTCATACGAAATTATTCTCCTTTTTAAGATAAAAACCGCAATAAGTAGTGTAACACAAGCATGTATTATTAAACAACATTCTTCAAATATAGATTAAACTGCATTGCGATCATAATGTGTACGTTTCGAAGAAAAGATTTTAAAAAATAAAACAAGAAGCAAAAGATTCTGCTGACGTGTAAAGGAAGTTGATAAAAATGATTGTCGATGTTGAGGATCTCAAGATGATGACACCAATGGGAACCAATTTTTTTACTTGCATTCCAGAAGATGTCTATGATGCTGTATTTGGTGAATACTTAACTATATTTATTCCTTAACGAAGTAACACGGCTTCAAAAAACAATTTATTATTTATAGTAGACTAGGTTATTCTTTCATATATTGTTGTATTCGCTGTGTACAAGTGTATTGGCGCCATCCGACGCCGGAATAGCGCGGACTTGCCAGACAATTCGAGGCTCAATGCATTGCCAGACGTAATTAACACGAGATTACTGACTAGTTGTGGTAATTGACGTAAAAACATGGAAATTTCAATAACAATGATTATTCTAGTTATTCATATTGTAAAGTGCAGAAGCAAAGAATAACAACAACATCCATGTTAACGTAGTAAAGTTGATAATAAATCTGGTAACATAACCTTTGTTTTATAGTATCAACGCAGAATGAACTGAGCTGGCCCGTAAAATGACGTGAGTATGACGTTAGTGATCGTAAATATAATCTTCACTGGCTTTGTTTCATTAACTCTAACTCAAATATAAAACTATCAAGTTTAATTTCCTTTTAATAAAAAAACTGTAAAGCTTACGTTGATGATAATTATTGTTATCACTATATGTGACCAATCAAAGTGGTTGAAGAACTCAATAATGTGTGTTCAATAGTGCATGGAGTCCTCAAACGTCCGCAGAGTCTGCAACTTTCTCTCACCATGGGCTCTGCTGTCGTTATTTTTTACCCCCTCTAACGACTTGCACACAGCGAATATGTACCTATCCAAATCTAGTTTTAGTGAGGACCCATAACCCTTCCCGGTTTCTAAACGTCAGATAATAATCACCTAACATTTTTGCATTATATTCACCTGATAATTACCAGATTTTTTAATGATTATCACCTCATTTTCACTAGATGTGTGATTGGTGATAATCAGCCGATTATCACGTAAAAATCAGCAGAATATCATGTGATTGTAATGTGAATATTCGGCGAGTTTTCCTTGAATCTTAGCAAACAAAATTTACCCGAAATTCACATGATTATTACCTGATTTTCAGCTGATTTTTACCTGATTGTCCCCAATCACATATCAGGTCGTAATCATCTGGATCTTGTATGGATAGCAATTTTTTTAGTGGAAATTAACAACTAGTGTGTAAATTATTGCTATCAAAAATTGCTACAATCAAACTCATTGAACATATCTCACTATTTACAATAGAAAAACATTTCCAAATTAAGACCACATTTATTTGAAATGAATTAAGTCGAAGGAAAGAATGACAAGTATAAATTTTAATTTACAGATTTTGTGAACGACAATACGGAAGTTTAAAAACTCTCGCTCCAAAAATATAGAACAATCTTTACAAAGATGTGCAATCGACTGAGGAATCCCTAAATAGAAAATGCGTCTAGTAGAAGACTTTCCACTTGAAAAATGGATGACGGAATTTCATGTGTAATAACTTCAGCAAAGCCATATGGCATTACATATGGTTTTACATATCGCTTTGCATAACAGGTTTTGGATTGGTGATGCCATATGCCATATAGAAAAATACATGGAATTACAAACTAAAAGAATAAAAAAATATTGTCGTATAGAAATAACTGCAGAACACCGTAATGCATTATTCACTGCTGTCTGTATGTGTTGCCATCCATATAATAAATCTAAAACAACGGGAATTCTGCTGATTTTCTTTTAATATGAAAAATTCAATTTTTTAATTTTTTTTTTCTATTTCTTAAATAGTTTTCATACCCCCTTGTTTTTTACTTCTCATTCAGATGTTAACATAGTGAGTCTGCAGTAGATAACGAATTATATTATTTCACAGTTATTTGTAGATGACAATTTTTTTGTCTTTTTCCAATTTGTAATTCCATGTGTTTATCCATACAGCATTAATGACATGGCATCATCAATCAAAAACGCCTTATGTACAGCCATATGTTTAACCATATAGAATGCCGTATGGCTTTTCTGAAGTTATTACCCATGGAATTCTGCTATCCATTTTTACAGGTCGTTATCTTATTATTAACTTTTTTTTATAAATTACATATTCTTGAAACATAATTTGTCTCCACTGAATGTTTCTTTCGCGAATCTTATTTGTATTTCAGTAGTTACATTACATGATCATTCAAAAAATAATTTTTAATAGCACACATAGCTGATAAATATAAAGTTTTTATACGGCTGTTAAAAATATTATTGTCATAGATTGTTGGGTTCGTTACAACCACACAAATGGTCGTACTAAAGATAAAAAAAATCAAATTCAAATAGCAATCGTTACTATTCGATCATAAGGGTCGGTCTGCAGTTGCTATTAACAATTAATAAGATGTTGCCTACTTGTCTTATTTACTATCACTGTTATTCACCGTGCAGGTGGCGCTGTTTCAGATTACTGCACACTACGAACATTAAAACCCAATGTGGAATCTATTAAAATTTTGTAGTTGCAAGGTAGAGTCTTCGTGAAACTGTGAAAGGTTACCCCCTTTTACTTTTCATATGTTATGATTAAAAATTAAATTATAAGTATTATATGTTTCAAGGTAGCTTACAATAAACTTTAATAAACAATTTGATCATGTTGACTTGAAGAACTAATTTATCCGTTTATAAGCTCAACAGTAATTTATGACATATAAATTAAGCAAAATTTAGATGATTAACACTATAGTACTAAGCGTTTTCCAAATCTTTTAGTTCAACCATTAGGGTACTAATCAAAAATTGCGCTGTTGCAAAAATCACTAATCAAACTTTTTTGTATTACTATATTACTTTAGTACACAGAGAGTGATGACATCTATAGTTCTTGTCATATTAAATAAGAGGGTATATTTTTCACTCTTATTTAATATGATACAAACTCCAAATAACTAACTTCACAACTGTTTTTATAAGCATGACTTCTTTAATAGTATTTAAACTATATTTATCTCCAATTGTTGAGACCCACCTTATAAATTTCACCTGAGATCTCACCTGAGATATCAGGTGACTATCTCATGCCAAAAACTTACTCGAGATCTCAGCTGAGATTTATTAAAAAATATTTNTCAATGCTATCTACACATGTTGAGTAAGTTTATATGTTTAAAAACGGTGAAAGGACCGGTGTTGGATTTTATTTTAGAGGCCTTGTTCAAATGTCAGATAATTTACATATATAAATGTAAATTACATATACAAATAATAATACATTACTTTTAAAAAAAATGACATTTCTTATTATGACACTGACACGCTCTTTAATAATCACGAAATGTAACTTTTCTCTCTTAGTTCGCAATGGACTGTTTTAAAATAGAATAAATGTCTTCAATGAGGAAGTGTCAAAAAATTTATCACCAAATGGCAGCATGGCACTCGGCTTGTCGATCCAACTATTCTCCCTCACTAACACTGCAGTTAGCTTGTGTATCGAGTGTACGTGAGCTGTTAGTGAGGTATAATAGTGGGGGTATGAAAATCAAGCACCATGCTGCCTTCTGGTGATCAATTTTTTGATACTCTCTCATTCTCAGGTACTTTTTCAGTTAAGTTATCACGTGAGATCTCCCTTGAGACCTTATAACTGTATAACTATACAACTTACAACTATATAACTTTTGTTATAATTGTATATTTACACAACGTTTTGTGACATAAACTGTTCAAAATGGCTTCCATCGTTATCCATACAACATTGAAGCCTATGTTGAAAATTTACTGTTACTGCTCGAACCATTTCTGGAGTTATGTCTTGTATCGCAGTATCGATACACTCTTCCAGGTGATCTATGTCTCTTATTTCTTCATGATTAATAAGATACTTTACAGCCCCCCACAAAAAAAATTCAAGTGGATTGGGGTCAGATGAAAGTGCAGGCCAATGGATTTCACCTAGGAAAAGGATTAAAATGTATATGTTTGGATTGGGACGATGATTGATTCAGTGGATTCTATATATGTTTAAACATTCTTATATAATTTAAAAAAAAGTTATATCATTAACGATGTATTTATAGACAAAGGCTGTAAAGATCTCTATTTCTGTTGAAAATACACAGCTCAGTGAACTGTTTCCACGTGGGTCTTTACGTGTGTTCATACGTAAAATTCTATGTGGGGAAGGACCAAAGTAATGCTTACCGTATGAAAATGCATCAGCGTAGCCATTGAACTCACTAGGTGTAAAGATAATTAGAATAAATGAGGAAAAATAGTGACAGTTAAGTGCTACATGCGTACTCTACAATTACTTTTCGACACACTGTGTGCGGGGACTCGATTGCGAGTCATTTGTTATGGTTCTAAAAACCTCGATTTACACACGCAACTGACAGCTCGTGCTATGCACTCGTGCGAGTGCAAGTGTACGTCGAGATCTTTACACAGCCACATTAAATGGCTTCTTATCTCGTTCTTCGCGCTTGTTGTGTCAAACAGATGTATACACCACACTTGTGAGTGGTTGTGTGACTTACACCTGTGCGTCAATCGCGTTTCCCACGCACTAGTATTGTAATGTCCTATTACGAATCTAGTTTAGTACAAGACCAAATCTCGACAAATTCCTTTTTAATATTACACAAGTACTCGCAGATAAGGACAGGTTGATGATAGGAAGGTATATTATTGGATATATAACGTGAAAAGAATGGATGTACCTCCGATGCCGATCCATCTGTTAGAAAATATGCGATTCAAGTGGTTTATCACTACATTTGCACCACGAGCAGGAGCGCCATCGTGTTGTGACCACATTTTTTGCCTACCATACTCTGGAATCTCGCCCAACCATCTTGGCAAATCATTTTGCAAAAATTGCCTGTAATGTTCGGCATTCAATCGGGCAGGAAATTGTACTGGTCCAATCTTTAAGATGATACAATATTGTACATTATTAGTAATACAAAGACATTTAAAAGTACTTTAATAGTGATAACCGGTGCGTAGAGCAACGCATTCCAAATCCAAATCAGACGAAAAATAATTTTGTTGTTCATTGATATCAGCGTTGTTCTGGCAAAAGAATAACGCTTATAGTCTAGGACTATCACCATGCAATTAGTATAGGGACACAAAACTAGCGGGCTTTACTGCAAATGTCGTTTGTATACTTACATAATATTAATTGGCTGAAGACTACGAGCTTAGTTCCTTCGCCAGAACAATGAACAACGGTGATTGGTTTTAAAATATTGGCTGTTACAAGGTTATTGAAATTTGGCCCATTTGTAACGATTTTCCATTAGTGCAGGCTGCTCAAGAGTATCGTTTGTTGTGAATAAATAATTGCATAGTTACGAGCTTTCTGTCAGTAAGTAGCTTATCATATTATTGTTGCAAAGCGCGCAGTCACTGATTTTTGTACGATCACAGCATAAGGTTCTTTTGTCATTGTAAGACATTTTATTACTTGACAAATCGCGTGATCGTTTGGCTAACATCATAATACTCAACTGGTGTTGAATAATTAACGACTACAGTTAGTCAACGCGCTGTAAAATTGTCAACTTTTTATGATTAAGCAATCACAGTAACTCAAGATTTCCATAACCGCTTACTCGCATAATAATTTTACAAAACTCAATACTCACGACGAAACTCTTTTTGAGTGTAATTTTGGGGATACGCAATACAATCGGAATAACATAAGCACTGATCCATCACATGAGAAGTACATACCCCTTAATAAGTATGTAGTTAGGAAGTACATGGTGGGTTTTTAGTAGGCACTTGGCGCGTACTTTGCAAGTACTTAGCAAGTACTTGGCAAGTACTTATTACGCACCTGATAAGTACTTGACAGCTTTATCATAACAGGTTGCAGATAATTGCGTAATTGCTGAACATTTAAAACCAACTGAGTATTTAAATGTAAAATGTGATAATAACATGTGATATATCAGCTCATAAAATGAAGGTTTTACACTGACAAATGTAACTTATGCTGTGATGGTGATACGTATCAGTAACTGCGTACATTGCAACGATAGTAGAATGCCACCTTTTGGTCGCAAGAAATGTTCTGCTGGGCTACTTCCTGATAGAAAGCTCGTTGCTATGCAAATATTTATCAATACCAAAATACATTCTGTAATGGACCACGATACTAAAAAATTAATCGTTCGAAAATGACTGAAATCGAACAATCTTGTAACAGGCCTCTTTGAAAAACCAATTAATAAGAATTTATTTTTATGACGGACTTTACTTTGGAATACATTGCTCTTGGCACGTCACTTACCGTTGTTTAAGTATTTTTAAATGTCTCTGCATAAATATGTAGTATTTAATTGACCACTCGACTTTTTACCCCCTCTCCCCTTTTAATTGTTATGAGGGCATAAAATAAATTAAAAATGGTACCCAGTCTTTAAAGGTTAACGATGAATCTTTTGGCGCTATCCAAACTATCGTAAGATCCGTAGTAATGAAGGTACAAATTGAATATCGATAGAGAATAATTTTTTGATTAAAATTAGTTGCGTATTCGGATTCTCCAGTGTTTTTAAGGACATTTAGTATATCATCTGGAATTTTTTTATACCGATTTCCGTATTTTCAGAAATTATTGTTAATAACGAATTATCTAGCTGTATAAGCCAAAAATAACGAAAAGAACCTCCAAGCTGGTACTTTTAGGAATAAATCAAGCTCAAATTCAATGCTATCTACACATGTTGAGTAAGTTTATATGTTTAAAAACGGTGAAAGGACCGGTGTTGGATTTTATTTTAGAGGCCTTGTTCAAATGTCAGATAATTTACATATATAAATGTAAATTACATATACAAATAATAATACATTACTTTTAAAAAAAATGACATTTCTTATTATGACACTGACACGCTCTTTAATAATCACGAAATGTAACTTTTCTCTCTTAGTTCGCAATGGACTGCATTCAATTTAAGCTTGATTTATTCATGACTGCACTGATAAAACATAGCCTATAATGATTTTAATCTTTTTTGTCTCAGCATGCTAGTTATTACTAATATCATATACTTTTTCTTTTGGTGATCCGTTCATCAGCATCTTACTGACATAATAGCCTGCGTAAAAAGTTCGCTGATGTATTAAGCTGTGTTGATAAATTCTATACTGCCTACGTGTCAGAAACTGGCTAACGTGGTAATGGAATGCCGAGTCACTAATGTGAATGTGTAAGTCGGTAGGTTAAATAATTTACTTTAGACATTAATTTACATAAAAGAATTTGAATATTACTAATCTTACGTAGTGAAAGAGCACGTTTGAAGCAAAAAATTCGATTACCCAAGTAATTCTAACCATAAAAGTATTTTTTATCGATATTCAATTTATATCCCTTAAATTGCTGATCTTACGATACTTTGGATAGTGTCAAGATTCGCTGTTAACTTTTACTTACTGGGTACTATTTTTTGTTTACTGTATGCCCTAAAAAAATTCTGAGGGGGGGGGGGGTATTTTCTCGATTTATCGTACGTTTTTTGTATCAAATAACTATACGGTAAGGAATAAAATGGTTTTTTTAAAATTTGTTTTGTTTTACCGTATTATAAATAAGAGGAAAACACATTTAGAATATATCTTAATTTCAATTAAAAGGCAACCTAACCTTGTTCTCTCATCAGAGACCGTATTAAACTATCAATATTTAATAATTTTTTTCTCAAAAATTTCCCTTGGTAAAAAATCTTTAAAAAATGTATGTGCACTCCTGAAATGCTCAAATGTAACATAAATTTTTTTGGCAAGTTTCTCCATTTTGAACTTTTTTCTCAATCCTCCTTCTTAAATCCGTACTTAACTAACAAAAATCGTCCGTTCTTTTAGATACAAAAAATCCATTCGTGTTCAGCTCACCAGTACTCATTGTCCTAAATGTGAATTTATGAATTCGCCATCTAGTACTGACATATTCCAACTTTCAGCGTTGGCCGTGATAGTCAAAAGTTTAATTCCAAACGCAACCGTCAGGCCGTATGTCGGTTAAACCCAGTAGAGCTCAGTGCCACCGCCGATCAATCCGTGAAAAACTTCTTTCCAAACAATATTTTCTACTTCCAAATTATTATCACGGTCTCTTATTCGAATATCATTTCTATGTTCATTTTTGCATCTTAGCCACCCTTCAGCCGCATCTTCAAATGAGGTAAAATTATATAGGTCATACTGTCATTATTAGGTAAATTACTTGTTGCACTTCCCTCTCAGCTCCTCTTACACTCTTTAAGGACGTTGCCTACTTATATAAAATAATAACAGAAAAGTAATAAAATTGAGAATAGTAATATTTAGACGATTCTGAACCCACTCACATTTTTTTAGCATGTGTTATAAGAATAAACATTGAGAAATAACACGATGAAAAATCATGTTTAACATGGGCTCTTATGGGACGGCTGCCGAATCAGCATTATAACTATGATAAAAATAATACATGTCAAGTAAACTTACAGATCAGATAAAAAACTATTTAAAGCGTAATCGTGCAAAGTTTCAACCGATGTTACAATACTTTATACAGATTTAAACATTAAAATGATTAAAATCCCTTTATATATCACACGTCAGGTTAGTATTCTGCTATGCTAATCCATTGTATTCAAGGTTTCGGTAATGAAGTTACCTATGAACAAATTAATTAACTAGGCAACGTTTTTAAGAAACCCACCTCAGACCCCTTACAATTTCTAATCCCATTGTCTTAGAAACACTCCAACTTTGTATAAAATAAAATTGTTACAATTTTCATGTTATTTTTATTAAGTTAAATATGAGTTTCAGCTCTCCTCAGCCACTTTTCACCACTCCTTAGCTCCACGTTATAATTTCTTCAAAAATGTGGTATTTAACTGATATTAAAAAAAGGGGGGGGTTAGCGCGCGGAGCTAGTAGTTATATATAGTTACTTTAAGCTCTACTGGGCTTCACAGAAATATGGCCTGAAGGTAGCGTTTGGCATCAAATTTATTTTTATCCACGACTGGCAGCAGGGGTTTGATCGCGGCTTTCAATATCTCGCTGAAGTAAGCATATTTTTCGATAATCCTTAGACTGCGCATACCCTCAAACAATATTCTATAAAAATAATGGTTGAGCGCACGCGCAGTCTAAGAATTATCGAAAAAAATGCTAACTGAAGCTAGGTATTGAAAGCTGTGATCAGACCCCTGTAATGTTGGACAAGAAGTCTGAAGAATAACCTTGATAAAGTAAGTTATTATCACTTTGATACAAGATCATGTTCATGAAGTCCTTGCACTCGTGTATAATGATACGCATGAAGATGATTATCCTTCAAAACATGTTAAATAGTCCCATACGATATATTTGTGCACCTGCTTATATCCTGGATACTTTGTGTAGGATTCTCATCTATCATTTGAAGGACTCGCTCCTCATTCTCCACGGCCCGTGCTCTTCGAGGTGCACCTTCTATTAATCTAATTGATGAATTATAAATTTAAGTATCACAGCGTCGTGGGATACAAAAATGTAAATAAACGCAATATCACAAGCTGCAAAAAACAGATGATCAGTTTATTATTAGAAGATTGCAAGTTGTGGCATGAAAGCAAAATTATGAACCTTGGAAGACTAATTGTCACGTGACTAAAGCCATCTTATTTGTTTTTTAAAGACAACTGGTATGTTTAGTAGGATTATTAAAAAATCAGTTGAATTACATTGCAGAAAAACATTGAAATAGAATAAGTTAATTATGAAAAAATTATCCTCCGTAACGTTTCCTGATATTTTAGTACTAATAAAAACTAAAAAATAATAATAAAAACAAAATACAATTGTACGTGATCATCGAATATCCCTTACATTACATATACTGTGTTGCATGATTATTCTTTATAAGTTATTTGAGTTATTACTTAATTATTCATATGACAGAATGGCATTTAAACTAAAAAAGGTCTTAATAAAAAGATTTGTGCAATAAGTAAGAACATAAATGTTGCAAGAGTACAATTTGGAGTGTATATGGATCCGCTATGTGTGACCGCCACATCTAGTCACAGTCAAAGAAAGGAACACAGTAACCTCGTACACATGCCATTAATTTAACAAAAACAGTACTAGAACAAAATACCGTCCACATAATATATCTTTACAATAACCTTTTAAAGTGCCCTTATAAATAGAAAAAAACTCCACGACAAGTACAGTTACCTTGGCCACATCCACGTTGCGCTGCAGGTAGTAAATTGCCATCATGAAACATTCTTTCAACCGCGGCCAAAATGACATTTTGATGGATGATGGTGGTTTGGAATAAAACTCAGCATATTTGCGAGCAGCAGCAGCAGCAGTATTTATATTGCATTGGCCGTGAAAAACACCATTTCAGCGTATTCTTTGTATGAAAATACCCCTAAGCGTTTCCTGATACACGCCACGGTTCAGCCATAATTACACCTTTAATAAGTAGAATAAATAAAAAACAATGTAAACCCCCAAGTGTCCAGGAAGTACCTGCCAAGTGCCCAAGATGTACCCCCCAAGTGCCTGGAAAATACCCGCAAGTGCCCGGGAAGTACCCGACAACTACCCAGGAAATATCCCCCAAACCCTTGAAAAGTACTGGCCAAGTGCCCGGTAAGTACCCGTCAAGTGCCTAGGATCTACCTGCCGAGTGCCCGGGATTTACCAGCCAAGTGCCCAGAAAGTATGTGACAATTGCTAAGGAAGTACCCTTCAAGTTCACGAGAAGTACCCGCCAAGTGTCCATGAAGTACTTACCAAAAGCTCGAGAAGTACTGGCCTAGTGTCCGTCAAGTGCCTGGGAAGTACCCACCAAGTGCTCAGGAAGTACCCACCAAGTGCCCAGGAAGTACCTGTCAAGTGCCCGAGAAGTACCCGCCAAATGCCCGGGAAGTATTCGTCAAGTGCCCAGGAAATACCTTTTAAGTACCTGGGGAGTGCCCTTCAAATGCCCTAGAAGTACAGGCCAAGTGCCTGACATGTACACACCAGGTGTTCGAAGAGTACCCACCAAGTGCCCGGAAAGTACCTACCAAGTGTCCGGAAAATACTCACTAAGTGGCTGAGAAGTAGTGGCCAACTGCTCTGGCAAGTACCTTCCAAATGCTCGCAAGGTGCCCATATAATACCTGGCAGGTACTTATCAAGTCTCCGGCAAGTGTCCAACGAGTGCCCGGTAAGTACCTAAAGAGTATCCGGTAAGCACACACCGAGTGACAAGTACCCGTCAAGCTGAGTGCCCGGCAGGTACCTGCCATTTTTGTGGTAAGTGGCTGCCAATTGCCCGTTTAGTGCACGCTACGAGCCCGCTAAGTACGCATTCACCTGCTGTGTATTGCTCAAAAGATATTATTGAGTATTATTTTATGAATATAATTGCTGATGGTATAGCAGACTTCTAAACGAAAAGAAAGTAATGCAATACTAAGGCTACGTATACACGCTGCGGAAATTTACGCGACGGAACTCTGGCGTTGGTACATCAGAGCAAATCCCTTACCAACGATTATTTTTCTGCTCTGCAATAAATTTTCTGGTACCTTTGAGGTGATTTCTGTTACGAAATTTATCACTTACATAACCTAAAAATAGGCTTCTTTGTTAAAAAAGTTGAAGAGGCTCAATGGTAATCGTGTACTAAAATGTAGTGTCGTTAGAACAACCTCTGTGACGGAGGATCCGTACAAAGTGCACCTAGAAATTAACACATTTTAATTTTTATAAAATTGATTTTATCCATTAGTAAAAACGAATGCTATTGTTCTTTACCATACTTATAGCTGAATGCTACAAGATTTAAAATACTACAAAATCAAATTCATAAGATAATTCAGCCCTACACCGTCTGACATGCAATCATATTAAGTTTATTAAGTGCCTTGTACGTTTTAAAACACAGCGATTGCTACTTACATCTTACTAATATATAAAGCAAGGTCGCTAAAACCGTTGTAATCGCTAACCGTGAAAACAACTGAACCGATTTTGCTGAAATTTTGCATACCGATTCTTGACACTTTCTAGATGGTTTTAGTATAGTTTTTATCTTGAAAAATTTCTTCAGCAGTCGTGCAGCTGGGTATCCTATTTACCGACGACGCTCTTCTCTAATGGGCAAGTACCCTAAGTCTACATCCACCCTGAATCTCCAGGATTGACGAGTGCCACCAATAAAAAATTATTCTAACCGATAACGTCTCTGACGGAATACCAGGAGACGTATCTAGCCAAAGCACAACCTGCTACAACACTTCATAGTTGTTTAGCCGTTCCACCATCCCGCCTGGTGCTGTCAGAGAATTTTTGGCTACAAACGTAAGCCAAGGAAGACAGCCTCGAGAAGCACGGGCAGCCACAACGGCTTCCTTCTTATTGGTCGTGTCCCCAACGACATACCCACATTTTCCTGACTATAACGATTAGCGGTTAGTGACCCGGGGAACGACCCGAAGAAGAGATATTCACACTTTTCTTTAGTTTTGTGGCTGTTCAACCATCTGGCCTGGTACCATCAGAGAATTTTCTACTTAAAATGCAAGCCAGGGAAGACAGCCCTGGCTTTCCATAATCAAGAATAATAATAAGGACTAACTGGAAATTTCACCACTGGCCTTTTGCAGGGCCATTATAAGTATTTACGTTCCCTACTTAACCATCAATCTTATCGGTCCTTTTCAGGACCACCTTAGTTTAAATTACCTTGCTAACAAATAAATTTTTACTACAATTTCCAGAGACGATTTGTCGACTAAAAGACTATGTTAACTAAAGACGGCCACTATTAAACCAA
This sequence comes from Copidosoma floridanum, assembly GCF_000648655.2. The sequence continues at coordinate 209,185 of NW_019379573.1, forward strand.
GTCAGTCATTCACTGGCAATCGTCACGAGCGGAATTGTTCTTCGCAAGGCTGGGAACCCTGGTGACCGACAACCCTACGTTACCCTCTCGACTCTAAGCATTTAACCAGGAATCACTGATCCTCTACAAGGTCTGCGCTGGGCGAACCTAACAGCTATGAAGGGAAAAAAAACTTGAGCCAACGAGACAGTCTTCAACAGGCAAGCATCACAAACTTATCTCCCCCTCTTAGATCACCAGAAACAACTGAGTCTGCATAAAAAAGGTGCTTCAGACACCAACGTCTTTGACGTTATACCAGGAGACGTTGGAAAAGAGCTCTACAACTAACCCCAAAGCTTCGGACTTGGTAATTTTTCTCCCTATCAGTCTGGGTTTTCAACAGCAGGCCAGAGAAGATCACCCTGAGGTCTCCAGGCAGTCACAATTGCTGTAAACACTGGTCTTTTTTAGGGCAATCGGACGTCGAACTACCTTGCCAACAAATATATTAGAACCTAACAAAGATGACAGAAAATAGCCTTTAGGTGTCAAAAAAGTCTTAAGCATGCCAAAAGTCGCTAGAAGATGAATTGGAAGGAAAACTTCAAATGTATCTAATAAATACAATCTTAGGAGTCAAGAAACTGACGCAGAAAATTTATTGAGATTGGAACAGCAGCGTCAAAATCAACAAACAAAGAATCCATGACGTGACAGGTCCGCTTTTCATTGTACCCTTGCAGTAATCTCTTAAATCTTTCAGTTTTTTAAATAAGTAGAAAACGTATTTGTATTTTTGTGGCGATAAAAAATGCAGAGATTAAGCTCCTGGACTTTGTTGCTGGTAATAAAGTTGTGGAATTAGAGAAAAAAAAATTTTTTTAGTATATATTTTTTGGAAGTTTTAAATCTTTAAACTGCATAAAAAGGTGTAATAGATTAATGCATAAAGTAAATGTGTCTAGTTTTGACCCACTGCCAGTTAAGGCTCATCATCAAATGTTTCTTTCAACATTTATCAATAAACGACTAACTATAGTCAAAAAACCAGGTATAAAATCTGTTTTGTCTGTAGGCTCTTTTTAATTTACTCAAGTTGATAATGCGTTATACTTTCTACTTACAAGAATCATACATAAATTTGAAGTAAGAAAGATATTTAACAGAAAATATATGATCTATTTATATAAAAGGTAAGTCACTACACAATTTTTTATTGCTTTTTACGCATTAATTGGCGGTATCTGAGACAATATATAAGAGACAATGCAAAGCCGACTAACATGTTATTATATAGATGTATTTTGAGTAAATTGGTTCGCATTTAATACATTTCGAGGATAAGTTAGTTTTTGAATATTTTCTTATTGTTCATTAAATATATACAAAGTGTTGTAAAACGCCGAATGCTTTAGGACTGAATTGTTTGTAGGGAATCTTAAAATTTTAAAGTTTGATAATGCGTGATACTTTTTAGTTGTATAAATTTAGAAAAATTTCTTAGCGATAATATTTTACGAAATAATGTGAGCGTTAATTAGAAACATATTTTAACAAATTTTTTTAGATCAAATGCATACGATTTGTGATCAATAAGAATTTTTTATAATAGTTGTTGCATATTTAATTTTACAACAAATTACTTAGCTCAGCAAGCAACTATTTAAAAAACAACGAAAGATGTATATGTAAAATTAAACAAATTATTTAACGTTACCCTTATAAACAATAATAAGCATGGGAAGAGGTAACAGAATGACCCTGACATATATGACAGATTTTGACACATGGCAAGTTTAAGTTCATCATGAAACGTTCATCACTTCACACTTTTTTTATTGCTTCCTATACAAAAATTTATAAGAACATCGCCATCTCTGATGAAACAAAACCTGTGCAATATTAAAGCTGTATTAATGTTAATCACCTGTTTGCGTACCATATTCAAACGATTAATACTGATATTAAATAATCTGTAAGTATGATTTGAATTGTAAGGGACCAGCTACACTTTAGACAGTAATAAAAAAGATATGCAAAGATGGCTAGTAAGATATTGTAGATTTATGTAGATAGTAAACTGGACCAGTTTAGACTCATTGCAAAATTAAGTTTATTTTTGAACATCTTCTTCAACTCTTATTCATTAATTACAAATTACTGTCAAGTACCGAAAGAAGAAGGACTGTTTCGTGTGTAAGGCCATTTAGATTTATATATTTTAATAATGCTACATACCTTATAGTTATATAAATCAAGAGAAAATTAGTCAGAAATATTTTTTAACGGACAAATATAAGTGTTTATTAATTACTTACTTTAACAAAAATTTTCAGGTTTTATTTTATGCTTAATAACTAATTTACCATTACACTAACTTAGCAGGCAACTATCTCAAAAGCCGTAAAAACATTATATGCAGAATTTAAATTAACTATTTAACGGTGTCCTAATCAATAAAAAATTGCAAAAAAAGGGCTTAAAGGAACAGAACGTAAAATTTATTTAAAAACATTCAAAGCTTGCTGCACCCATAAATTAACCAGAGACAATGCAAAGCCGGCTAACAAAATATAATAAATTTATGTATAAAGTTAAAACATCCGGTTTTGACCCATTACTAGTTTAAGCTCATCATCAAACGTAACTTTCGAATCTTATTAAAAAACGACTAATTATGGTCTTAAAAACGAAAGTGTTAAATCTATTCCGTTTGTGGGCCCTTTTACAGTAACTTAGTTGGATGATACATTATACAATCTACTTAGATTAATCAATACAAAATTTAAAAAAAAAATACTTGACTAAAATTATAAGGTCTGTTTGTATGAGAGACACATCACATCACACTTTTCTTGTTCCTTTTTACGCATTAACTAATAATAACTCAGTTATCTTTGACGACACAAAATCTGTGCAATACTTGAGCTGTAACAAGTTCGTGTACTATATTCGAGAGATTAATAATAATATTTAAAATTTTATAAGTATGACTGAAACTGTTAGTTACTAGCTGTATTTTAAACAGGATCAAAAGGCCAATGCAAAGCCGAATAATGAGACATTATAGATTCATGTATAAAGTAAATAAGACTGGTATTGACACATTGCAAAATAAAGCTTATTTTTCAACATCTCTTTTAATGCTTATTAATTTCATGCAAATTGTTTTCAAATGCCGGATACGTGAGGACTGTCTTGCGTGCAAATACATATTTTAAAAACTATCTTCAAAACAAAAGCCCACATTTCGTGATCACTAACATTTTTTTACATTATTTTGAGCTTAATCAATATTACACCACATAACTTAGTTCTAACAGCGAGTAACTGTTGAAAAAATCATGGGTGTAATATATTCAAAATTAAAAAATTCCATTAAACATAACTCTAATAAACAAGAGTTTGCTTGAAAAAAGGTTTATGAACATAATCTCTCAGATCTTAAGGTGCTAGCATCTTATAATGTGAAATTTTAAACCTGATCTGTTACATAAAATATTTTTAATATTAAGTAACCTTGGCTGACTTTAAATACTTTTTTGAACTGCTATTTTGTACATGTTGTGAAGAGTATTGATAATGAATTTATTTTTTAAGGGATGTTATGCTGCTTTTTTTGTGACTAACTAGGACTCGATGATAGCATACAATTAGAAATTTTTAGGACTGGGTCGTTTTTTATTCCACAAACTAAAACGTATCCTTGCTGCAAAATGACATTAAAAATGATATGTCAGTTGATAGACCATTTCTTTTCGTGTAATGGTATATTACAACAACTTTACTTTACTTGTTACGAGCTTGATTCATTACATTATTTATTTTTATTTATATTTTTTATTCATAACGTTGATTAACTAAAAACTTTTATGAAAATTAACGAAAACTGGCTCGTTAGGTATTAAAGATCATTATAAAAGGTAAACTGGACCGGTTAGGACACATCGTTAGGATGTCTCGTGTAGTATTATTAAGAAAATTATTTTGCAACTTTAACAGACTTGCTTCTTTTTTTGAATAATTTTAGACGAGGAATGGTACTTTTGTCCTTATATAGCTGATATTTTTTATGTTGGCGTTTGAGTTACTAAGCTACAAATAATACTGCTTGTAATAAAGAATACTTTTGAGATAAATAAGCAAGAATTTAATAATGTGAGGAAATTGAAGATCAGCTTATTACATACTATAGCCATTTATGAACGGTAATCTTGTCCAGTTATGACTAATCGCCTAAAGAAGCTACTTGTACATTATTACTAGAACTCTAAAATATAATTTGTCTGCTAAATTATAGCTGCAGATATTTTTTTGGGTAACAAAATTTCATTATAGCTTTTAAGACTTCTTTGTACATAAATAAAATAGGGACGGCTGCTGTGGACCGATCGACATGAATTTTTTTTGAAATTGTAGGTAAATGCACAAAGAATACCAGAAAAATGGTTCAGATCCGAAAAAAAGGTGTGGAGGGGGTTGAAACTACCATTAAAAATTGAAAAAAAGGTAGAAATGACACATAGTTTCGTCCAACTTGTTTAATTAAGACTTAACAATAATTTAATATATAAACATTTTTACATAAGATAGCAAGATTTTAACAAATTACATTGAAATGGTTTATTATAGGTCTCATGGGGGTTGAAATAGTACAAAACTACCCCTTAAATTTGAATTTTCGTACTGTCAAAAATAAATTAATAATGATTCTGTAATTCGGTCTGTAATTTATTTTATATTTCATGAATTTATCAGTTATGTTGTGAGCAAGTGCTGGAAAAAGTACCGCTTAGCGTTACAAGGATTGAAAAATTTTGAAACTTACCCCAAAATTGCAATTTTTAGTGATATTTGTGTCAAATAACTAATATTTTTCTGACTTTGTAAGAAATTATTGTAGACCTTACTGAGAAGAAATAAACCACAAATTCGGTATAATAAAAAATGAGTGGGTGATATTATGGTGTAAAGGGTGAAAAATTTACCAAAACAACCCCTACAAGAGTTAATTTACGTGTTTTTAAGGTCAAGTAAAGTGTGTTTCTTTAAGTTTGCAATATATTACTTATACAATAACTAATTGATCTATTCTTTGTAAAGAAAAGTGCGATAACACTACTGCAAGGATACACAGGGGTTAAATTAACCAAAAACTACCTCCACAATTGATATACATGCATATGTTTTTTTTGCACTATTATACTTCTGCTCAGATCATCATCAATAGTTTGTAAGATGATTGAAAACGAATTCATGACTACTATTGTCGTGCAATTCATCATGAAATAAATATTAAGTTGGGCAAGGGTTGAAACAATACAAAACTACCCTTTACATTGGAATTTTCGTACTGTCAAAAATAAATCAATAATAATTCTAAGAGTTAGTTAATAATTTATGATATATTTCACGAATTCGCCAGTTATGTTGTGACCAAGTGCTGGAAAAAGTACTGTTTAGAGTTACAAGGGTTGAAAAATTTTGAAATCTACCCCAAAATTGCATTTTTCGTACTTGTTTCGACTTTGTATAAAATTATTATGGACTTTACTGAGAAGGAATAAACCACGAATTCATTATGAAAAAAAAAAAATGATCGGGTGATATTATGGTGCAGAGGGTTAAAATTTGACAAAACAACCTCTCAATGGCTATCGAACGTATTACAGAGATGAAATAAATAATGCTTTTCTAAGCTTTCATTACGTTACTGTCAACAACGTTACTGTCATACGTAATGCAAATATATAATACATTGTCAAGTATTTATATTAAGCTATATAGGCTTTTTTATATCACAAAACTACCCCTACATTAAATTATTTTCGAATCACTCGAAACGAAAGAATAACTTTTTTGTAAGTTTGTCTAAAAATATTTTTAATTACGCTTAGGACAAATCAGTTGATGATTTTGTGACCAAATACTGCAGAAAAGTATTGTTAAACTTAGTACGGGGGTAAAGTAAGCTATACTTAACCCTTACATAGAAATAATTTTTGTTTTTTAAACAAACATAGAACATTAAAATATTGAAGTTTTGCAAATAACACAAAATAAAAGTTTTTTTACGTTGCTAAAACAGGATTATCTAATTATTGGGTCGAATGTACATAAAAAATATTTTAAAAAATAATCTTACGTAAACAAAACTCAGTTTACAATCAGCTACTTTAAATGCTTGTGATATTGTAAATAGGGACGTTAAAATTATTTTAATCAAACTTCGAGGAATCATAACAATTCGACATTCACAGCATGAAAAGAGTTTGATTCAATTGTATTAGTGTTGACTTAACCTCTTTCTAGCATAATGATACAACTTCTCATTCTTTACGTCACAAAATCACTGATGTATTCGTCTTTATTAACGTTGAAAATAATTATAGACATACTTGTAGGCATATAATCAATGCAACAAGAATTTCGCATAAAAAATATTTATGCTGATTTTCGTTTTGAATTTTTTGTCCCCTGTCGCACTTACTTATAACTTAAGTGACTTGCTCCTCACAAAGACACTTATTAATCTGTTCTTAAAAACAACATGATGCAATCTTAGGAAATATTGATCTTCCAATAAGAATGTCAAAAAAAATTTTAATTACAGAAGTAATTTTGTTATACTTTAACTTCTTTGTAGCTCCGTATTACTTTTCTTTTAGTATGTCGTTGAGAAATTACTAGTGAATTTGTCTTCAGTGACCCTATGAATATGTATAAACAAACTTGAAGATAAATTGCAAATTTATTTTGAATAATCTCTAAAATTGCAATGTTAGGGATAATTTTAATATACTCCAACTTCCACTAGGCATAATATTACTTCTCTGCAGTATTTCGTCACAAAATTATTGATTAATTTGTCATCAACTAAACTATAAATGATTATAGACTAACCTTAAGCAATACTATTCTTTTGTTTAAAGTATTACAAAAACTCTTCAGTTCAGGGGTAGTTTTGTAATATTACAAAGCCTGTATAGCTTAATATAAACATTCGACGATGTGTTATACATTTGCTTTACTAATGTATTGAACTTTAACAATCATAAGAGAAATTGCATACGAACTTGCACGAATATCAAGTGCCACATACTTTATAAGAAAATATTACTAAAAGGGGTAGTTTTTTTATCATATTAACCCATGTGTAGCTTTGTAGTAATTTTCATAAAATTTTTGTCACGAAGGTCAGGTTGAATCGTTTTCGACAGTAACGTAACAAAAGGTAAGAGGAACGATATTAATGTTACCTGTGTAATAGGTAATACGATATTTTTCGCCTGTATAGCGAAAAAGTACGATTTCGCTTTTCATCACACCTAATTCCTGGTCAATTTTTTATGAGAGTACTCCCTTAAAAACAAATACAGATAAACAAAGAAAATAGAAGTAATGCGCTTAAAATTATCCCAACAATATTTAAGATACGGAAAGTTTTGTATTATTTCAACCCGTTCACAGCTCAACAATTATTTTATGATGAATTGCACGACAATGGTAGTAATAACTTCGTTTTTAATCATCTTACAAACAATTAATGACGATCTGAGCAGAGGTATAATAGTGCAAAAAAAATATATGCATGTATATCAATTGTGGAGGTAGTTTTTGGTTAATTTAACCCCTGTGTTTCCTTGCAGTGGTGTTATCGCACTTTTCGTTACAAAGAATAGGTCAATTAGTTATTATATAAGTAATATATTGCAAACTTATAGAAACATACTTCACTTGACCTTAAAAACACTTAAATTAACTCTTATAGGGGTTGTTTTGGTAAATTTTTCACCCTTTACACCATAATATCACCCACTCATTTTTTATTATACCGAATTTGTGGTTTATTTCTTCTCAGTAAGGTCTACAATAATTTCTTACAAAGTCGGAAAAATATTAGTTATTTGACACAAATATCACTAAAAATTGCAATTTTGGGGTAAGTTTCAAAATTTTTCAATCCTTGTAACGCTAAGCGGTACTTTTTCCAGCACTTGCTCACAACATAACTGATAAATTCATGAAATATAAAATAAATTACAGACCGAATTACAGAATTATTATTAATTTATTTTTGACAGTACGAAAATTCAAATTTAAGGGGTAGTTTTGTACTATTTCAACCCCCATGAGACCTATAATAAACCATTTCAATGTAATTTGTTAAAATCTTGCTATCTTATGTAAAAATGTTTATATATTAAATTATTGTTAAGTCTTAATTAAACAAGTTGGACGAAACTATGTGTCATTTCTACCTTTTTTTCAATTTTTAATGGTAGTTTCAACCCCCTCCACACCTTTTTTTCGGATCTGAACCATTTTTCTGGTATTCTTTGTGCATTTACCTACAATTTCAAAAAAAATTTATGTCGATCGGTCCACAGCAGCCGGCCCTATTTTATTTATGTACAAAAAAGTCCGTTTCGCCATACTGTGCTTCGTGGACTAGAAAGTGCCATTTACGTAAGATAACAAAGCTAATGTGATTTTATATTCAATTGACCCTAAATTATGTATTATTGCATGAATCTTGCTCATTCTATGTGACTGTGATGGTGCGCATTGTCTTTCTATTATTATTTTATCGCTTCAGACTGATAAGCTTGAAACTTATTTGTAAATTTTCAAAACCGGTTAATAAGATTCTATAAATTTTTGAATAAGATTATCGAAGCCGGTTTCGACACATCGTTAAAACCGTCTTTTTGTATATACTGTCTAGAATTGCAAAATTAATGTTATACATAGCTTTGAGTAGTATATTACAGTATAGACCGTAGAAAAGGTTGATTTAAAAATGTTAAAGGCATACGGCACCTTTGAATTGTCCAGAGACAGTTCAAAGCTGACCACTAAGTCATTATATATTAATGTATAAAGTATATTGTCCTGGTTTGGACACATTGTGAAATAAGATTTATTGTCAAACATTACCATCCACTGTTATTTTTTAATTACAAATTATTATAAAATACCAAAAGTGTAAAGGCTGTTGTGTATGGAAGGCCTTTAGACTCACAAAGTTTGATGATGCGTTACAATTTTTAGTTATATGAATTGGAAAAATTTCTGAGCGATAATATTAAACGAAAAAATGTGAGTGTTTATTTAATGCAAATTTCAATATAGGTGTGGTAGACAGGTTATGACTATATTTTCTGGTATTCGATGACGGTTTTGACAATTTTTTCTGGTTTTGACGAGAAACGGTCGAAACGGTTAAATTTTTTTATCATGTTTTGACCATTTTTAGGAACTGACCCCAGATTCAACCACCTTAAGGTATTAAGAGTTGGTTTCGATCATCTTACCGGTTTTGACAAGAAATGTTCTACATCATAGTCTAAGTTTATTGGAAATATGTATTGAGTATAAACACCAAAGTTTAACCACATTTTTTATACTGCTTACAGATGGAGTGTTTTTTTTTTAATTTTTTTAAGCACAATTAAAGTCATGTTATTTTAAGCTGTAGAGAGCAAGTCTGAAATGACTAGGTAAAGTCATATAATTGTAAACTTTTCGTATGTGATAGACCGGTTATAACGAACTTTTCCCGGTTTTGACGAGAAATAGTGATAAATATCGAGGTTTAATACTTGGTTTTGATCACTTTTAGGTACCAACTTCTAGATTCAACTTTTTTAAGGTGTCAAGAGTCAGTTATGACCATCTGACCGGTTTTGACGAGAAATGGTCAACACCGTAGACTATGTTCATTGGGAATATGTATTGAGTATAAACACTACAGTTTAACCAAACTTTTTATACTGCTCTCAGACATAGAAGTAATTTTTTTTTATTTCTTAAATGCGTAGTTCAAGTCATATTACTTTAAGCTCTAGACTGAAATAAGTAGGTAAAGTCATATTACTGTAAGCTTTCGTGTATAATAGACAGGTTATGACATACTTTTACCGGGTTTGACAATAAATATGCATAATCGTCGAAGTATCATATTTAGTTTTGATCATTTTTAGGTACTATCTTCCGGATTAAACTAATTTAATGTGTCAAGAGTCGGTTTTGACCATCTAGCCATATCTAGACATAACAAAAAAATTTGGTAAAACATCACGCTTTTTGTTGTTTTTAAAAAAACTATGGGAGATTTTATTTTCTTCCAGTAAATGCAGTTGCAAAATTGCTTAAATCATCTTATCCACTAAAGCGAATTCGAGTTCAACCAGTCAGCATAATGCATAGATGGATAAGATTGTTTAAGTACAGTTATGACCATTTCATAACAGTTCAGAAAAAATTGATAGCTAAAAAGTAAATCTGTTTTAGAAGAATAATTTTAACCTCGAATAACTAAATTATACTGATAAATCGATAATTTTTTGTCGTCTGTAGCATTTCAACGTCTAAAAGTGTGTTTAGTTGACGTCACTCATAATTTTCAAAAGTTACTCAGGCTACTGTTATGACTAGTTTATGACCGTTTACCAGAATATTGGTTAAGCAGAGATACATCAGTCTAATAACGAAAAATCAATACCTTTTTGATCCCATTCTAGAGATATGGATTTAAGAAATTTCTCTAAGCTTTACGCAATGATATCGCTCAACGTTTAATCAATAGCAAGGTTCCATCATTGCACTAGTTGCTTTAAATACAGTAATAACCAGTTTGTACCAGCGTGTAGAAAGTTGTAAAGGTCAAAGAGTTCAGTTTTTCAAATAAAACTTATGCCAAATTAAAATAACAACAAAACATAGATCCCTGTCATACCTAAACATACGTCAGGTTTTAATTGAGAAATGTTTGGAATGATTGCTGTGATACATCATAGAATAAGTTACTCTAGCTGCGTTTATGACCATTTTTCAACGATCCTACGAAATATCGTTGTGATATTGGCTTATTACTTTTGAAAGTAAATATTTTTTCATTTAGTATTATGACATGTCAGAAAATATGAATATGAGTATAGTTTGCCGAACATAATCTTTTAAAGATTTAAACGTATACCGTTATGCAAAGATGCACAAGTATATGTAACTACGGTTATGACGATTCTATGCCCTACATATGGCATATCGTTATAGCACAGGTTCATCAGTTTTGTTTAAAAAATATTGACAAACGATTGTTCTATTACATAACATTAGAAAGGAACTCACTAATATACTACAAGCTTAAAAGTTTAAAAAATTAATTCCAATATTGAATTATTGCTGTTAATACCCTAGCCACAGTCATAATGGAATTGTAACGGTTTTTTGCGCAGTCGTTAGTGTGTGCTTATTTTACTTTAAAATTAAATCGTTACAAGTTGTTAAAATTGAATAATAAGTTGATTTTAAGCATTTTTCTTTTCGTAGCAGTTCAAAATGTATCAAATTTTATAAGTTATTTAGAATTTAGAACTAGTCATCGGCCTTTCAATCGTTTTTACTAATGATGTTGGCTTAGTAATTAATATAATGCTGCTCAAACGTAGGATTATCACTCTACGTTATTGCACAAGTAGGCCCACCTATAGTTATATCAATAACATGACCGACCTCTAAACAATTTTCAAAGTGGTAGAACCCTTGTATTCTGGAAAAAAACTTTTAGAAATTTAATTCTTTTTTTAATATGCTCTCGAGATATTGCTGAAAGATCCCAATTCACTAAAGTGAATGAGAACTCGAACGATCGCCATTATGCATCAATGCATAAGTTTGTTTGGATTTAGTTATGACCATTTTGTAAGAGTTCTGTTGAAATTGTCAGCTACAAAGTGAATTAGATTCGAGAAGATGTTTTCAACACAAAGCAATTAGATTATATTTGTGTCAAAAAATTTTTTTCGTTACCAGCACTCTAATGACCGCAAAGTGTTTGGTTAACGTTACTCATTATAATAAAATATTACTCTGGCTACAGCTATAGTTTGTTCATGACCGTTTTATGGGATATTGGTGCAACAGAGATTTATCATTCTCATTGGGCGAAATTGGCATTATAATCATCCTAATTTGGGTATATAGATTTGAAAAATGTCTTTGTGCTGACTGCAACGATATCGATAAATGCGTAATCAATTACAATGTTGCATTATTACACTGTCCACTTTTGCTTCAATTGCATTAGTTTTGTGTTGACATCTAGAAATTTTTAAGTGTTGGAGTATATCAGAACAGTTGCCGTGATTCATCATAGCATAAGTTACTTTAGCTACAGTTATGATAATTTTTATACGATCCTCTGGTATATGGTTGTAGCATAAGTTTATTACGTTGCCAGAAAAAGTTTTTTTAATGAGCATAATAATATGTTGAAAAAAATAAATATTTTCAACGTTTGCCAAACATAAACTTTCAATGGTTTAAAGAAATAGCGTTATGCAATCGTGCACAAGTATAGGTTACTACGGATATGACCATTTTATGACCGACACATTGCATATCGTTACAGTGGAAGCTCTTCAGTTAAAAAAAAAAAAATATTGACGAACAATTGTCCTATATTATGAGATGACAATAAAAAAATTAAACTACGCACTCAAATGTTTTGAGAAAACAAACAATCGCAATAATGGATTATTGCTGAGATACTTCTTGCAACTGTCATGATTTATTTAAAACGGTTTTTGGGAACCGTCAGATAAAGATTATTGTACTCTTAATTAATTGGTTTTAGAGATTTTGATTTTTATTTTGTTACGTGGTTCTGGGCAATTCACAATTTCTGAAAATCCGAATTGTGTAAAATTTTTTAAATCATCAAATGTTTAGAACAGCGAATCGTTTCTTAAATGATATTTTATGGTAATAAAGATTTAGAAATTTTGTATGGTGCTACTTGAATATATGCGAATAGGAATTTTAACTTTGCATCTTTGCACAAGTTGGTCCGCATACATTCATCTTAATAACATAATTGAATTAGAAGAAATCATCAAAGTGGTAGACCGCCTGTTTGATGAAAAAAACTTTAAGAGATCTAACATTATTTTTCAACATTCTGTCGTAAAATTGCTGATAGTTTCCAATTTACTGATGTAAGTTAGAGCTCGATAAGTTTATTTAAGTACAGTTATGCCTATTTAATGACAGTGTTTCCAACACAGAATATTAATATTATTTTAATGTATCAAAAAATTCTTATCGTTTTCAGCACTTGAATCTGTAAGAGTTTGATTAGTTGACGTTACTCAATATTTAAAGAAGTGACTTTGGATATAGTCATGACTATGTTATGACCGCATTATGGAATATCGTTAAAGCGAAGATTAAACAAGTTAAACTTTTATTAATCTTAATCTAAGCATACAGATTAGAAAAATGTCTTAAAACTAACCGTAACGATTTGGCTAAAGATCTGATCAATTACAATGTTGCATTATTGCACGGGTTACTTTGGCTACAGTTAAAACAGTTTTGTGTCGACATTTAAAAGATCTTATTTTTATAAATGCACTTGCAAAATTGCGTAAGTTATTTTATTTACTAAAGTAAATTGAGGTTTAACTAGTCAGCACTAGTTATCGATGCACAAGATTGTTTAAGGACTGTTATAACCTTTTCATGACAGTCCCGCAAAAATTTTGTGCTACAGGGTATATTTGTTCTAGAAGGATAAATTCAACCTTGAATAACTACGTTATACTGATAGGTCAAACATTTTTGGTCGTCTGCAGCATTTGCATGTCTAAGAGTATATTCAGTTGACGTCACTCATTATTTGTAAAAGTTACTTAGGCTACTGTTATGACTAGTTCATGACCGTTTAACGGAATATTGGTTAAGTAAAATTACATCAGTTTTATAACGTAAAGTTAATACCTCTTTAATCCTAATCTAGAGATACGGATTTAAGATATTTCTCGAAGCGTTACGCAACGATATCGCTGAAGGTTAAATTAATAGCAATTTTCTATCATTGCACGAGGTGCTTTGACTACAGTAATAATTAGTTTGTGTGGATGTCTAAAAAGTTTTGAGGGTCGAGTTGTATCAGTATTGCACATAAAATTATTTTTGAATTAAAATAACAACAAAAATTGATTTTTGCCATACTTTAAGATATAGAATAGAATAGAATAGAATAATCAGCTTATTTAAGCTATGTGGTAGAACCACGTACAGCCCTCACGTATTCACAAAATTTAATATACAATATAGTAATAATAAGACTTAAAATTATGAACTCTGTTGAGTTAACTAATAATGATCAAAAGATTGTAACTAATCAAAAATACACAGCTATTTTGTCTAATAGGTACATTTAATTGAAACTTTAATTAAGAAATGTTTGGAATGATTGCCGTGATACATCATAGCATAAGTTACCCTGTAGCTACGGATACGACCACTTTTTAACGATCCTACGGAATATCATTGAGGTATAGGTTTATTAATTTCGACAGTAAATATTTTTTTACAAAGCATAATAACGCGTAAAAAAAAAAATAATTGCAATGTTTGCCAAAGATAAACTTTCAATGGTTTAGAGGAATATCGTTATGCAATGATAGACAAGTATATGTTACTACGGCTATGACTATTTTATGACCTAATTTTATAACATATAGCATATGATTACAGCGGAGGTTTATCAGTTTTGAATAAAAGAATATTGATGAACATTTCTTCTATTATATTAAATTAGTGGAAAAAAAACTTATAAGCTACGCACTCAAATGTTTTGAGGAAAAAAAGCGCAATAATAGATTATTGCTGAGATACTTTAGCTACAGACATGATTCATTTCAAACGCTTTTCTTAGAAAATCGTAGGATTAAGATTGTTGTTCTTTCAAAAAATTGGTTTTAGAGTTTTTATTTTTGTTTTGTTTTATTTTTCTGGGCATTTCACAATTTCTAACAATGCAATTTGGGTAAAATTTTTTCAGATAATCAAAAGTTGAGAACAGCTTATTGCTTTCTTAATAATATTTCATGATAATAAACATTCGAAAATTTCATTTGGTGCTGCTTGAACGTATGCGAACAGGAATAATCACTTCGCGTCTTTGCACAAATTGGTCCGTATGTAGTTATATCGATAATATGATCGACTTGGAAAAAATTATCAAAGTGGTAGACTGCTTGCTTGATGAAACATTTTTAAGAGATCTAACTGTGTTTTCGAACATGCTGTTCGAAAAATTGCTCAGAGTTTCCAGTATACTGATGTAGATTTAAGCTTAATCAATTGCTATCATGCATCGATGCATAAGTGTATTGATACGTGAACAATTTCTCTTGTTAGCAGCACTTGAATATCTGAGAGTTTATTTAGTTAGTGTTGCTTATTATTTAAAGAAGTCACTTTGCCTATAGTTATCACTAGTTTATGACCGTTTTACGGAATATCATCAAGATTCATTAGCCTTATTGAGCAAATTTCATACTATATTTATCCCAATATGGGTATACATATTCAATGAATGTTTTGATGCTATTTTAACTGATGTTTAATTCAACGACATCTATAAAAAGTTCAATTAATTTAAATGATGCATTATTGTACTGGTTACTTCGGTTACAGTTATATCAGTTTGTTATAAGCGGCCTTTTGGAGGATAGGCGGCTTTGAACAGAGCGGGAGAGTTGAGGGTGGCTGGAGTCGTCTTCGAGGATATCGATCAGCGGTCGAGGTCGAGAAGCAAAAAGCACCCTGTGCTAGAGGCTCTATGCATGGAAAGGTAGTGCACATCACCCCAGTCGAGCGCCAAACGCGGCCTTTTGGGGGTAGACGGCTTAGAACAGCGAAGGAGAGTCAGAGTGGTCGAAAATTCTCTCCAAGGGTATCGAAGAGGCCGTAGAGATAAATCTATGGTGAGCACCCTGTGCTAGAGACTCTGGACCTGGAGATGTATGGCATTTTCGCTGGAATCCTTTTTCACCACTGGAGCTGTTGCCACTTAGGGGTGGTAGGATAGTGACCAGCAGCAGTCAAGGAATGCCAGTTGCCAGTATATTGGTCAGATTCTCATAATAGGTGGACAACAATACCCCGTAATGCAGATAAGGATGGCGAGAGTTGGTGAAATCGAAGTCGACACGTAGAGTCTTTTGCGCGTTTTAATACATAAGTGTTTATTGTAATAAATTATCGCTCTAGCCACTGCCCTAGCACAGGTCTCGTCAAGCGAGAACCTGGCATAGGCTTGGATCGTGTGATCCGGGTAGATGATTGCAAGACGTCGTGCAGCTCTTCTTATATATTATAAACTACCTTTTCACTTGCGATGTTTGGTAGAAACTAGTAGTTGCCACCTAGCGGGCGGTAGGTGGTACTATGCGGCACAAAGTTTCGTAATCAGAGCTGCGCGCGACATTTAAAAATCAAATTTATGTAAAACGATTGAATTGAAAGAATAATAATCAATAATTATTAAAATAATATCCTGAATGGTAACAAATTTTGTGTGGATATTTTGGATGGATATCTACAAAATTCTAAGAATTGCAGTACATCAGTATTCTTATTAAATTTTTTACTGAATTAATATAATATTAAATATAACATCAAATTACACATCTATCCACAACGGAATTTAATTTTGAAAAATTGAAAAATTAGTTATGACCATTTTTTAACGATCCAATGGATTATTGCTTTGGCTCACGTTCATTAGATTTGCCAGAAAAAATTTCATGATTCGATTTGTCTTAGAATAATATTATCTGAAGCAATAGAAATATTGTTTTAATTTGTTGATTATAAATTTGTAAAGATTTAATCGATTGCCTCTATGCACTGATGCACAAGTAAATGTTCTTACAATTAAAAAACAATTATGACCATGTTATGACTGACACAAAAAATGTTTTTTTTTTTCTCAATATTATTATTTTTATAGTACAGTAGAGCTTAATTGGTTTTATAAAAGAAATATGGACGGAAGATGCTTAAATTATTTGCATTATAGAAAGATTAACTTATATACTACGCTCTTCAATATAATGAATAGAAAATTAAATGCAATGATGCATTATTGCTGAAAATATCTTAGCTAAAGTCGTGACTGATAAAAACAAATTTTTGAGCAATCGTTTAATTGTGATTATTTGACATTGATATTAAACAGTTTTAGAGTTGGTTATTAAAGTAGTAGGTTTTAAGCATTTTTTAAATCCTTTGAAATTATTGCCGTAATATATCGAAGCATAAGTACTCTAGCTATGGTTATGACTATTTTTTAACAAGCCTATGAAACATTGTTATATTATACGTCCATTATTCTACTTATTATACTCTTGAATGGTGCATACTAAGCATATTACTGTGTCAAAAAATAGAACAATTTGTATAGTTTGCCGAACATGAGCTTCTAAAGGTTCTATCGAATACCATTATGAATAGATGCACAAGTAAATATATTTACGGTTATGACCATTTTATAACCAATACATGGCTTTTTGTTAAAGTGAAGGTTCATTAGTTTTGTTGAAAAAAATATTGATTTCTGATATTACAATTTTTTCAAAAAAAAAACCTTTGAGCGATTAAATTTCATTTGTTGCCATGCTGTCAAAACATAGCTAAAAGCTCTCTATTCAACTAAGTGGTTTTAGGCTGGATCGATCGCCATTATGCATCGATGCATAAGTTAACGTTAGTACAGTTATTACCATTTCATGATAGTCTCGCAAAAATTGTCGGTTACAATGTAAATTAGTTGTAAAAGGATATTGTTAACCCAAAATAATTACTTGATGTTGATGTTACAAAAAATTTCTTGTCAACCGCAGCACTTAAATGTCAGAGAGTTTGTTAAGTTGACTTTACTCATTGAATGCAGAAGTTAATCTAGCAACAGGTAAGACCATTTTATGACCGGTCTACGGAATATCGTTTAAGCGAAGATTTATCAGTCTTATGAAGCAAGATTCATACCATATTTATCCCTTTTGAGAGATGCGGATTAAAAGGATTTCTTGAAGAATTAGGCAATAATATTGCTTTAAGAATAATTAATTACAATGTTAATTCATTGCACACGTTACTTCAGCTACAGTTATAACTACTTTGAGTTTTTAACGAAAAAATTTTATTAGTTAAAGTACATTAGTATTTTGAATAAAACATTTACCAAATTATATTGTATCAGCAAATAGATCCCTGCATCACCTAAACGTGTGCAATACTTATATTTAGAAATGTTTAACGTGATTGCCGTGATATATCATAGCATAAGTTACTCTAGCTACGGTTATGAATATTTTTTTATAATCCTACGGAATATTGTTGTGTAATACGTCTATTATTCGACAGAAAATAATCTTGAATTGTATATACTTAGCATGAATTTGTGCCAGAAAACTAGAATTTTTTGTATGGTTTGCCAAACTAAAACTTTTAAAGGTTCAATCGATTACCATTATTTAAAGATGCTCAAGTAAATGTATTTACGAGTATAACCATTTTATAACCGATACATGGTAAATCGTTATAATAGAGGTTTATTAGTTTTGTTGAAATAAATATTGACGAACGATTCTTCTATTATGTTACATTACGAAGACACATACAAAAACAATGTTGACATTAATAATTTATTACTGCAACAGATTTTTTCTCTAAACATTATGTCAATATTGTGTATTGAAAATAAAAATTTTTTCTTTACACCAATGTATGACGGTATTTATATTGAAAATGTTTGAAATATTTTTCGTCATACATTATAGCATTAGTTATTTTAGCTTTAGTTGTGACTAATTTTTGACGATCCTATTAAGTAATGTTTTGGTTTACGTTTATTAATTTTTCGAGTAAATGTTTGAAAATATGATTTATCTTACTATAATATTGTGTAAGAAAATAAAAATGTTCTTATAGTTTAACATTTATGACTTTGCACAGGATTAACCGATTGCCGTCATGCAAAAATGCACAAGTAAAAGTACCTACAGTGATGACCATGTCATGGCTGATACAGAAAATATTTTTTTTTTTTTTTTTTAATAGTGTTATTTATCATTTACAGTAGAAGTCAAAAAGTTTTCTAAAAGAAATATTAACTAAATATATTTTATTTTATTGCATTATGGAAAGTTTTACTTATATACTACGCCCTTATTTAGTCCTTGTTTTGATTGGAAAATTGATTGAAATAATGCATTATTGCTGAAAATATTCTAGCTACAGTCATGACCCATAAAACAAATTTTTGAGCAGTCGTTGAATTGCGATTATTTTTATTAAAGTTAAACAGTTTAAAAGTTGTTAATTTTGATTTGTAAGTAGGTTGAGATCATTTTTTAAATTCTTTCGAATAATTTGCCGTAAAATATTATCATATAAGTTACTGTAGCTACGGTTAAGACTATATTTTAATAAACTATTAAAATATTGTTGTGGTATTCGTCTGTTATTCGACAAATAATAATACAAAATAGTGCTTACGAAGCCAGATACTGTGTCAGAAAATAGAATAATTTGTATAGTTTGCTGAAGATAAACTTTTAAAGGCTCCATTAATTACCGTTATGCAAAGATTTACAAGTTAATGTATTAACGGTTATGACCATTCGATAACCGACGCATGGCATATCATTACAGCAAAGGTTCGTCAGTTTTGTTAAAAAAAATATTGACAAACAATCTACTATTACAATTCATTACGGAAAAATACACAAATGTAATACACGCTTGAATGTTTATGAAAAATTATGTTGCAGTCATGAATTATTATTGTAAATATCATTTTGAAGAATAGATTTTTTCTTTACATCAGTGTATGACGGTTTTTATATTAAAAATGTTTAAAATATTTTCCGCCATACATCATAGCATAAGTTACTGTAGCTGCAATTGTGACCAATTTTCAACGATTCTATAAAATATCGTTTTGGCTTACGTCCATTAGTTTTGCCAGTAAATATTTGAAGTATTATTTTTCTAAGCATTATATTGTGTTAGAAAATAAAAATGTTTTAATAATTTTACTATTATGACCTTGTAAAGGTTAAATCGATTAACCTCTTGCGAAGATGCACAAGGAAATGTACCTATGGATAAGACCATTTCATGACTGATACAGAAAATATTTTTTTTCTTTTATTAATATTGTTATTTATCTATTACAGTAGAGGTCAATTAGTTCTTTGAAAAATATTGACTAACAATATTCATTTTTACTGCATAACCAAAAAATTTACTTAATACTACGCCCTAAATGCTTAAAATAGATAATTTATTGCAATAATGTATTATTGTTTAAAATATCATATTCACGGTCATGACCCATATAAACTAATTTTTTGAGAAATCGTTAAATTTTGATTATTTGACATTAATTTAATCAGTTATAGAGTTGTTAATCCAAGTTTGTATGTGGGTTTTAAGCTTTTTTTTTAATTATTTGGAGTGATTGCCGTGTTATTTCCTAGCATGAGATAGTCTAGCTACGGTTATTACTATTTTGTGATAATCCTACGGAATTTCGTTTTGGTGTACGTTTATCGTCCGACAGAAAATACTCCAGAATAGTGTGCACTAAAAATAATACTGTGTTAGAAAATAGAATAGTTTGTATAATTTTCCGAACATAAACTTATAAAGGTTACATTAATTATTGTTATGAAAAAATGCACAAGCAAATAAATTAACGGTTGTCACCATTTTATAACCAACACATGGTATATCGTTATAGTGGAGGCTCATTAGGTTTGTTGAAAGAAATATTGGCAAACAGTTTTTATATTTTATTCTATTACGAAAGAACTTATAAATACAATACGCGTTGAAATGTTTAAAAAGAACAATCTTTTGCAATAATTAATCATAACTGTAAATATCACACCGAAAAATGGATCTTTTTTTACATCAATGTATGACGTTCTTAAATTTTTAAATGTTTGAAATAATTTTTGTCATACATCATAGCATAAGTTACTCTAGCTATCGTTATGAATATTTTTTAACGATCATCTTGAATATTGCTCTGGCTTACGTCCATTAGATTTTGCCAGAAAATATTTCAGAATATGATTTTTTTCTTAGCATAATATTATGTTAAAAATAAGAAATATTTTTATAGTTTGACGAAGAATATTTTTGTAAACTTGCAAGCATTTAATTGATTGCTGTCATGCAAAGATGTACAATAGAATGTACGTACGGTTGTGACTACTTCATGACTGACAAACAAAATATTTTTTTTTGTCTACACTATTTTTAACTACCTAATACAGTAAAGGTCAATCAGTTCTGTAAAAGAAATATTAACTCAGCATATTTTTTTCGGTGTTACGCAAAATTTACTGATGTACTACGCCCTTGAATGTTTGAATTAAAAATTCATCGCAATAATACATGATTGCCAAAAATATCGTAGCTACGGTCCAGACCCGTATAAACAAATTTACGAGCAATTGTTAAATTGTGATTATTTGTGATTAAAAGTAATCAGTTATTAAGTTGTTATTTTAAGTTTGTAAATGGGTTCCGAGCTTCTTTTTAATTGTATGGAATGATTGCCATTATATATTACAGCATTAGATACTTTAGCTATAGTTATTACTATTTTGTAATAATCCTAGGGAATGTTATTGTGGTATACGTCTATTAATTAACAGAAAATTCTGTAAAATAGTGTTTACTAAGTATCATACTGTCTCAAAAAATAGAGAAATTTGTATGGTTTTCCGAACATAAACTTCCGAAGGTTATATTTATTAACGTTATGCAGGGATGCACAAGTAAATAAGTTTACTGTCCTGACCATTTTATAACCGACATATGGCATTTTGTTAAAGCAGGGGGTTCATCAGTTTTGTCAAAAAAATACTGACAAACAATTTTCTATTACAATACATTACGGGAAAACTTACAAATACAATACGCGCTTGAATGTTTAAAAAAATTTTTTTGCAGTAATGAATTATTATTGTAAATATCGTATTAAAAAATAGATATTTTTCATACATCAGTGTATGATGGTTTTCGTATTAAAAATGTTTAAAATATTTTCCTTCATACATCATACGATAAATTTTTTTAGCTGCAGTTATGACCAATCTTTAATGATCATATTAAATATTGTTTTGGTTTATGTCTATTAGTTTTGCCAGTAAATATTCGAATTATGTTTTTTTAGCATAGTATTGTGTAAAGAAATGGAAACGTTTTTACAGTTTCACTATTATAACTTTGTAAAGGTTTAATCGACTCCCATCATGCGAAGAAGCACAAGTAAATGTACCTACGGTTATGACCATTTTATGATTGAAACAAAAAAGATTTTTTTTTTTTTTTATATTGTTATTTATCTATGATAGTAGAGATCAATTAGTTTTAAAAGAAATACTAACAAGCAATATTTATTTTTAGTGCATGACGGAGAAATTTACTTTTATACTACGCCCTTAAATGTTTTAAATGAAAAATTAATTTTAATAATGCATTATTGCTGAAAATATCTTAGCTACATTCATGACGCATGAAAAAAAATTTTTGAGCAATCGTTATATTGTGATTATTTGACATTAAAATAAAATAGTTTAGAGTTGTCAATTTCAGTTTGACAGAAAGTTTTTACACAAGAGAATAGTGTTTTTCAGCCATCGGTGTACCTGAGTTATGACCAGATGTTTATACGTACATAAACACCAAGACCGTCTCGAGTCGGGAGGAGCATCGAACGAGAGGAGCATCGGGCCGAGGTGAAGCGATCTCGTCGGGGTTAGTGATGATGTATGTGTACTTATAAAAAATAAAATTGTAAAAAAAAAAAATTAAAATAACACAACAATAACCCTGGCGACCAAATCATAGAAGGCCTTATGGATAACGGTCCAATTGCCACACACCCATGACGATCCAGAATACGACGAGGCCAGCACACCAACCACACCCACATCTTCAAGGGCGGTACCACCATCGCTATTTGGATTGAAGGAGCGGCTAGACTCTCTAAACAAGGATATTAGTCCTCTTCAACTCCCCCTCTCAGTTATAGGCAGCCCACACCTACAGGCCGCTTATAACAAGTTTTATAAGAGAAATATTGACGAACACTTCTTTTATTACATTACATTACGGAGAAACTTACCAACACGATACGCGAATTCATGTTTAAACGAAAAAATCTATCGCAATAATGAATCATTACTAATAACATCCTAGCTATAGTCATGACCCATTGGCAATAGATTTCTGCACTATCCTCAAATTGTATTTATTAAACTTACAAATGAAGTAGTTTGTAAATAATTTTATTTGAGGTGATTGTTAATTTTGTGCATCCCACAACTTTTACTAATCGAAAATGTATACAATTTTATAAGTGACTTAAAGTTTGAAACTGTTAATCGGTTTCTTTACCATATTTTCTAAAATTGTAGGTGTAGATATTATATTTAATGCTGCTCGATCGTAGGCCAAGAAATAATTAATATGGGTTATTGCACAAGTTTGATGAAAAAAAACTTCAAGAGACTTAATTTTAATTTTTTAACATGCTATCGGAAAATTGTTTATAGCTCCCTTTTTACTAACGTGGCTTGATAGATCGCCATTATGCATCGATACATAAGTTTAGTTTGTTTAAGTACAGCTAGGACAACTTTCCAACAGTCCAGCGTAAATTGTTAGCTACAGAGTGAAACATTTTTGAAAGGATATTTTTAACCTTCAATAATTGCACTGTATTCATGCGTCAACACATTCTTTTGTTAGCAGCATCTAAATATCCGAGAGTTTGTTTGATTAACGTTGCTTATTATTTAAAGAAGTCTCTACCTATAGTTATGACCTGTTTATAAATGTTTTACGGAAAGTCGCCGAAACAGAGATTCATCAACCTTATTAAGCAAATTTCCTATTATATTTATCCCAATGTGGGTATACACATTTAAGTAATTTTTTAAGCTTAATGCATCGACATCGATGGAAGTTCAATAAATTACAATGTTGGATTATTGCACCCGTTACTTTGGCTACAGTTAAATGAGTTTTGTGTGGATATCTACAAAATTGTAAGAGTTATAGTACATCAGTATTTTAATTAAAACTTTTACCAAATGAATATAATATTAAAAAATAGAGTTTTTTTTACACTAATGTGTAATGAACTTTAATTTTAAAATGNGTAAGTAGTAAGGGAAAGCAGACATATCGTTCTATATTATATAGTTTTAAAGGTAGGGCTTTCCACACTACCCCCCCCTCGAAGCTCCTCCCCCCGATGTTCTAAAACTTTTTTGCTTTTACTAGAGGCAGAAAATCTCTTTGGATCTGAAATGCTTTTAGCCTGCAATCACACAAAACAGTTAAATGAGTTTTGTGTGGATATCTACAAAATTGTAAGAGTTATAGTACATCAGTATTTTAATTAAAACTTTTACCAAATGAATATAATATTAAAAAATAGAGTTTTTTTTACACTAATGTGTAATGAACTTTAATTTTAAAATGTTCGAAATATTCTCCGTCATGTATTATAGCATCAGCTACTCTAGCCACAGTTATCACCATTTTTTAACGATCCTATGAAATATTGTTATGGTTTATGTCCCATAGTTTTGTTAGGAAATACTTGAGAATAGAATTTTTCTTAGCATAATATTGTGTAAGATAATCAAAATATTTTTATAGCTTGACGATTGTGAACTTGCAAAGGTTTAATTAATTGCTGTAATGGAAAGATGCACAAGTAAATGTACATACGGTTATGACCATTTTATGACTAACATAGATTTTTTTTCTTTTTTTTATGTTGTTAATTAAACAATTCAGTAGAAGTCTATCAGTTTTGTAAAAAAAACTATTGCCAAACGATTTTCTATTTAATGCATTACCGAGAAATTCACCTATATTCTACGCCATTGAATCTTTCAAATTAGATTGGATCGTAGAAAGCTCCCCGCACCGATACACCCAAAAGCTTGATTTATTGCCTTCACGCATCAGTCCATTAGTAATTTTGGCTTAAGTAATGAATATTTTGTGACTGATATCTGTCTGAGTTAAAGTTAAAAACTACTTGTTTGGTGGTAAAAAATTAACAAAACTATTTCTTTCATTTAACATGCGGTCAAAAAATTGTTCAGATCTTTGGCTGGAGCTATGAAAATTTTGTAACTGACATCTGAAAAATTGTGAAAGTTTGTGTACGTTTATACCGTGAAAAAATCTTTTACTAAAATAATTAAGGGAATGTTTTTGTTAGGTACGTCTTTTGATTAACAGAAAATTCTGTAAAATAGTGTTTACTAAGTATCATACTGTCTCAAAAAATAGAGAAATTTGTATGGTTTTCCGAACATAAACTTCCGAAGGTTATATTTATTAACGTTATGCAGGGATGCACAAGTAAATAAGTTTACTGTCCTGACCATTTTNTTAAAGTTAAAAACTACTTGTTTGGTGGTAAAAAATTAACAAAACTATTTCTTTCATTTAACATGCGGTCAAAAAATTGTTCAGATCTTTGGCTGAAGCTATGAGTGTTTTGTAACTGACATCTAAAAAATTGTAAAAGTATATGTACATTTATATCGTAAAAAAATCTTCTAAAAGATTCGATGAAGAATTGAAAAAAATATTATTTCTATTGTATGATACCGTGTTATCAAACAAATAATTTTGTATCGCTTAATACATTTAGTTATCAGAAGGTTTAAACAATTGCCGTTATGCATGGTTGCATAAGTTCAGTAAGCTACGGATATGACTATTTTTTTGACGGATACATTAAATATTGCAATATAGGAAGTCCGTCAGTTTCGTCTAAAACACTGTCAATGGAGGATTACTTAATTTCGTATATGAACCTTCTCTTTGTCTATTGCATTCTGCACAAGAATATCCCGCACAGAAAAAAATTGTTACTATGCATAACCACTGAACATACTTTAGCTACACGAGTCGCTTTGGATACAGTTGTTACCATTTAAGACAGACCTACAAACTTTTTCAGCTACAGAGTAAATTAGTTTTGTAAGAAAGTCTTTTAATGAGGTGTAAGAAAATTTCTTATTGCTTGGCGTGTATTAATGTGTGAGAATTCGGTCAGTTATATTTATTAATGAATTGCAGAGCTTTATGTGCTAACAGTAATCACTAAATCATAACTATTCTATGTATTACTGTTCAAGCAGAAGTCACTTACTTTTATGAGCAAGAAAAAGTTTGACATATTCATCTTTTTTTGCTATACGTTTTAAGAACTCTCCTGAAGCTCCGAGCACCAACATCCTAAAAAATTGGCTTCATTATTCTTATGCTATCATGCATTATTTCATGAGTTCGTTTGGTTCCAATTATGAATATACTGTGACGGATGTGTGGCAAAACGTAAAAGATTGTGTACATCAGTATTATAAAAAATTAATTTAATTTAAAAAAATAGATTAGTGCTATACCTATTAATTTGCTGGGCTCAAATGTTATAAAGTTAAAATAATTGCCGTTATGCATTAAAGCATAGGTCACTCTAGCTTTGAGTTTGACCATTTTAAAACCATCTTATGAAATATTGTTTCAGTATAAGCTCATGACGCTTGATAAAAATTTTTTCTAACATTCATTCCTGTTATATGATGCCGTTTCAGGAAATGAAAAACTTTTTATTGTTTGACGCATATAAAAGTCAAAATGTTCAATTACTTGCCGTTGTACAGAGTTGCATAAGTTTATGAAGCACCGGTTATGACTAATTTATGGACGACACATAAAGTATAGTGATAGTGTAGGTTTATCAGTTTTGTTTTAAAAAACTATTAACAAAAAATTTTTTTTTCACATATATCAACGATGTTAATGTTACATAAATATAGTTCTGTGGTACGTTTTTGAAAAATTTCTTGTATCTCTGTGCACCAATATCCCTAAGAGATTAATTTATTGCTGACACGCACTATAGCATAGCTACTTCGAGTACAGTTATAAATATTTTTTGACGGACATCTGAAAAATTGTTAGAGTTTGAGTATATTATTATTTTAAACCAAACCTTTACTAAATTCATTTTATTTTTTAATATACGTAGATCTAAGCTACACCTAATTGTTCGCCAGGCTTAAATTTGGAAAGTTTGAATGATAACCGTTATGCATTCTGGATTGAAGATAATGTTATGACCATTTCATTATAGACACATGGAATATCATGATAGTGGAGGCCCTGCTTACGGAAATCGCGCAACTTATCGTGTGACTAATCGCACGATTTGTCGTACGATTTACTACACCATAAGTTTCGTAACGTTATGGAGCAAAATGTCACGCGTATTATCCCACAATTTGTCGCGCAAGTAATCGCGCGATTTTTCTAAAAATATAGCAAAAATATATCACGATCCCAATAATGCTATTCATAATTATGTCAAGGAATACTTTATTGCAATTCTGAGAATTTTTTGAATAGACATAGGCTTAATTTCAGTATCTTTATTTCGGACCTCATCAATATCGACATTATTTGTACGATCACTTATGCTGTCATCAGAGTCCACAAACTCATCCAGTTCAAAGTTGTTTTTTTGCTGCTGGTAAAACTTTTTTGCTTTTACTAGAGGCAGAAAATCTCTTTGGATCTGAAATGCTTTTAGCCTGCAATCACACAAACATAAACAGAAAGGCTATTACTTTTTTAAATTATGTTTTCAATGTGTATAAATATAATAGACTTCCAAATTTTTTTGTAACACTCGTACAATAACATAGTGTTTAACATTTTAACTCTTTATTATAGTTACTTAAATCTGAATTAGTACTTTAAAATAACATAACAATCAATGTACAAATATTTATACTTTTGGAGATGACAGTTTCAAAATGTTGTACAACAGTCTTATAATCATGTACATAATTTTTATTAGCTTTGTTTGAGAGTGCGAAGAGCTTTTGTTCTATGTCTATTTAAACATAAAAAAATCGATTTGCAGTAAACGTGCACTACATATTTACATGGTACAAAATTTAGCGTGACTATACTTAGTCCAAAATTTGTTTTTAATCTGATTTTTTTTTTCAAGGTACGTAAGCCATCATTAGTGTTATTGTTTTGTATCACTCATATACTCTGGTCAATAAATAAGTTCTCTTCTAGTTCTAACAATAACATGAAGTGATCCCAAATAACAACCTATAGACACAGCCATATACTAACATTACACCAGCTAAAATTACTTAAATAACTTTTAGACTACCATTATGTTTAAAAGAACAGGAAGATCCACAATTGATGGATACAAATATAAAAAATTTATGTAATGTTCAGTAACAGTTCATAAAAAAATTTTGTAAAATGTTACACATCTACAGTAAGATATAAAAAAAATTAATTTTTCTTCAAGTTGTCATGATGGACCGCACGATATAATCGTAAAATTAAGATTATGATGAAAAGACATACCTACATTTCACATGCAGGATGTTATTTTTTTTAATTTAATGGTGATCATTATTGATATCACAAAAAAAAGGACATCTTATTCGAGGATAATACCATAATGCTCTTAAAAATTAAAACCATTCTTTTGGCAAAAAAGTATTTAATTTATCATCAGTACTATCCTTTGTTGCGAGCTCATGAACTTTAACTATCGAAATTTATATAGTATTCTTTAATCAAACTCATGGAAACTGAGGATATATTTTTATTCTTTCACTGTTAAAAACAACAATATTTATACTCTAAGCGAATTGTACCCAAGTCTTTTGTTTCTCCAGCAAGTATCTAAAATGTTTTTCATAGACAAAAGATAAGAGGCTATTAGAAGTTTGTCATATTACACTAAAAGTAAAGAGCTATTCAAGATAGCAAAAATCGTGACGTTAATAAAGCTATGTCGGGTTATATCTTGTTTTACTTGGATAACCTCGTAGCAATAACACTTGTTTGGCTTTGAAAAGTTTGAAATGCTCCAAACGCTCGAAGAGGGCTCTGGAGCCTTGAATGCCCGGGACTTTTTAGAGGACCAAAGCCCGTTCTACAAAGATCGCATCATTAGTTAACACGAGCTCAAATTTTTAAATTTCTCAAAGCCGAACAAGTGTAATTGCTCAAACCTAATCCAAGTGATATAAGATAAATCGATACAGTTATATGTATGCCACGGTCTTTGTTGTCGTAAATAGCCCTTTACTCTTAGTGTGCTATGACAAACTTTTAATAGCCTCTTAACTTTTGTCTGTAAAAAACATTTTAGATAATTGTAGAAAAAACACAAAACTAGAGTACTATTCGCTTAGAGTAGAAATATTGTTGTTTTCAACAGTGAAAGAATGAAAATATATCCTCAGTTAGCATGTGTTCGATCAAAGAATACTACATAAATTTCGATAGTTGAAATTCATGTGCTCGCAACAAAGGATAGTAGTGATGATGAATTAAATACTTTTTTGCCAAGACCTAATTTTGATGTTTAAGAACATCATGGTATTATTTTCGAATAAGATGTCCTTTTTTTGTAATATGGATAATGATCACAAATGAATAAAAAAAACATTCTGCATATGGAAGGTACGTATGTCATTTCGTTATAATCTTAATTCTATGATTCTATTGTATGGTCAATCATAACAATTTTAAGAAAGTTTAATTTTTCTTACATCATACTGTAGATGTATAACATTTCACAAAATTTTTTTTTTGAACTGGCACTGAACAGTATATAAATTTCTTATATTTTTATCCAGTGATTGTGGATATTCCTGTTCTTCTTAACATAATGGTAGTCTAAAAGTTATTTAAGTAATTTGAGCTGATGTAATGTTAGTATATGGCTGTGTCTATAGGTTGTTATTTGGGATCACTTTCTGTTATTATTAGTACTAGAAGAGAACTTATTTATTTGACCAGAGTATACGAGTAATGCAAAACAATAACATTAATAATGGCTTACATACCTTGAAAAAAAATCAGATTGACAACAAATTGAGAACTAAGT
Organism: Copidosoma floridanum; assembly: GCF_000648655.2. The sequence continues at coordinate 239,018 of NW_019379573.1, forward strand.
ATAGTCAGGCTAAATTTTGTACCATGTAATTATGTAGTGCACGTTTACTGCAAATAAAATCTTTTATGTTTAAATAGACATAGAACAAAAGCTCTTCGCAATCTAAAACAAAGCCAATAAAAATATCTACTGGTGGTTATAAGACTGTTGTACAATATTTTGAAACTGTCATCTTCAAAAGTATAAATAATACTTATACATTGATCGTTACGTAATTTGAAGGTTCTTATTCCGATTTCAGTAACTAGAATCAAGAATTAAAATGTTAAACACTATATTTTCGTACGAATATTACAAAAAATTTGGAAGTATATTATATCTATACACATTGAAAATATGATTTAAAAAAGTGAAAGCCTTTTTGTTCATGTTTGTATAATTTCAGACTAAAAGCATTTCTGATCCTAAGAGACTTACTAGCTTCCTACGTTCTTGGCGTGCCAAATCCTACAATTATTTGGTATTGCATGCTTTTTCAGATAAAACCCAAGATAAATTTTGCGGAGGTTAGTAGAGGTATGTGGAGTAGCCACTAGGTTGTGTGGTATGCCCTACTCTAACGACCATACAGTATAAGACGGTATATATATATATGATACAGTGGTATTAGGAGTCTTTCCCCCTTGACCCCCTCTTCAAATAAGGTAAAGATCTATCAGTTTTCACGTTATTTGTATTGGGTTCAATTTTCGTTCAGTCAAGTCAAAATAAACAAGAGAAAAGAAGTGACGTCAGCAAACTTCTAACAAATTTATACATTAACATATAATATGAATAAATATCCTTTTGTTTAAAAATTTATTTCATAAGTAATTTACGCTAAGTTGGGAGGTAGATATCGGTGTCCACGATGGTTAGTAAGGTTTTCATTATAATCCACAAAAATGGTGTAGGGGAAAGTGGAAAGAAAGTTGAGACCAACAAAAATTCTGTGGGGGAGGTAAGAGTAATTAAGGGGTCACTGAAGGGATATGGTGATTATTGGAGGGAGCTGTAGGGGTGGTGGGGGTCTGGACAAAAACTGAGCTAAACCGAAATAAAGGAGAAAACAGATTGCTGTATTTGTTTATAGCTTTCACAACTTAACGGAAGGAATAGTTCATGTAATCGAAAATCAATTATTTATTTTAATGTTTACCACAACAGTTGTTGTCGATATTCTAAAAATCAATAGTCACGTAAGTAGTAAGGGAAAGCAGACATATCGTTCTATATTATATAGTTTTAAAGGTAGGGCTTTCCACACTACCCCCCCCTCGAAGCTCCTCCCCCCCATAACCCCCCCGTAAAATTAGAGAAAATTCAATTACTGTAAATGATATCGTAACCCAACAAAATAATAGTCGAATACCCACTGAGCTCCCCTGCCCCCCATCTTACAATGTTCAAATTCTACCAAAGACACCCAGCAGCGCTCCGTAGCCCCCTCTCCACAAAATGAGGGAAAATTCCGTTTATTTCATCGTTATTTTGACCTATTAAAAATTTCCTGTATTTCTTTGTAAGCCCACCGCACATTTGTAAGTGCCCACCGCCGTCCCTTCACCACCCCCCGTGGCCCCCACTATATGTTATTGATCTAATACCTCTTGCAATATAAGGGATAATTCTACAGATTTGTAGCAGCTTTGTTTATAGTACATCGATGGGCTATTGTATACAAAAACTAAAACGAGCTATAGTCAATAATCGCAAGTGGCAGCTTCTACAACTTACGGTAAACAAGCTCTTAGCTATACGTAGTTATCTATTTTTTCAACGCCTAGGAGGTAAATAGAGCGATTTCATACTTAGTAACAACGAGGACAAAAAACATCAAATATAGTTATTACTTTATATAAATATTAATAAGTATAAAATCT
>NW_019379573.1:262069-289653 GCF_000648655.2 Copidosoma floridanum
AAAAAAAAAAAAAATTGTTGATGGCATGGACTGACATCGCGTCGGTACAACTACCAAAAAGTACGGATAGTCATAGAACTTTTCCCTTACCCTTGGATTTAAATAATATTGAGCCTGCATTTTTTAATTTTAAATCTAGAGTGAAAAAATTACGAGAAATCGATGTAATGATTTGGGATAAGGCTTCTATGATTTCGAAAAAAATTTTAAAGAAAGAAAACAGAACTTGACGTGATATATGCAATACATGTATACATTTTCAAAATAAATTAACAATTTTAGGAGGAGATTTCCGTCAAACACTTGATGCTACAAAAATGGTAATACAAAAGTGTTTATATCAGAAACTAGTAAGTCATCATTTCTTTGAAGTTCTTTTTACATTTTGAAATTAAATACAAACTTTCGTTCGGCTAGTAAAAATTTTTCTAAATTGCTTTTTGAGATAAAGGATAAACAATAAGTATCACTAATCATTCTTGAAAAATGGAAATTCAATAACGTTTGTTTAGATTCTTACTAAAAATTGTCAATCGTCATTAAATAGTACTATTCTGACCTCTCAGAATTAATACACTATTTTTTTAAACAACAAAATCTTTAATCTAATAAAAGGAAATACGACAAGTTATTATAGCATAGATCATGCCACGTACATAGGTGTTGATAAATCGGGTGTTAACATTTCTAGAAACTTCCTTTTTGACATATTAAATAATATTTGTAAAGCTTTGACACCGTATGAACTAAATTTAAAAGTTAGTGCAATGGTCACGAAAATGAGAAATTTATGTATAGCAGACGGTTTGTGCAACGGCACACAAATAAAAATGAGAAAATTGTCTAAGTATATTTTTAAAGCAAAAATTATCACAAAAGAAAAGAGTATTTCTACTAAAAATCACTTGAAACACAGGTATTACCTCATCGTTACCTTTCATACTTGACAGAAAGCAATTTTCTTTGGTCTTGGCATTCACTATGACAATTCACAAATCTTCTGAAATGAAAATGGCTTTAAATTTTAGGCTTTGTTATCACGTTACTTGCGTCTTTATTATTTCAAAAATTTTACTTTATTATAAAAAGGTGGTGTTAAAATTTTTATGGCTGTCACAAACAAAAATAAAAGTTTTTTAAAAGTATGTCATTTTGGCGTTATTTTATTACTGGATTGAGTACAAATATGCGTAAAACGTTTCATATACACTAAAACTCTACCTTGTAGATGAAATAAGTTAATACATTTATTTGCCGTGATTAGATTCTCGCACTTGCTGTATGTTTACCATCCATTGGTAAACACAGCTAACTTTTAGTAAAGTTTATATTTTTCCTACCGGCAGTGCATGCAACTTTTAACCTCAAAGGTATGTGGCACTTTGTTTCTTGGAAACAGAAAAAAAAGTTATACGTTTGACAGAGGCTGACAATAAAAAAGATTACTTTACATTTATCGAGTATTTCTTAACAAAATTTATGGTATACAGCATACAAAATGCTGCTCTCTTAATAATAATTACTACATTGGCCAATTATTTATGTGCGGTCAGATAGTCGAACCATTTTTCATCTGGATATAAAAAACTGTAGTCTAATAATTTTTAAAAAAGGCTTGAAACAGTCTTTCAACACTAAAAAAAGGGCAGTTAATTTCCTTATAAGCTTTTCAAGTTCATGAAATAAAATATTATTATTGCCGAAAATTTAAATACACAAGCTTAGTCCGCGTAGTAAAATTTTATTTTAAATTTGAAAAATTATTATTTTGTCAGCAATTAGGATAGATAGAGATAGATATATAACTGCGATTACCAAGTACAATAGTTCGTTCGGTTGATGGAAACTTTCCTTAATTACTTTTAGATACTGGAGAGGAAAAACTAAAATCACTGATCATTCCTGAAAAACACGAGGTCAATGATATATATTCAAATATGTATGTTTAAATCTAATGAAATATTGAATATTGCCACGTACGAAGATGTCGATAAATCGGATAATAACATTTACATAAATTTTCCTATTAAAATTATAAACAATTTTCGTGTAGGTTTGCCACCGCATAAACTAAATTTGAAATTTAGAGAAATAGTTGTGTTGATAAGAAATTTGTGTATAGCAGACGGCTTGTGCCACAGTAAACAAATAAAGATTAGAAAATTGTAGTATAACATTAAAGCTGAAATTATCACAGAATGAAAACTTGGAAGAAAATTATTTATACCGAGAAGCACTTTAAATACAGGCAATACCTCGTTGTTACCTTTCATACTTTACAAATGCAATTTTCTTTAGTCTTGGCATTAGCTATGACAATTAATAACTTCCAAGAGAAAAGTTTTGATAAAGTCGGTATGTACTGAAAAAATCCTGTATTTTCTAATCAACAACTATACGTATCGTTATCAAGATGCGAATCTAAAGAAGGGATATTAATGGAAATCGAACGTAAAAATAATTTGGAATCAGAAAATATTGTTTGAGAAGAAATTTTTGATTAAGAGGAAGTGCACTTTATGGAAAGAGGAAAAAATTAACGAATTGAAAGTTATCTTATTAAATAAAACAACATTATTTAGTATCCGTGGAGTTCTGTCTCTTCGTGGTTTTATATGGCTACTGGGGATGTATTCCATAGTTTCTATTATTTTTTCACTACTTGAGTTTCAATAAATATTTGTAATCATATCTTGTCATAATCGTAATAATTCAAAACTCAATGTAAGAAAGAAATACTACAAACCAAAAAAAAATGTCAACGCGCCCCAGATTTTATACTTATCAGTGGTATTACGAAGAAACTACTATATTTAATGTTTTTTGGTCTCGTTGTAACTAAGTATGAAATCGATTTATTTGCCTCCTGGGTGGTGTAGAAAAAATAGGTAACTGTATATAAGTAAGAGCTAGTTTACCGTAAGTTATAGGAGCTACCGCTTGCGATTGCTGGCTACAGCTAGTTTCAGCTTATGTACAGTTTGTATATACAATAGCTTATAGATTTACTATAGACTGAGCTGCTACAAATTTGTTAAATTATCCTTCATATTGCAGGGGGTGCTAGATCGATATTATATTTCGGTTTGGTCGTGGAGGGGTGGAGGAGGGGTGGCGGAGGCGCACTTAAAAATGTGTGGGGGCTTACAAAAAAGGGACATTTTTAAAAGGTCAAAATAACGGTAAAATTAACGGATTATCCTTTTTTTGTGAGGGGGCTACGAGAGTTTATATAACATATCTTCGTATATTATACAGTTGCAAGGGTGGGGCTTTCCCAATTACCTTCCCGCACCGCCCCTTCTCGCAAAATAGGGGAAAATTCGATTACTTTTAATGATTATTCAACTTAACAAAATAATAGCAGAAGACTCGCTGAGCTTCTCCGTGCTCCCCCACAGCTCCCTCGTAGCTTCCCACAAATTTCGTTTATTTCACCGTTATTTTGATCCATTGAAAATTTTCCTTATTTTTTGCAAGCCCTCCATGCCCTCCCACCATTCCGCCTCACATTTTTAAGTGACCCACCCTCCCCCTTACTATTTGTTACTGATCCAGCACCCCTTGCAATATAAAGAACAATTTTACAGATTTGTAGCACCTCAGTCTATAGTACATCAATAGGCTATTGTATACACAAACTGTACATAAGCTGAAACTAGCTGTAGCCAGCAATCGCAAGCGGTAGCTTCTACAACTTACGGTAAACAAGCTCTTAGTTATATATAGTTACCTATTTTTTCCACACCACCCACACGGAAAAATTCAGTCACAGCTAAAGGCGGTGCAGTGCTGCTGGCGAAAACAGCGTGCGTGGTGGGAGTGCAAAACAACGTGCGCAGACAGCAAAAAAAACGGTGCGAACGCGCTCGTGACATGATACGATTACAAATATTTATTGACACTCAAGTAGTAAAAAAATAATAGAAACTATGGTAGACATCACTGTTTAAAAATTAGACATATAAAACCACTACGAGACAGAACTCCACGGATACTAAATAATGTTGTTTTATTTAATGTGATAACTTCTTATTCGTTTATTTTTTTCTCTTTTTATAAAGTGTACTTCTACTTGATCGAAAATTTCTTCTTAAACAATATTGTCTGATTTCGAATTTTTTTACGTTTAATTTCTATTAATATCACTTTTTTTGTTTTGCATTTTAATAACGATACGTATCGTTGTCCATGAGAAAATACAGGCTTTTTCAAATGTATGCCGACATTATCGTAACTTTTTTTTTGAGAGTTTTTAATTGTCATGGCTAATGCCAAGACTAAAGGAAATTGCTCTCTGTAAAGTATGACAGATAACGACGAGGTATTAGCTCGTGAAATGATATGATTACAAATATTTATTGACACTCAAGTAGTAAAAAAATAATAGAAACTATGGTAGACATCACTGTTTAAAAATTAGACATATAAAACCACTACGAGACAGAACTCCACGGATACTAAATAATGTTGTTTTATTTAATGTGATAACTTCTTATTCGTTNAAACTGTTAAAATTCTTACTATAATTTTTTGATACGAATATCTTCAGATGTTAAAAGTCACGCAAAAAATTTTTCTAATTGGCATGGCAGCATAACGTGACATGCTTTTTCAAAAATTTTATGAATTTGGGAATCGTGTTCCGCTTAGCCTCAAGTGATAGCAGCATCTTCAAATGCGCTATCAAATATTCTGTCGACTGTTTTTAACATTTCAAAAGATTCTGCTCCATAATTCCGATTTAAAATAAGTTTTAAAAAAAAGTTCCTAGTCTTCAGGGGACTGTTAGGTTAACCTATTTTTAAATAATTTTGAACTCTCTTCCGTTTTACCCAAGCTTTCGTAATTGAATCAAAACAATAGCATTTAGACCGGGCTCAAACAGTGATGAATCGGGAAAAATTGTTCGCACCCAATTTTTTTGTGCTTTTTTGTTCAAAATATAGTAATGTACCTAAAAGTTCATCTTGCCACCCAAGAATGTGGTCAGGTATTGATTAAACAATTTTTTTATAAACAATTTTGTCAAAGTTGTTTTTTCAACCCGAAAAAAATATTCTCAGATTTTTTGGAACATTTGCAACAAAAAACCAATTGAAATTTATATACCTAAACCCTACTGTTTTCGAGTCAAAAATTCCCAAAGTTTAAAAAAATGCATTTTTCCGGTTTTCAGGGCTCCACAAAAGTGATAAATAAAAATATTTTCACATGTTACATCACACGATCATAAACTGTAAACTTTCCTCTACAATCTCAAAAAAAGAAAATTTCGAAAAGTTGAATGGCAAGATGTTTTTTTGCAATATACGTTCAGGGCGTTTCAGCGCGCGCTACCGCGTGAGTGTGTACCTATATATACGTTTCGTAGCTCAGCGTGTAGTGAAGATTTATTGCAAAAGACAATCTTGCCATTCAACTTTTCGACATTTTCTTTTCTGGAGATTGTAGAGGAAGGTTTACAGTTTATGATCGTGTATTGTAACATATGAAAATATTTTTATTTAGCACTTTCGTGGAGCCCTGAAAACCGGAAAAAATTCAATTTTTGAGCCTTTGGGAATTTTTTACTCGAAAACAGTGGGGTTTAGATATGTACATTCTACTTGGTTTTTTGTTGCAAATGTGCCAAAGAATCTGATAATACTTTTTTCAGGTCGAAAAAACAACTTTGACGGAATTGTTTATAAAAAAATTGTTTGAACAATACCTGACCACATTTTTGGGTGGCAAGATGAACTGTTAGGTACATTACTATATTTTGAACAAGAAAGCCCAAAAAAATTGGGTGCGAATAATTTTTTCCGGTTCATCACTGTTTGAGCCCGGTCTTATTCTTGAATATTAACATGTCAAATTTTCCTGGCAGAACTACGTATACTTTTTTTTATTTAAAGTAAACCAAGCTGTCAAAGCTGTCTCTGAGTTTTAAATGGCTTTGAATATATTATGTTCTAAATATAATATAGTCTTAAATATGCCTTATACTTTAAATAGATTTGCCGCATGTAATATAAGTATGACCGTTATACTTCTACAACAAAATTTTATTGTAGGGTACTACTATGGAATCGTCAACTATGATCATATCTCGTTGTGGTAGTGCCACCTATGCCATAAGAGTACAAGACCTACTTCCAAACAAAAATTAGGGTCAAACTTAGCTGCCACGACACCTATCTTGACCGCAGCTTGTCATAACCTGGACTAAAGTAAATTTACAATAAGGCACTGCTTTAGGTGCAGCATGATCTGACTTAGCATTATAAACCCACCTGTGGTCAGGCTTGGTTGCTTGAATTGGTCCATGCGATTTAGATTGGCAGCCCACTTATATTTCTACTCGAGCTACTATCATGCTGGAAAATTTGGTACTGAGCTTTGGCATTGGTGGTGCCACATAAAAGTCAATACCTTTGTGTAAGGCATGATGGATAAAGTCTGTCCATATCTGCAATGTAATAAATTTTTTAATTAATTTTTTGTATTAAATGCTACGATGTTTTTAGTATATTTAACGTATTAACTATCATTTTTTTACGAAATAAAATACAATTAAATAAAAAAGTTAAATAAATAATACTAACTAAGGTTGCGTTCAAATGGAGCACGCAATTTGCAATACGGAACAACGTAAGTCCATGAGAATGAGATAAGTCTCTTCCGTGCTACTTCCGTGTGCCTGTATTTAACTCTGAAAGTCATAAGTGAATTCGTGTTGTGGATTGCATGCTCAGTGTGACCGCATCCTAATTCTTACAAATACCATGGATCCAAACTGGGTTATATTCATACAGATTGACAAAGGTTGCTTCCATGCGGATAATTGTATACGATATTGGACAGAATATGCTAGGTAAAAGAATCTTTAGCGAAAGACATTCTGGAGTATCTTTGGCAATATATTGCGCCATCTTATGGATGTACAATTATTTAAATACAAGATAAAAGACTCAAATAAGCATTAAATGAGTGACTGTTTAATAACGATTATTTCATGTAACGTGAGAGACATAGTATTCGATTTACATTGAAGTTGTTTGATTTTATTTTTCTAAAAAACATGTGTATTTGTTTCTTATACTATCGTGAATGAAAAAAATCATTATTATAAGATCTATTCCAGATCAGCGCTTGGTGTATTAGATCCGGGGTGGACCATGTATACGGATCAACACATAGATATTTAAGCAGTATCATTTTATCTTATTTATCAAATGTTTTACCATCATAAATGTTAAAAAATATGCGCAATTTAGTACCCAAATCATACCTCGTTCTTAGGGTTTTTTTAATCACTGATCATAGGTCTTCCTTTGTCTATTCGCTTCCCCTTACTCACTATATGTCTCTGAAGTACCATTATTTGTTTAACTTGATTAAACTTTTACATTTCAAATCTCTTTCCTGTCTATGTCGACTTTACCCAAATATAAAATTCTTGATTACCTGAGGACTTTATTAACAAAAAGACAGAATACAGGAGGAGGTATAATTAAATAGACAAACACAATTAAGCTTTTGAAACAATAATTCATTCTGTTAGCTTAATGTTGTGACATTTCATGTGTCATTTTAACCCATCTGTTCTTTTAAAATCCTTTCCACTTTTTCCAAATATTTGTTTTTCATGGTTTTTATGAATTATTATACGTCTGTTTAAATGTAATGATCTTCAAAGTTGCATATTTTTGAATTACTGAAAAATTTCTAGCTAGACAATATTTTTAATTTCTGATTTATTCTCGGATGCAATTTGAATAAAAATTCTTTTTGGATTCTTACATCTTAATAAAGCAACCTATAAGTGTCCGTAAGAGAATAAAGGTTTTTTAATATACAATTCTAAAGAATCAAAACTTTGTTTTTCTGATTTGTTAATAAATATAGAACATGCTAATACAAAGGGAAACTGTTTCCTATAGAAGACGAAAGGTAATGATAATAAAGTGCCAGTATTCACTGTTATTCTAGGAATAAAAACTTTGCTTTTTTTTTCTCGCATAATTATTTCTGCTTCTATATTATACGTAAAAAAATTTTGTTATTTTTAATCTTGTGCCTCTACAGAGACCGTCTGATAATCTTAAAGTTCTTATTAACACTACTATAGCATTTACTTTTAATTTTAATTCGTATGGTGAAAGATCCTCTTTAACGTTATTTCAAAATACTATTGAAAAATAAATAATTATGTTAATTTAATAATGTTACGTTAATCATATGTTTTATCAACTTCTTTGTGAGTCACGTATTCTGCTGTTGTGAACTTATTTTCTGCCTGCATTGATGAATACACGAGTAGTGTCGTTATTTCGTCTACTCAATTTGTTAGTGGAGGATAAGCGCGCGGAGCGCGCGGGGGGGGCAGTGCCCTACTAATCATTATATATATATATATGTTTACTGTTTCGTCTACGGAATTTATATATAGATACATGTACAGGATGATATGTATCGGTGGCAGTTAAGTGAATCCTGTTGGAATCAATTTTTTATGGCAAATGGCTTTTAAATGGGAGGCAATTGAAAATACGTTTCAAACTACCCCTAAATAGGGTTGGAAGGGTTTGGCGCGCCCGCATGAACTCGCGACGTTGCCACATTGTCATGAGCTTATTTGGTAAGCAGTGAAAACTGTATACATGGGTATATCCATGTGCACGCGTACGAGCGTCTGCTATACTATACTGCCGATAATTTGAGGGTTAGATATTACAAGATAAATTTTGTCTGCTCCTTATGCTGTCATGTTTTAAAGCCATGCATCAGATGTGATTGCATGAACATTTAAAAGATAACATGTTAAATCATGTAACAACAAGAGTGTAATGGAATAAACGTATAACCTTATAATATACACTAATAATCAAAACAGTTATTAAAATTACATTGCACATTTTATCACAAACAGAAGTTTTATGAGCTGATCAAGGAGAGACTAACACAAATTTTAAGATAATTATTGAAAGTAAACACACATCGTCATGTACATGGGTACTTATACATACTGACGTTTGTTTGTCCACGCACTTTCTGTCTTACTCACTCTTACCTTTATTATATTTTTAGACTTATACTTAGTGCTACCTCGAATTAAATTTAAAAACCAAATTGGTAGGAAATTTTCCGCTTTACGCGATAGTATTTTTGTTTTCATTCTATTTCTCACCATTCACAAGATATTTACTAAATAATTTTTATATGCTCTTTTGACGGTGTTGATGAAATTTAATTTTTCAACTGTTTTTCTTGTAATCTACAAGTTGTATTGCATGTAGCAATTGTAGCATCAAAAACGACCCTCTATGTAACTTGTGAGATTTTGTGTGTGCACCACACTTGGCAGATACTTGGCGGGTTCTAAGCGGATACTTGGCGATTACTTGGCGGGTACTTGCTGGGCACTAGGCAGGTACTTGGCGGGTACTTGGCTGGCACTAGGCAGGTACTTGGCGGGTACTAGGTGGGCACTTGGCGGGTACTAGCCAGGCACTCGCGTGAACTTGTCGGCTACTTGCCGGGTACTTGGCGGGTACTAGCCGGGCACTTGGCATGTTTTTGCCGGGAACTTGGAGGATACTTTCCGGATACTTGGTGGATACTTGGCGGGTACTCAGCGGGTACTTGGCGGGTACTTAGCGGGCACTTGGCGGGTACTTTCCGGGTACTTGCCGGGTACCTGCTGGACACTAGGCGGATACATGCCGGGTACTTAGCGGGCACTTAGCGAGAATTTAGCGGGTACCTGCCGGGCACTTTCTGGGCACTTGGCGGATAATTGCCGGGTCTTTGCCGGGTACGTGCCGGGCACTTAGCGGGTACATGCTGGGTACTTAGCGGGCACTTGGCTAGTACTTGACGGGCACTTAGCGGGTACTAGCCAGATACTTTCCAGGCACTTGGCGGATACTTACGGGGTACTTGCCGGGTACTTGCCAGGCGCTTGGTGGGTACGTGGCGGGCACTAGGCGGGTTCTTGGCGGGTACTAGCCGGGCACTTGATGGGTACTTGCCTGGCACTTGGCGGACGTTTGGTAGGTCCTTTTCATGCTCTTGGTGGATTATTGGTTTGTCGTGGCATACCGTTTTTTTGTTTCTTGTTTCATTTCGTTATCAGGTTTCGGTATTACTGGCTGCTGGAATGTAAATGAATTTATAATTCAATATTCTCTTATCTGTTAGAATCATACAATTTTAACATAAACATAGACTTATAAAAAATTTGTTAAACCTCACAAGTGACATAAAGGGTCGTTTTTGATGCTACAATTGCTACATGCAATACAACTCGTAGATTACAAGAAAAACAGTTGAAAAATTGAATTTCATCAACACCGTCAAAAGAGCGTATAAAAATTATTTAGAGAATATCTCGTGAATGGTGAGAGATAGGATGAAAACAAAAATACTATCGCGTAGAGCGGAAAATTCCCTACCGATTTGGTTATTAAATTTAATTCGAGGTAGCACTAATTATAAGTCTAAAAATATAATAAAGTTGAGAGTAAGTAAGACAGAAAGTGCGTGGACAAACAAACATCAATATGCATAAGTACTTATGTACATAACGATGTGTGTTTACTTTCAGTAATTACCTTAAAATTTGTGTTAGTCTCTCCTTGATCAGCTCATAAAACTTCTGTTTGTAATACAATGTATAAGAAATGAGTTTATTTATCTAAAAAGAAACACTAATACTCAATTGAAATTGTCACATTAAAAATATTATCGTTATAATATTTGCAATGTAATTTCAATAACTGTTTTAATTATTAGTATATATTATTAGGTTATACGTTTATCCCATTACACTCTTGTTGTTACATGATTTGACATGTAATCTTTAAAATGTTCATGCAATTACATCTGATGCATGGCTTCAAAACATGACAGCATAAGGAGCAGACAATAATTATCTTGTAACATCCAACCTTCAAATTATCAGCAGCATAGTATAGCAGACGCTCGTACGTGCGCACCTCGATATACCCATGTATATAGCTCTCACTGCTCGCCAAATAAGTTCATGACAATGTGGCAACGTTGCGAGTTCATGTGGGCGTGCCATACCCTTCCAACCCCATTTAGGGGTAGTTTGGAACGTATTTTTAATCGCCTCCCAATTAATAGTATATTACTTACCTAGGGAGGAAAAATAAAGAATGACTCAAATCGTAGGCAACTGACGCCCGAGGCGAAGCCGATAAGCATGCGATCTGAGAGATTCTTTATTTCTTCCCGTGGTTTGTATACGATTTTTCATCAATCTTGCGCCGAGAGAAGGAATTTTCGTTTCGCGAAGCGGGACGAAAGTTCCTACTTTCGGTGCAGTTTGATGAAAAAGCTATTTCCCCTAAGAAATTGATTCCAACGGGGTTCACTTTAAAAATAATCGCTCTACACGATGTTCCCGGGGAATAACACCGATACATATCATCCTGTATAAAAATACCAGTGGGACTTCCCCTTCCTGCATGAACTGCGCGCCAACCCTCTATTAACTGAGTGATAATATAGTATCAGCAGTTAATTACTAAGTAAAAAGTGCTCGTGTCTCCACTTATTTATTTGAAGGTTATTGAACCCATTTCAATTTAATTAAATTAAACTAGTAAAAAAGAAAAACTGACTTAAGGTGAGCTTTACAAATTTAAAACCAGAAAACTATACATTTCTTACCCTTCTGATTCCCCACATGCACATCTCCTTGTAACACTGCACCCTTAAAATGAAATAATTCTACCTGAACATATTATCGAAATTGTTTCTGCTAAAATACCTTGAAATTATAAGGAACTTGCCAAATTGGTTATTAAACACATTTTTTACGGTCCTCATTCTAAAAGATGCCCACGTTCCAATACATACAAAAACAAATTATCAAAAATTTTTTTAAACCATTTGCTTACATAACATAGTAAAAAAAATGGTTATCCCGAACATACCAAAGAAAATAATATTTTTGATAATCACGTGTATAACACTAAGAATAAACATGAAATCACTGTTGACAATGGTAGTATCGCGTAAACAAAATTTTGTTAATGAAATATAGATGCCACATAAACGTTAAATACTGTGCATCTATCCAAAGCATAAAATACATATATACGACTACATTCGTGAAGGTAGTAATGGAGCTTTTATTAAGTTAAAGATTTTAATTTTAATGAAAGATTTTAGAAGTACTGCAATAGGTAAATCAAATACAGTATTATCAAAAGATCATGAACTACTTACTTTTTAATTATTATTGAATAAAAAAAATTGAGCAACTTCATTTGAGAATTTGAAAACATTTAAAAATATAAAATATAAGACATTTCAAGATACTGCGATTACCAAGGTTTTAATCGAGTATGATTTACAAATTGACAGTATTTTGTAAGAGGCTAGTACTTGTATGCTTCATCATTGATTAAGAAAATTTTTTACATGGCTTCGAATATCAGACAGTATAATATCAAGGTAATAGAATTTGGAATAGGTACAAAAAATTTTGAGAGATTTTGTTCAAAATAAAGAAAATTATGCTCTTCTGCACATCAACGAAATTTTTGAACTTGGAGGTAATTAATGTAAATTATTTAATTTACCTGGCCCGTTTGAAACAAATCTACAAAACAATGATGACGCAGAAAAAGTTGCATTCTGTAGACATACGTTCGGTTCAATGTTTGCTTGGATAAACAATAAACAAAAAAATATTTTTAACATTGTATGTGAAACCATTAAGAAGATTTATTTTACACATTGTCCTGAAGTATCAGAAAAAATCTTTTTATACAAAATTAAAAATTGTTACTTCATATCATGAAAAAAAAAAAAAAATTGTTGATGGCATGGACTGACATCGCGTCGGTACAACTACCAAAAAGTACGGATAGTCATAGAACTTTTCCCTTACCCTTGGATTTAAATAATATTGAGCCTGCATTTTTTAATTTTAAATCTAGAGTGAAAAAATTACGAGAAATCGATGTAATGATTTGGGATAAGGCTTCTATGATTTCGAAAAAAATTTTAAAGAAAGAAAACAGAACTTGACGTGATATATGCAATACATGTATACATTTTCAAAATAAATTAACAATTTTAGGAGGAGATTTCCGTCAAACACTTGATGCTACAAAAATGGTAATACAAAAGTGTTTATATCAGAAACTAGTAAGTCATCATTTCTTTGAAGTTCTTTTTACATTTTGAAATTAAATACAAACTTTCGTTCGGCTAGTAAAAATTTTTCTAAATTGCTTTTTGAGATAAAGGATAAACAATAAGTATCACTAATCATTCTTGAAAAATGGAAATTCAATAACGTTTGTTTAGATTCTTACTAAAAATTGTCAATCGTCATTAAATAGTACTATTCTGACCTCTCAGAATTAATACACTATTTTTTTAAACAACAAAATCTTTAATCTAATAAAAGGAAATACGACAAGTTATTATAGCATAGATCATGCCACGTACATAGGTGTTGATAAATCGGGTGTTAACATTTCTAGAAACTTCCTTTTTGACATATTAAATAATATTTGTAAAGCTTTGACACCGTATGAACTAAATTTAAAAGTTAGTGCAATGGTCACGAAAATGAGAAATTTATGTATAGCAGACGGTTTGTGCAACGGCACACAAATAAAAATGAGAAAATTGTCTAAGTATATTTTTAAAGCAAAAATTATCACAAAAGAAAAGAGTATTTCTACTAAAAATCACTTGAAACACAGGTATTACCTCATCGTTACCTTTCATACTTGACAGAAAGCAATTTTCTTTGGTCTTGGCATTCACTATGACAATTCACAAATCTTCTGAAATGAAAATGGCTTTAAATTTTAGGCTTTGTTATCACGTTACTTGCGTCTTTATTATTTCAAAAATTTTACTTTATTTTAAAAAGGTGGTNTTTTAATCATTTTTTTTAGTCATGGTAATTAAATATGGCTAGGTTTTCAATAACTATTTTTGATATATGTTTTAGTGTACATCGTTATTAGTGGAATTCTTTCTGACTGGAGCACAGTGAAATTTCGAAATAAATTCGTTTTTTCCATTTTTCCTCTCTTTTTATAACATAACCTAAAAATTTGATAGTTAATGTATTCTTCAACAACTTTAAATACTCTAAGATCATTAAGTATACTATTTCTTATACATAAACACTATTCGTGGCCTTAAAATGACATCCGAATGTCATTTATAAAACTGCAATTATTTACTTTCCTTCGTTGTGAGATACTAATAACATCTATTTTATTTGTTAAAAATAATTCATTTTTCAATTTTTCTCTGGTCTTTTAGGAGTTTTCTTTGCACTTTGAGTTCATAATGACTTTTAAATGTCATGTAAGAAATTATAAGTGTCTAACTTCTTAGTTGGATACCAATGCCTTATAGTTTAATTATTCCTAAAAAAAAGGGTTGTTGTATGACTTCTTGGGTGCTAAAGTGTTTTTCTTTGTAATTTGATCTTCCAACGACTTTTACGGCTCATTAAAAAAATTTTTTAAATAACAATTCTGACTAAGATTTTTGAGCTTTTACTTTCTTAATTTTTCTTAAATATATTTATTAGTTAAATGTGTAGGATATTTGTTTTTATGCAACATCTGTCTCATAATCTTAATATTATTATCAGTTTGGAATAAATGTTCTAACAGTTTTATAGCCCTATCTACTCAATTATATGAAATATCGATCTTCTGTTGTTTTGTAGGGGCTGACTTAAAGTTTAAAATTCTATTTCCAGATGTTTTTTGTTGTGTTATTTTTATTTTCTATTTCCTTGTTTTAATGATGTGATATCCAAAAAATTAATCTGGCAGTAAGTTTCAGTTTTATAACTAAATTGTAAATGTTAGTTATGATTATTGAAGGTTATATGAATAGTAGTCTACCTTATACAAGCTACTAAGTCGTTAATATTCGTAAAAAAGAAAAGTGGCTCCAAATCGTATTTGTTTTGTAAACTTTACCAACAAAATCCACACAGTCGTCGAGCTCGAAATTCTTAAAAAAAAGAGAAATTGGTCACCTCATAGATATGCCGAATATTTGAAGGAAAATTTTGTTATGAAAGGTGAGAAACGTATTTTCAAGTAAGAATTTCAGTATGTTAATAATTTATATAAAAGGAACTTTTGAGGCTTAAATAATATATCGTGCGCGTTTTTTAAGACTCTCAAGAACAAGATCGCGTTGAACATCCGTGAATAAAAACACAACATTCGACAAAATCGACACATAGTCATTAGAAATTTTTACTCTTTTAATTATNTCCATTGATTTAGACTGTAATCCTATGAAATACAATCGTTGTACAATATTATTAAATACATTTAAAAATACTTATTTTATTCACTAGAAAGGAAACCCTTGTCTAGCATACTATTCAAATCATCTCTTTTGTCAATAGAAAAGCATTGTTATGTATAAAAACCTTCAGGGTTTGAGAGTGAACATCGTTTAGTTTTTTTTTTTTATTTTATTTTAGTTTTGGTATACAGTGCTGAAAATTATCTTAAAGTATTTGACAAGATAATAAGGTGGATTATCGGTTTAAGAGATAACTCTGTTTATAAATATATCAAGAAAAGATTTGTTAAAATAAGCACTAAATAATCTATGAACTGTACATTTGAAACATGCAAAAACACTAAGGTTATTAGTTTGCCATATTTCTCTAACGTATTCGAAAAACATAACATTATTAATAAAAATCCAAAATAAGTTTCTGTTTTCAGAGTAACGAAAAAATTCATTTACGTAGTACAGTAAGAAAAAAAAAAAAAAAAAAAGGTTAAATTAGAAAAAAGTACCAACGTGGAGTCAGAAACTTCGATTAACAACTGTTTTGCAAAATGTACCGGCGAAACAAAAAAGCACTTAAAGAAATAAGAAAAGGATGTAAAATCAACTACACAAGTAAATCTGTGGTATCTGTACATTAAATTTCAAACAATCATTCTTTTAAATGGGATGATATGAAATCCTGAGACAAGAGCCAAGTTACAAGAAACGATTAATTTCTGAAACGCTCTATGCAGTATTGGATGACAATAATAAAAATAATAAAAAGGGCCTATATACATTAGCTTACACTTATAAGAGTTTTTTTAATTATATACGTTACTGACCATATCTATTACTTTAAATAGATTGACCTTAGGTAACTGCGTAAATATGTATGATGTGCCATAAATTGACAACATTGTGTGATTTGGGTGCTTTTGCCTGTTTGACTTGCGTGCGAGCGAATGTCACTACATAAAACAATTTTCTTTAGCGTTTAAATTTAAGTTCACCCATGCACTTGAATTTATTTTTATACTTTGTTAGTTTTGTATTAATTTATTGTTTTTTTCTAATAAAGCCTCAAGAGGTCGACGCTCCAAGTGACGGAAGGTCACTTCACAAAAGACGTGTTATGTTTTTATTTAAAAGTTTGCCCAAAAGATCAAGCAAAAATTATTAAATGATACTCATATAGAGGGAAAGAAAGAGCAATTCTAAAAATTAAAAACAAGGGAATAGGAGAGTGTTGCCGATAGCAGTACAAAAATGACATTGTTACAGAAAGTTGTAAATTAAAAAAAAGAGCAAGTTGTTTGTAGAAATACTAGGTATCGAGTGTCCTCTTATTTGAGCTAAATAAAAACAAACTTATCAACGATCTCTACAGGACAGTTTTCATAATTTACGAAAAATCGGAAAGTATCGAAAAAAAAATTATTAAATAACACACATATGTTGTTATGTGGATCCCATCATGCTGTATAGTGCTATACTGATATACATCANAAAATCTCCTTCCAAAATATTATCTTGCTTCCAAAATATATGTGTGTATTGCAGATATCACGCAAAGTTCTGTCTACTTTTTCTAAAGCTTTTTTTGGAATCACAAAAGCCTTATCCTAAAATTTTTTTTTTAAGATTCGATTTCAAAAAATGCAGGCTCAATATTATTTTAATTCATAGGTTAGCAGAAAGTTTTATGACTGGCCTTACCTTTTTGTAGTAGTACTGACGCAATGCCAGTTTATGCTATTGACAAAATTTTTTTTCCTTGTGATACAAAGTTATAAACTTATGTTTTATATAAAAAGATTTTTTGTAATCCTTCAGGACCATATATAAAATAAATCTTCTTAACGTTTTTACATACCATTTTAATACAATTTTTTGTTGCTTATTCGGCTTAGCATCCATTGAATCGAACGTATGTTTACAGAATGCAACTGCTTCTGCGTCATTGTTGTTTTGTAGGTTAATTTTAAATGGTACAGGTAAATTAAATAATTTACATGATTTATCTTCAAGCTCAAAAATTTCGTTTATGTGCAGAAGAGCATAATTTTCTTTGTTTTGAATGAAATCTTTACAAAAAAAGTTTATGTACTTATTCCAGATATTATAGCCTTGGATATTCTCTGATATTAAAAGCCATGCAAAAAATTTATTCAATTGATAAGGAAGTATGCAAGCACGTGCTTCTTCAAAATTATTGTCAATTTATAAATCATGCTTGTTAAAATCCATGAAAATCGCAGTATCTTTGAATGTTTTATATTTTTTATCTTTACATATTTTTAAATCTGTTAATCAACATGTTTTATTTTTTCCGTTCAATATTAATTTAAAAAAGGGTAGCTCATGATCTTTTGATGATTTTGTATTAAATCTACCTATTGCAGTATTTTTTATTTTTCTTTTTCTTTTTACCCAATTTTTTAGTTGATAATAAAAAATATAGTTTGATGGAGTATTAGGATACTTGAAAGATTTAGTTAAATCATCAATTTTATTTAACTCAAATCAAGCTGTTAGAGCGTATTCCATGGCGTTTGCCATTACTTTATTATGTTTCTAATTCTATTTTGTTCGAAAGTTGAGTTTTGTTCATTCTTGAGGTGCACAGCAAAATTTACAACCTTGTGACTCCTACCACAAATTTGATGTTCTTGCAATCATTTTCATGCTGCTTCCATTGGTCTGAAATATCCACCATCAACAATTTTTTTTATTTTATTTAGAATTTTATCTTCAGTATTGCCTAATCTTGAATTTTAATAGAAGCTCTATCACTACCTTTATGAATGTAGCAGTATATGTATTTTAGGCTTTTAATAGATGCACAATATTTAACGTTTATTTGATTAACAAAATTTTATCACACGGTACTACGATTGTCAACTGTAATTTTAGTGTTATATAGGTGATTATCCAAAATATTATTTTCTCTGATGTTTGGGATAACCATTTTATTAATGATCTTATGTAAGCAAATGGTTTAGGAAAGTTTGTGATACAATTATTTTTGTATGCATTTAAACATGAGCATTTTTCAGAGGGAGGACCGTAAAGCATGTGATTAATAACCAATTTAGCAAGTTTTTTGTTATTTGAAGGTATTCCAGCTGATATTCATGGACGTCCACATAACTTTTTTAATGATATTTGTATACATCTCGAAAGCACGTAAGGTCCGCACAAGTCACTTTTGCTAATCATATGTGAATGTATATATATATATATATATATGTTTACTGTTTCGTCTACGGAATTTATATATAGATACATGTACAGGATGATATGTATCGGTGGCAGTTAAGTGAATCCTGTTGGAATCAATTTTTTATGGCAAATGGCTTTTAAATGGGAGGCAATTGAAAATACGTTTCAAACTACCCCTAAATAGGGTTGGAAGGGTTTGGCGCGCCCGCATGAACTCGCGACGTTGCCACATTGTCATGAGCTTATTTGGTAAGCAGTGAAAACTGTATACATGGGTATATCCATGTGCACGCGTACGAGCGTCTGCTATACTATACTGCCGATAATTTGAGGGTTAGATATTACAAGATAAATTTTGTCTGCTCCTTATGCTGTCATGTTTTAAAGCCATGCATCAGATGTGATTGCATGAACATTTAAAAGATAACATGTTAAATCATGTAACAACAAGAGTGTAATGGAATAAACGTATAACCTTATAATATACACTAATAATCAAAACAGTTATTAAAATTACATTGCACATTTTATCACAAACAGAAGTTTTATGAGCTGATCAAGGAGAGACTAACACAAATTTTAAGATAATTATTGAAAGTAAACACACATCGTCATGTACATGGGTACTTATACATACTGACGTTTGTTTGTCCACGCACTTTCTGTCTTACTCACTCTTACCTTTATTATATTTTTAGACTTATACTTAGTGCTACCTCGAATTAAATTTAAAAACCAAATTGGTAGGAAATTTTCCGCTTTACGCGATAGTATTTTTGTTTTCATTCTATTTCTCACCATTCACAAGATATTTACTAAATAATTTTTATATGCTCTTTTGACGGTGTTGATGAAATTTAATTTTTCAACTGTTTTTCTTGTAATCTACAAGTTGTATTGCATGTAGCAATTGTAGCATCAAAAACGACCCTCTATGTAACTTGTGAGATTTTGTGTGTGCACCACACTTGGCAGATACTTGGCGGGTTCTAAGCGGATACTTGGCGATTACTTGGCGGGTACTTGCTGGGCACTAGGCAGGTACTTGGCGGGTACTTGGCTGGCACTAGGCAGGTACTTGGCGGGTACTAGGTGGGCACTTGGCGGGTACTAGCCAGGCACTCGCGTGAACTTGTCGGCTACTTGCCGGGTACTTGGCGGGTACTAGCCGGGCACTTGGCATGTTTTTGCCGGGAACTTGGAGGATACTTTCCGGATACTTGGTGGATACTTGGCGGGTACTCAGCGGGTACTTGGCGGGTACTTAGCGGGCACTTGGCGGGTACTTTCCGGGTACTTGCCGGGTACCTGCTGGACACTAGGCGGATACATGCCGGGTACTTAGCGGGCACTTAGCGAGAATTTAGCGGGTACCTGCCGGGCACTTTCTGGGCACTTGGCGGATAATTGCCGGGTCTTTGCCGGGTACGTGCCGGGCACTTAGCGGGTACATGCTGGGTACTTAGCGGGCACTTGGCTAGTACTTGACGGGCACTTAGCGGGTACTAGCCAGATACTTTCCAGGCACTTGGCGGATACTTACGGGGTACTTGCCGGGTACTTGCCAGGCGCTTGGTGGGTACGTGGCGGGCACTAGGCGGGTTCTTGGCGGGTACTAGCCGGGCACTTGATGGGTACTTGCCTGGCACTTGGCGGACGTTTGGTAGGTCCTTTTCATGCTCTTGGTGGATTATTGGTTTGTCGTGGCATACCGTTTTTTTGTTTCTTGTTTCATTTCGTTATCAGGTTTCGGTATTACTGGCTGCTGGAATGTAAATGAATTTATAATTCAATATTCTCTTATCTGTTAGAATCATACAATTTTAACATAAACATAGACTTATAAAAAATTTGTTAAACCTCACAAGTGACATAAAGGGTCGTTTTTGATGCTACAATTGCTACATGCAATACAACTCGTAGATTACAAGAAAAACAGTTGAAAAATTGAATTTCATCAACACCGTCAAAAGAGCGTATAAAAATTATTTAGAGAATATCTCGTGAATGGTGAGAGATAGGATGAAAACAAAAATACTATCGCGTAGAGCGGAAAATTCCCTACCGATTTGGTTATTAAATTTAATTCGAGGTAGCACTAATTATAAGTCTAAAAATATAATAAAGTTGAGAGTAAGTAAGACAGAAAGTGCGTGGACAAACAAACATCAATATGCATAAGTACTTATGTACATAACGATGTGTGTTTACTTTCAGTAATTACCTTAAAATTTGTGTTAGTCTCTCCTTGATCAGCTCATAAAACTTCTGTTTGTAATACAATGTATAAGAAATGAGTTTATTTATCTAAAAAGAAACACTAATACTCAATTGAAATTGTCACATTAAAAATATTATCGTTATAATATTTGCAATGTAATTTCAATAACTGTTTTAATTATTAGTATATATTATTAGGTTATACGTTTATCCCATTACACTCTTGTTGTTACATGATTTGACATGTAATCTTTAAAATGTTCATGCAATTACATCTGATGCATGGCTTCAAAACATGACAGCATAAGGAGCAGACAATAATTATCTTGTAACATCCAACCTTCAAATTATCAGCAGCATAGTATAGCAGACGCTCGTACGTGCGCACCTCGATATACCCATGTATATAGCTCTCACTGCTCGCCAAATAAGTTCATGACAATGTGGCAACGTTGCGAGTTCATGTGGGCGTGCCATACCCTTCCAACCCCATTTAGGGGTAGTTTGGAACGTATTTTTAATCGCCTCCCAATTAATAGTATATTACTTACCTAGGGAGGAAAAATAAAGAATGACTCAAATCGTAGGCAACTGACGCCCGAGGCGAAGCCGATAAGCATGCGATCTGAGAGATTCTTTATTTCTTCCCGTGGTTTGTATACGATTTTTCATCAATCTTGCGCCGAGAGAAGGAATTTTCGTTTCGCGAAGCGGGACGAAAGTTCCTACTTTCGGTGCAGTTTGATGAAAAAGCTATTTCCCCTAAGAAATTGATTCCAACGGGGTTCACTTTAAAAATAATCGCTCTACACGATGTTCCCGGGGAATAACACCGATACATATCATCCTGTATAAAAATACCAGTGGGACTTCCCCTTCCTGCATGAACTGCGCGCCAACCCTCTATTAACTGAGTGATAATATAGTATCAGCAGTTAATTACTAAGTAAAAAGTGCTCGTGTCTCCACTTATTTATTTGAAGGTTATTGAACCCATTTCAATTTAATTAAATTAAACTAGTAAAAAAGAAAAACTGACTTAAGGTGAGCTTTACAAATTTAAAACCAGAAAACTATACATTTCTTACCCTTCTGATTCCCCACATGCACATCTCCTTGTAACACTGCACCCTTAAAATGAAATAATTCTACCTGAACATATTATCGAAATTGTTTCTGCTAAAATACCTTGAAATTATAAGGAACTTGCCAAATTGGTTATTAAACACATTTTTTACGGTCCTCATTCTAAAAGATGCCCACGTTCCAATACATACAAAAACAAATTATCAAAAATTTTTTTAAACCATTTGCTTACATAACATAGTAAAAAAAATGGTTATCCCGAACATACCAAAGAAAATAATATTTTTGATAATCACGTGTATAACACTAAGAATAAACATGAAATCACTGTTGACAATGGTAGTATCGCGTAAACAAAATTTTGTTAATGAAATATAGATGCCACATAAACGTTAAATACTGTGCATCTATCCAAAGCATAAAATACATATATACGACTACATTCGTGAAGGTAGTAATGGAGCTTTTATTAAGTTAAAGATTTTAATTTTAATGAAAGATTTTAGAAGTACTGCAATAGGTAAATCAAATACAGTATTATCAAAAGATCATGAACTACTTACTTTTTAATTATTATTGAATAAAAAAAATTGAGCAACTTCATTTGAGAATTTGAAAACATTTAAAAATATAAAATATAAGACATTTCAAGATACTGCGATTACCAAGGTTTTAATCGAGTATGATTTACAAATTGACAGTATTTTGTAAGAGGCTAGTACTTGTATGCTTCATCATTGATTAAGAAAATTTTTTACATGGCTTCGAATATCAGACAGTATAATATCAAGGTAATAGAATTTGGAATAGGTACAAAAAATTTTGAGAGATTTTGTTCAAAATAAAGAAAATTATGCTCTTCTGCACATCAACGAAATTTTTGAACTTGGAGGTAATTAATGTAAATTATTTAATTTACCTGGCCCGTTTGAAACAAATCTACAAAACAATGATGACGCAGAAAAAGTTGCATTCTGTAGACATACGTTCGGTTCAATGTTTGCTTGGATAAACAATAAACAAAAAAATATTTTTAACATTGTATGTGAAACCATTAAGAAGATTTATTTTACACATTGTCCTGAAGTATCAGAAAAAATCTTTTTATACAAAATTAAAAATTGTTACTTCATATCATGAAAAAAAAAAAAAAATTGTTGATGGCATGGACTGACATCGCGTCGGTACAACTACCAAAAAGTACGGATAGTCATAGAACTTTTCCCTTACCCTTGGATTTAAATAATATTGAGCCTGCATTTTTTAATTTTAAATCTAGAGTGAAAAAATTACGAGAAATCGATGTAATGATTTGGGATAAGGCTTCTATGATTTCGAAAAAAATTTTAAAGAAAGAAAACAGAACTTGACGTGATATATGCAATACATGTATACATTTTCAAAATAAATTAACAATTTTAGGAGGAGATTTCCGTCAAACACTTGATGCTACAAAAATGGTAATACAAAAGTGTTTATATCAGAAACTAGTAAGTCATCATTTCTTTGAAGTTCTTTTTACATTTTGAAATTAAATACAAACTTTCGTTCGGCTAGTAAAAATTTTTCTAAATTGCTTTTTGAGATAAAGGATAAACAATAAGTATCACTAATCATTCTTGAAAAATGGAAATTCAATAACGTTTGTTTAGATTCTTACTAAAAATTGTCAATCGTCATTAAATAGTACTATTCTGACCTCTCAGAATTAATACACTATTTTTTTAAACAACAAAATCTTTAATCTAATAAAAGGAAATACGACAAGTTATTATAGCATAGATCATGCCACGTACATAGGTGTTGATAAATCGGGTGTTAACATTTCTAGAAACTTCCTTTTTGACATATTAAATAATATTTGTAAAGCTTTGACACCGTATGAACTAAATTTAAAAGTTAGTGCAATGGTCACGAAAATGAGAAATTTATGTATAGCAGACGGTTTGTGCAACGGCACACAAATAAAAATGAGAAAATTGTCTAAGTATATTTTTAAAGCAAAAATTATCACAAAAGAAAAGAGTATTTCTACTAAAAATCACTTGAAACACAGGTATTACCTCATCGTTACCTTTCATACTTGACAGAAAGCAATTTTCTTTGGTCTTGGCATTCACTATGACAATTCACAAATCTTCTGAAATGAAAATGGCTTTAAATTTTAGGCTTTGTTATCACGTTACTTGCGTCTTTATTATTTCAAAAATTTTACTTTATTTTTAGAAGATAGCATTAACACTTTCAAGGCTGTCACGAATGAAAAAAAAGNAAATCTAGGTGTTTTCTAGTGTAACCAAAAACGTTGATAAATGTTCTTAGGTTTTTTTTTTGGATGAAGCAGACAACTATTGTTTTCGAAAAAACACGTTCTTCGATGAACTACCACTTAAATATTACCTAGGGGGCTATAATTTTGGCTCAAACATTTTTTTAGCATATATTTTCGAGCGGGATATCTGAAATAAAGATTTAAACTAAAGCAGCCTTTAGTCTTATTTTAATACCACCTTAAACACAAAAAAGGTATGAGCTTAGAAGAAAATTAATAATTGTTCTAACTAATAATTAATATTTTGGTGCATTTAGCAACTTCATAAGGGTTAAAATAGTAGTTTTCGTACTATGGGCGCAAAGTACAAACATTTTGCCTGAACGTTGTTTTTCTTTCTTAGGGTGCAAAGTCGTACTTTGTGCCTGTGAGATCACTTTTCACCTGCTAATTATTTGCATTATAGAAACTTTCTTGCTCGTATATGCAAAGTAATTTAAGGGTGCAAATTTGCAATCACTGGGGTGCAAAGACTTTGGGCCTATTATAAGAAAAATAACGTTTTGGATATTTTATTTGGAAATTGGAGTTTTTTTTCTTCAACAAGAGAACTTTGAGCATCTGAAAATATAAATTTCAGGCTCACGTATACTAAAAACAAGGAGCTTACTTGGTGTGAAAGCTTTATTTTATCAATGAATTAACAATATTAATTGTTCTTATTAGTGTTTTCAATTTTCTAAAATCTCGTGTATATGCAAACGAAAGTTTTGCTTGGTTTACATTCTTCTAGGTGACGTGCTAATTGATTTTAAACATCGAGCTCTTGATAATAGTTGAGCATCTCCTGATGCGGCTGAAAATATCAAAGATTAGTATTCAAGAAAGTTCAAATCGTCTAGAAAACCTTAGGTCTCTAAGTGATTTTTATGTACCCCCTTTCCTTGGCCCTTAGTCTAAAACAAATTTTTTCTAGAACCCGTCCGAGTGTAAAAATATGAGGAATTACGTACTAACTTGAAAGTAATGCAAGAAAAAAAAACTGTAAGAAAATATCGTTACATTAGATAAGGTATCAAAATATCAACCAATCACATATCAAGATATTATACATAAGCAACATTTAAGTGTTTGTATCTTTGGAACGAATTATTTTGATATATGTTATGTTTATTTTTGCTAAATTTTAGCGTACTCGGTTGTATTTTTATTGATGAGTTATACAACTGTAAGAAAAGTACATTCTTAATTGTGAATATAACTCATTACTAGCAGTATAGTTTTACTGCACGAGCGTTATTAAAACTTAATTCTTTTTTTTTAGCATATTAACACAACAGTACTAAGGTCTAATACAGAGGTATTGTCAGAACAGTTTAATGCTTCTATAATGGCATATGATGAAGCAATACAATTCAATGATGTTTATCTTGCTGGTCATGTTTGGAGAAGATTGCTTCAATGCAAAAAAAATCCTCCAGAAAATTTAGAACGACTCATTCATTACATTAGAAAACAGGTACAGGGATATTTTAATTTTTAAAGATATCAGACTATAACTTAATAATTACTTTTTTTAGTTGGCCATGTTAAACGGAATACCCAAAGCAGATATTTTTTCGTCATACCCTGACATTACATGGACTCAATTGTAACAAAAAAGTTTTAATAGTATTTCTGTTGTATGTTAATGTATGCATACATAATTTGACTTACATTAACGTATATATGTATTAATTTATTTTAAGTTAATTTCGCACGAACCTATTGATAAACTTGATAACGATTAATTGTTAAATTGTATATGTTTATTTTCCATCGTCCTAGCCTATAAAATAACATAAATGTTAAGAACAAATTTGAATGCGTTATTGGATAATTGCAATAATTAGGAATTAGTTATGAAACACCAAAAAATGTATATTAACTAATCCAATTCTACATTTCCATCAAGATCTCGTACATTAATTTTTCAAACCTTTCGTTATTTTTTTTTTTTTTTTAATTCCTATTGACTTCTACAGGACTTACAAATGATTCAATATAAATGTATTGAAGAAGTAAATACAAATGTAAATACAAATCTTTCTCGTAAGAATAAAAAGCAGTTTATCATTTTATATTAAATAATGGCATTTCTTTATAATATAGTGGTATTGTTCCGTAAAAAGTGAAATTATAATATGACAAATACCAGCTTGAATAACTTAAAATAAATTAAAATGCATATTTACAAATGTTACAAATTATACTTTATAAACTGTTATGATCAGATAAAAATTTTTATTAACGATGAAACAACTAGGTTTTCAATAACTATTTTTGATATATGTTTTAGTGTACATCGTTATTAGTGGAATTCTTTCTGACTGGAGCACAGTGAAATTTCGAAATAAATTCGTTTTTTCCATTTTTCCTCTCTTTTTATAACATAACCTAAAAATTTGATAGTTAATGTATTCTTCAACAACTTTAAATACTCTAAGATCATTAAGTATACTATTTCTTATACATAAACACTATTCGTTATAAAAAATCGTTATTTTAAAGCTAGCCAAATATAATTAAAATAACTTAAAAAAACTATTAAAAAATTTAAAACCTCTTTTGTCTCAATGAAATCAAAAGTAGCTTTAAAAAATCTAGGTGTTTTCTAGTGTAACCAAAAACGTTGATAAATGTTCTTAGGTTTTTTTTTTGGATGAAGCATTTATCTGTACAAGTATGAAAAACTTCTTTAACGAGTAATACATGTCTAGACATAATAACTGTTCGACATTCAAAATTGCTTTTGAGGGAGCAGAACATCAGGAACAGACATACGTGTACATGCATGCGAGAGCTGTGAGCTGCGAGAGCCGACTGCCGAGAGCTTATATAGATGGCAGCCAGTGTTCCTACAAAAAATGCATATATGAAGCTATATAAAGATAAAGCCATGCATATGGATGTATTTCTTTCCCTTTTACTAGGTACCTATCGTACCCACGTTTTGATATTTTCCTCCACTCCTGGAAACGTGCGTGTAGTTCGGCTGGTTCGAAGCGACATGACACTTAAATCAGTGAAAAAAAAGCGACACACTCTCTACTATAGGCACTGGTTATCTTACTACTTATCTTTGGCTATGGAAGTCATCACCAGTAGCCCTACAAAACCACGAAGAGACAGAACATCTTGATACTTAATTTTAAGAAGAAAAACAACAACCAATTAATATTATGATCTGTCTACTTATTACAATTTTGTTTCGTTATAATTTTAAATTTCAATTGTTCTGTATTTGCTCATTATTTTTTATTTCCTTAAAAAATTCGTCTTTCTCTACTACAATGTAGAGATCACCATTATATACAACCATAATTTTCATTAGATAAGATTTTTAGTACAAAATCTTCAAGTTTTCTTCTTTTAAATGATTATTTTTTAAAATTTTACTACGAAAATAAACTAATTTAGCTAAAAGAAATTGAATAAA
>NW_019379573.1:296377-307921 GCF_000648655.2 Copidosoma floridanum
TAAACATTTTGATTTGCGTCTTTTGTTGTAAAATGTAAAAAATCACATCAGCGCCCATCTACTGCAATTACTGCAGGTTAAAATTTTAATCGGTAAAAACATGCAATTAACAAATAAGAGAACAAATCCGAAGGCACAAGAAAACATATGCAAAACTGCCTAAACATTTTGATTTGCGTCTTTTGTTGTAAAATGTAAAAAATCACATCAGTGCCCATCTACTGCAATTACTGCAGGTTGAAATTTTAATCGGTAAAAACATGCAATTAAAAAACGAGAAAACAAATCTGAAGGCACAAGCAAACTCACTTGTATTACAATAGCATCAAATTTTATTATTACCAGCAAAATTTTTACGTTTCTCACAATTTATAACTTGTGGTAACAACTACTTGTTATTTAATTAATTAATTTACAGTGAGTGTGTGTGTGTTTTTTTGAGGAAATGATTAAGCTGCTTCTATCAATGATATTTTATACGACAATTAATTATCCATGAAAATCGTTTAAAATACGTAATAACCAAAAAACACCGCTCTTAACGCTTTAATTAAAAAAATAAAATCTTTATTATTCTTCATCACCCTGATAAGTTATAGTTTCTTTTTTTTATTAACAAATTAATAATATATTTTGAAAAATTTGTTATGCTTTAAAAACATGCCAAATTTTTTTTAAATTATGTTTTATTAACTTTTACATTAGATGTTTATAATTTCTTTTCAGTTTCAAGATGTATGCATTACACTTACGTGTAATGAAGAAGTTACATCTTAAGAAATTTATTTTATTATTATGAAATTGCGAAATGGCTTTACCAACGAGAAGTATCAACTTACTAAATTATTGAATAGATTTCGTTTAAAAAATATATTCATTTCAACGTATCATTATGAAACATTATGAAAGCGATCAAGTAAATTTTCTTTTTATATTTTGTTAAGATAAGTTTTGTTGAAAACGGTCATAGAAAACTTTAATATGCCCTGTTATTAGTTTCAAAATCTGTTCTACGACTGTTAGACAGACAGTTGTAGACAGATGCTTGGATAAATAGTCATTAATATAAAAAGGGCTTTGAGAATGTTGCTAAAATTATNCTTCGGAGCTTGTCCTACAGTTTATAACAATTTTGAGGAATAATAATTAGTTAAGGATTGTAACTGAACTGCCATCCTTAAAAAAATAGCTAAACATTTTTTCAAAATAAAAAAAAAGATAAAAATAAAGAAAAAAGAGCAAGAGCAAAAATCAGTTTAATATACATAGCATATACTCGGTTGCAGTCAAAAGAGAAAAACTTGTGTCGTCGCTTGCTTTGGCTGTGCGCTCAGATATATAGCTATAGTCAACATTTCCACTCCTATCCTCGTAGACACACATTCGGTATACCCCTTCCACGTCTCTTCAAAATGTGCCCCTATATGATTATTTTCACGCAAATCCACTTGTCTTCTCGTAGGCGCACGCTGTTCGATACGAGTACCAAGATGTGCGCCCGGTTCGACGGCTGGCCGCGGCAAGGCGCTCCGATCAGTGCCAAAAAGTCGTCTCGCATCGTAGCATTGGCGTTAGCAATCTCTCTACCCATCTCTTCCTTAATCTGTGGTCCTCTACAGACTTGACTTCAGAATTTTTTCAATTAATTTTACTTTTTCTGACGCTGTCCCTGTTTGATGAAATGAAATTAAATATATAAAATGTAATTTAGACGATGTTGTTGACGGTGGACTTCATTAAAAAATCTTGAAAATTGAAAAATAATTTGTTTTTAACAAGTACAGTGGGGAAGCTCTGTCATTTTCAGGCCACCCCAGCTCTTCCTAGAGCTATGGTGTGGGAAATTCCTACTAATGCTATTTCACGTTTAGGTAGAGAGGGGATGGATGGTGGAGGAGAATATTGTGCTATTCATTGGAGGACAGTGGAGGTAAGAGAGGGCTACGAATGTTATCAGGCAGCAATGTCAGGAAGACTTGTGCTCTAAAGTCTGCATGATGGTAGCCGTGACGTTGAGTGGTACTGTACTATAAAGATGATCCTCTACCTTTCCAGCTGCAAATCGAGCTGTGACTTCAGAATACGCGGTGTAGTCTACTCTTGCAGGGAAGCCCAAATATTAGCACTGCCTCACTTATCTTCGTCGCAGAACCTCGCCAATGAATGGAGTTAGCTAATGCGATAAGGAAATTTCAATCTATACAATAATAAGGAGGCCTGAAACAAAGATTGATATGGATTTAGAATTGATTTATTACATTAGTATAATGTGTCAGGTGTACATTGAGTAAAGAATATTGTTTTCTCGTTACTGCTCTTTCAAAATTAATAATATGGAAAGCCACAGTATTCTTCAGAGCACAATAAGCTGAATCAAATGCAATTGATAGTTCAGAAATTTATTATTATGTATACTTTTTTTTAAGATCTTAAATATCATGAACGTAGCCATAATAAATAACAGTATTCACGTCTTTAGTGAAGCGTATAAATTTTGTAATTATCGATGTACCTACTACAGTGTATACAGTGGAACCATTTAATTTTTCCAAGACCCTTTATGTAGATTTTATTGTCTTTTTTTATAATATTTGAAAAGATATAGCTAAATTAAAAAAATTTCCGAGCTCCAACGAAGACCGTAGTAATTGAACGACAATTATTGATTTTCACATTCGTTCTTACGCAAAAGTTGTACCCAGAACTCTAGGAACTTGAAGATAAAAACTAAGGTGTTGAATTTTCTTGTAAAGGTGAAATGACAACCTCTCTGAAAATAAATTTATTATGCATGGTTTTAAAGCTTTGAGCACTCGCTAGTTATTACTCGTACCTTGTAGAAGTACCTCGCTTTAGTAGAGGTAAACTAGTATGAGAAAAAAAGCTTAAGTAGCATGCTACTTATACAAGTACGATACAAAAGTACGTTAACGCGAGTTACAAGAATGATGAAGCAACTCCACGAGAATTTTGCTAATATCGTCGCCATGGAGTGATACGTAACTTTTTTGATGAAATAGTGTGAAAAAAATTAAAACGTAAAGATGGAAAAGAAGATTCAAAAGAAAACCAAAATAGTGATAGTAGTACTAATAATTACAATGATATCAAAGTATCACTACATGTAGATTCAAGTCTTACTTTAGTTGGTCAGCAGTTCTTTAATAAAGCATGAGTACTTCACGCGCACACACACACACACACACACACACACATATATATATATATGGGAGGTTATTTAACAAACTGTACAGATTTTGACTAAAATTGACCATTTAGATTTGACAAAAATTGACCAACAAATTTTTAACTGGCTATACTTTTTTAAAAGGTTCTGCCTTGAAAAAAAAGTTACGTATTTCTTGTTTTTTTACAATATTTTGAACGTTAACTACGTGAGCATCGTCTAGGGCGTGGCGTATGACTGAAGGCTCTTTTTGCACAGAAATAGAGAGAAAGAGAGTATCCGGTGCACAACTTAACATTTTTTTTTCTTTGAATTGGGAGCACTATGGTCCACCCTCAAATATTGTTCTAACAATTTATACATAAGCATATTTTAGTGTATGTATATAATCTTTTGCCCATGCGTTTATATGTTCTTAAGAGCCTTCAAGAAACTCTTTTTTCACGAAAACAATGAATTCATCAAATCATGTATTTAATGAAGTTTCAAAATTATTACATTGTTGCTGAGCGTCAATTTCTGAATTGTAAAAATTATTTTTCTGAAGTGTCCGAACTACTTTCGTTTCTAAGTTATTATTTTAAATAAATTAGTGTTTGGTCTATAAGAATTATAGTAACGTTGTAATTGGTTATTGATAGCATTTAATTTTTTTTCTATAAAAATTTATTTAGTAAATAATTTTTGTAAGTAATAGTATATTTCTTACCTAGGGTGGAAAGTACAACTTGCGCGCCCGAAGGGCGCGGTTGTTGTATGTTTCTGCCCGTGGTGAGAACGACATTTTTTGTATCGAGGGCGGAAAGTGCAACTTTCCGCCCGTGGGGACACTTTCCGCCCGCCAATTACTTTCTGCCCACGTCGTTCCCACAAAAAATGTTTCGCCCACAAAAAATGTCGTTCTCACCACGGGCAGAAACATTCAACAACCGCGCCCTTCGGGCGCGCAAGTTGTACTTTCCGCCCTAGGTAAGAAATATACTATTTCCGCCCTCGGGTGGTTTTGGGAGGCTGGTGCTTCCTCGGGCGAAAAAGCAGTTTTCCGGAACTCGTTCGAAAAGTCTCCTTTACGAACCTCGTCACGTCCCTCGCCTTCGGCTCGGGCCGCAAACCTCTCGGTTCGCAAACAGAGACTTTTCAAACTCGTAGGAAAACTACCATTACTACTTTTTTTTTTTCCTTGTAACCCGTCAACGTTGAAGAACTCATATACAAGTAATACTTGTTATTTTTGTAAGTTGACGATGTCATTCTAATAAGCAGATTCTGGATTAAGATTGTCCGCTATGTAAGCAGGACTAAGGAAATAAATTACTTTGATAAGCCGATTCAAGGCGGAAGTTGATAGACCGCCTCAGTCTGCAGATCTGTTATTGAGGTGTATATCTGTATATTTAGTGTGAGAAATTACTTATTTCTTATTAACGTATTATCTTTGTTTACTTTTACAAAATACCGCATATACTACGCTGTCCGCAAAGGTAAAGCATGTATACGTCCGTGCACACTGCACTATATGGAGTGTTACACGTAATTCATTTACATGTTTTTAAAAATTATGCCAATTGTTTTTTTTTTTTTTTTTAATATTGGTCATGGAACATATGATAATCAAACAAATAGCTAGAGACTACAACAACGCTCTGCTACCATTTATGTTAAATGAGTGTGATTATCATTTAACTCCTAACTATTCAATTATTTACTTGTTAAGAAAAAAATAGAAAGAAGAGAGAGAGAGAGGGGCTAAGTGTGTATGGAGGTATTAAGGGATGTTAAATAGGTTTACTTTATTTTTCTTTTAGTGGGAATTTATACATCCATCTGATCTTTCATTACAATGTTATTACTGTGTCCTGTTACTATTCTTGTTTCCTTTGTGTACTTTCATTTAATTACTAATCTATGTGGTGAAATCTTGTTACTATTGAATAGAATTTAACTTTTATTTTCTATATTCTTATTTGGACTTGGTTACACTTACATCGATATCAATAAGAGCAATATCAGGCTGCATAAAATGAGCTGACAAGTGACACAATTAGTTTAATTAATTAACAATGACCACACCTTATGAGTGCTGAAAAGCTACTAACTAAAACGATGCGCGAAAAAATGCCCCTTGAGCTAAGTTTTAGCCGAAACTTCTTTGTTTTACATAAAATGGGGCTGGCACTTGCTGACTCCATGTTTTTAAGCTTAGTAGCTTTCTTCGGTTGTCACTTAACACTTCCTAGAGCCACAAAGTACACAGTCAACTTTGTTAGGAGACGACTTTCGTTAAAGATGACTCTTTTCAGAGTTGTAAGGTTTTATCATTGAGAAAAATAAGTTTAGTCACGCAAATCGTCACTTTAACACTTGCTGACTTAAGAGCACATATTATTACGAAACACTTTTAAAACAATATAGTTGACAAATGCCAATGCTTGCTCAATCCACAAACAATTTGATAATTATCTTTAAAAAACTACAGTTCTGTTTTTAATTTTCTATGACTGCTTGTTAAAAGGCATCCTAATAAGCAGTTGGATTGTTTTTTGCCATTACTTTTTTGCCCGAGGATTTATTTCATTGATTAACTGTAAAGAAACATATTAGGGTTGCCTATCGCCAATGCTTGCTAACTTAAAGAACAATTTGT
Organism: Copidosoma floridanum; assembly: GCF_000648655.2. The sequence continues at coordinate 302,209 of NW_019379573.1, forward strand.
TAACTATCTTAATAGAAACCTAGTTCAGCTGCTAATTGTTGATGCCTGCTTGCCCAAGGGCACTTTTAATTCATTTATAATATTGAAAACAGTTAGGTGACTAATCGCCAATGCTTGCTTGTCGTAAAATATATTTTGTTAATAAACTACACTGAAATATCGATGGGCTTCTAATTATGTTAGAGCACATTCAATTAATAGATAATACTCAATAAAAACACTCTCTTGTCTTATCGCTGATGCTTGCTGACTTGAGAGCACATATTATTAGGAAATTACACTTGAACAGCAACTTGGTTGGTAAATAGCAATGCTTGCTTGCTCGAGGAACAAACCCTCTTTTTTATACATATATATACTAAAGCAAAATTCAATTTTTTTGACTTCAGAATTGAGTTATACGAGAAAAAATACGTTGTAAAATATGCTGATTTTTTTATTATTATTTTTTTTAACCCTGGAAAATTCAAAACTTTTTGTGAATTTAATTAAAAAATCCATTAAGTGTTTTCACATCATGAACCGTAAACCTAAGGTCTACTTAGACTTTTAATCAGAAAATAAAACTTAAAATTTATGTATAGCAATGTCTAAAAACTCTGTTATTGTATTTTCAGCTCAATTCAAGAAGTTCCTTAGACTTTTAATAAATCAGTGTAATTGATAGTGTAAAATTTTTGCTAACACTTCACCACTTAGTCAGTGAGGTGCTGGATACAAGATGTGAACACTGTCTATTTGTCCTTTTATTTTTCAAAAAAACAAACTAATAAATTATAATACGTTTTTGAAGCAATAAAATATAACACGTAAAAATGTTATTAGTTTTATTTAATAGTTTTCAGCTGTCTAACGTTTACAACTTGTATTGCTGTTTGATAAACTGTCAGAAATCTGCTTCTACGAAGATGTTGGCCACGATGACAACTACCCTAAAAATGGAACGTGTTAAATGATTTAGCTGTTCGACTCTTCGTACTAACGAAACCAGCGACAGCGCACTGTCTTACCGGCGAGCGCTTAGATGTGAGAATGATTCCGTAGTATATCTGATAAAGAGTTGACATTGTCCCCGTCAAAGTCTGAAAGCTCTTATACTTAGGTCTGAGAAGGTATGAGAGTTATTACCCTTTAGACAGCAAACTCATCTGTACTCGAGACAGGATTCTAAGCTTGTGGAATTTAGATTCAATTTATGGTGCATCATAATTTCTAACCTTTATTTAACGCCGCTGGCACTTCTGGTAACAGATTTTATCATGAATACACAGGTAATCCAGACAACGTATTTATTTCAAATTATATTTTTGTGGAAAACGAGAGAATGATTACAAAAAAAATAAACGACTTGTATAAAGTATGTTTTAGCATTGAAATTTCACAGCACAATAAAAGTTGGGTACCTCACTTTATCTGCAACTAATACCACGTAATAATGAGTCGTTTTTAAACAGATTAGAACAAGGCCAAAATGAAGTTTATCAAACAAAAAAAATGGAAAGAACCAAAAGATGAAAGCGATTGCTACTTTTATTTAACAAAAGTAGGGGGCATAACTCACACTGCAAAGAAAGTACACACCATTTTATTTCTGAAACTGTCGAGTTTTTCAGAAAAAATATTAATAGAAGGTTGAGAAAACAAAGAATCGCGAGATAATTTTACCACAGGCTTGGATGTTTCACATGTGGATGATGGTTTGAAAAATTAGACTAATAAGAAACAAACTGAATAAAGCGTAAAACATCAGCTGTAGATAGAAGAAAATCCGATAAAAGTAAAGAAAATCGCTCTTCGAAAGATGATGAAGAGTATGTACCCAAGAGTGTAAGAAAACATGTTAAAAAATTTTATCAAAACAGTCTGAATAACTTATACAGAAAGGCGGGTCTATTTAGAGAACTGTGTGAATTGATGGCTTCAGACTTTAAAAAGAGAAATATGTTGAGAAAGAAGACAAAAGTTAGTGCATATGGTACCAGAAAGGAAACTTTTCGTAAATATTTGAAAAAAAATTCAGATCTAGTTCACTGCACCAACGTCAAGAACTTATTAATGAATCAAAACCAGGTGTATACAAACCTGAAGATTGGCGATTATTCGTTAATTCGTTAAAGTGGATCCTCAAAGCAGTATACTTCTCTACATTACAATAATGTTGTATCATAAAAATACTGTAAAAATAATGGTACGAAATTTGGAAAAATTAAGCTGCCTTAGAAATTTAAAACTTTGTTTTCTTGATTCACACATTTATCAATTTCTTACGAACCACAGGGACTTTACTGAAGAGCAAGGATAAAAGTTTCACTCGAAAGAATTTAAACAAATTTATGGTTCATGTTGTGGAAAACCCTCAGACTAATATCTAAAATATCTATTTTTCGAAAAAAAACGATCAACATATTTCGTTTCATGTCTACTTACGCCTACTGGAAGTAGTCTGTTAAAAAATTGACTTCAAATTTTATAAAAGGCACTCTTGGAAACCCTCCCCTCCCCCATAAAATATTTTGAATGTATATAAACTGGTTCTATATGATGAAATCTGATTTAACGGCACTTTCATTAAATTTAAGGCAAATTTTCTCTATCCAGTTTTTCAGCCTTTTTAATTCTGCATGATGAATTAAAATTTATTTTAAAAAACTACTAAATATAATTATCAATGTACTTTTTATTTATTTCTTAAATAAATATGGTATGACTAAATAAATTAATATTAATTATCAATGTACTTTTTCTCGTGGAATTTAATTCTGAACTCAAAAAAATAAGATTTTGGTTTATTTTTTTCATCAAAAAAAAAAGAAAAAAACATTTTAAAAATGATATTTCTCATGCATAACATAAAAATATGCAGGTAAACAGTATAATTTTATTCCAGATTCAGATTCAGCGTTGAGAAATGTATAAGTAGTGATAGGTCCGGCCAAATGCACAGACTTTTTTTTGTGTTTGTGTGAAGGGCCTGTGTAATACTTAATAACAGTTAGTTTGCTAAATGGCAACGCTTGCTCGCCCGAGGGTACGTTTTAGTGATAAATCACATGAAATACAGTACTTGCCATTATGATTATTTTATTATCATTAGATATGTTTTTATTCCATTTTTTTATTACGGTAATACTGTATTCATTCGTATTTTTATTATTATTACTATTTTCATTATTATTATTATTCTTTTTGTTGTTTTTGTAGTTGTTGTTTTTATTATTAGTATTTCGATTAATTTGTATGTCTTTATTATCATTATTATTTTTAGTAGTATTATTATTAACATTACCATGAATAATTTTAAAACGAGTAGTTATTAAGTTATATGATTCCAACAGCAAAGGTTTTCTGTAATTTTATTTTTACCACTTGACTGTAGTGTTGCTATTGTGACTGCTCAGGTTCTAACTTATGATACATTTTATTTTCTCATACCCACTTTTGGAAGCGCTAGTTCGTCAGAATATAGATGCATGTACATTTCTCTGTCAAAATGTACATGCACCTACGTTTTTTCTTTAGATAGTGAGTAGGTATAGGGTTCTTCGTTAAACAATAAGTGCGCGTACGTTTCATCGTCAGAGAGTAAGTGCAAGCAAGGTTCTTTGTAGGATATTAAAGGTGTCTATGATTATTTTTTAAATGTTTTTATAAGTACGTGTTTTTGTCTGGGGTTCTTGGAGTCATTTTCGGTATAAGGACTTTATTTTACATGAGAGTATTTAATAAAAAACATTATCTTTATATATTCAAAAGGAAACTGACGAGACATCAAAAAGATGGGCACGAACTGACGCCTACGTTTCGATGCATCGTAGCGCAATAAGTTAATTGATTTTTTACTATATTTATGATGATTTCTCTATAATTATATTTTTATTTTCTTTAAAAAACCACACGTAGAACACGACGATAATACTTAGAACTTGCTGCAAGCTGAAAGCAATTGTTAAAAATTGATTTAAACATTTAAATTGTTTATATCAGTATGAAACTGATTGTAAATTTGTTTTACATATTTTTCTTTTAAAATTTACGTTTTTCCCTTTATAATAAAAAAAAATTAAATCTTCAGCTCGAATAGAACCAAAATTATAAATTTTTGAAAATTAGTCTTCAAGTTAAAAACTCGCTTTCATCGAATTTTCGACCGCTTATATTATCTAAAATACGTAAAAAAAAAAAAACCTCGAACTTTTATGTTTTTTGCTAAAAGTAGAGTCTGTAAAAAAAAATTCAGCCAATTCTGAGATGTGTTGGTCAAAAAGTGCTCGGTTTGTAAAAGAATGACCCATTTACGTACATCAGTGTTGGTATTCTGATACCGTCTGTCATTTATAACCATGAAGCCAATTTTTACGTCTTTCTTGGCAAATATCTTTGGAAAGTGCCCCATTACAGGCTTGCTAACATAGAGAAAGAAACTTAGTAGGTTAAAAAATATGACGATATATTTATAAAGCGCAAAAATGTAGTATATATATCGTTCGATTTTTGGAAAAATCACGCATTCTGACTAACGACATCGTGAGCCTTATGAAAAATACTTAGATTTATAGTATCAAAAAACATTGAAAAATGCCAAGTTAAAAAAGAAATCAAAAAATAATCACACAATGCCTAATAGCATCCGTGTAACAACGATATCCTCACACATAAAAAAAAAATATTAGTAAAATTTTAATTATCAATCATAATTAAATAATTTATATACATTATTTATGTTTTGAATGTATACCATTTCTCTTGCACTCACGCATTAACAAACGTTATAATTGGTTGGAAAAAAGCTCTAAGCCATTCGAAACTTGTTGATGCTGTTTTTAACCATTCATAACTAGATCGGTAGTAGAAGTTGTAAGCAAATAAAAAATTGACAAAACTCATAACTTATCATTTTTACAGTTTTAAGTGTTAAATTGCATAGATACATTAAATTTCTAAATCTTTTTAATATTCGTAATTAATTTTTAATTATTAATAAGTTTTTAACTCTTTAATGTTTAAACTGCCAAGTAATATATTGTTATAAATAAGTTTTAACCTACCAATCATGTCCAGTGTAATAAAAATTGTAAAAAAAATCGATTACTTCTTATATAATTTTAAAATTTTTTAATTCCTGATCACTATTTTTCATGAATTTTACATATATGCAAGTTAAACTATAGAAATTTAGCATATTATTATTTAAGGCTGTAATACAAAAAGCTAAGTCAAAAAAATATAGGATATATTTGAGACAAAATAATAAGGAGAACAATATTATTGGCTATGAAATTATAAAGAAAATTTTGTTAATACCACTTTTGCCAGCTGATAAAGCTGAAAACGCATTTAAAATAATAATAAAACTTATAAAAAAAAGTTTTAAAAATGATCAGAAGAAATTAGCCAAATGGAAAAGATTTTGGGATGTTTACTTTCGAAATGAATGGATGGTTAAAGTTACTCCTGAAGTATTTAGCATATTTAATATGGTAGATAGAACCAATGATAAACTTGAATCCTATTACAAGATTTTGAATTCAAAGTTGAGAACCAAACCAAGTACAGATATATTCATAGGTGAGTATGTGTCTACAAGATAGTTCTATTGATATAATTATCGTTCAGATATAAATAAAACAAACAAGTAAATTTTAACTGGAAAATAATTTAGTGTATACAAGTGTTTAAGGACAGTCCGGAAAAAATTTAAGTTCTTTCCTTGTCG
>NW_019379573.1:314246-337341 GCF_000648655.2 Copidosoma floridanum
ACTTTGAAACATTATTAATTTTAAAGTAAGTAAAGAAGACAAAAACAAAAATAGAAATTTAAAAAATATTATGATGATATAATTTTGTAACTGAACAAATTGAAAAAATAATTGTTTTAACGAATATCTTTGTAAAATAGGTGTAAATTTAAGTAAAAATATGGTAAAACTAATTACGCATGATTTAAAAATGCCAAACAGCAACATAAACTTGATTTATTCAATTCCTACAAATGCTTTTGAAGTTCGAAAAATCATAAAGAAATTAAAAAATTAAAATGCTGGAATTTATAGAGTGAATGCAAAAGCTCTTAGAAACAAAAAAAAACGTTAAACTATCGTCCTATATTACTTACATCTAACATAGCAAAAACATTTGAAAAAATAACTCGAGTAGGCTTATAAGTTTTTTATCTCAAAATAAAATCATTGCTGCAAATCAACAAGGTTTTATTAAAGGAAAAGGATTTCAAGATGAGCTAAATTATACAACTAAAATATTGTATAATAACTTAGATAAAAGTAGGCCAATTGCGATATCTTTTATTGACTTGGCAAGAGCTTTTGCTACTGTGAGTCATACTGTTTTGTATAACAAACTATACAACTACGGTATAAGAGGTTTTGCATTAGACTTAATCAAAAGCTATCTTGACAATAGAATTTAGTGTGTAAGAATAGGACAAGATCGAAGTGATATAAAGAAAATTAAAATTGGGGTACCACAAGGAACAATATTAGGTCCTTTGTTGTTTATAATATATGTTAATGATCTATTAACAGCTATGCCTGATGGTTGTATTATGTCTTATGCTGAAGATACTGCAATTATTTCTGTTGAGAACTCTTGGAGTAAAGTCGAACGTAATATGAACAAATATTTGGCACAGACTGCCGATTGACTGGCTCTAAATGAACTTTCACCTAATATAGATAAAACAGTATTTGTGACATTTAGAAACTACTGTGATAGGGTGCAATGGGCATTGAATATTACAATTATATGTAAAAAAAATAAAAAGGGTTGATTATTGCAAGTAGTTGGGGTTAATCTTTGATTTTTATTTAAAGTGGAACAATCACATTAAAAATATTATTAAAAAAAGTAGGTATTTAGTATTTTTATTTCATAAAATCTCTAAATGCATGAATTGCGATACACTAAAAATAATACAGTATACTTTCTTTTACGGCTTGGGGTGATGCATTTATTACCGATATTAACATTCTACAGAAAATACAAAACAGACTTGTAAAAATTGTAAATAAAAATAGGCATATAACAGACAAACCTTTATCTGTAAATTACCTCTATGATTTTGAATCGATTCGATTCTATTGTAGTAAATTACAAAAATTATATAAGACTTCAAATAGTCAAATAGTATAACTAGGAATAAACTCATTCAATTACCAAAATAACAAAAACTGTTGGTAATGAAAACAGTACCGTATGAGCTATAAAATTATTTAATGAGTTAATAAATGATCTGAAACTATTTGATAGTACAGAAAACAAAATCTAGATTTAAAACTGGGTATGCACAAGTAAGCTTTTATAAATATTCTAATTTTATCTTAAATAGTAATGTGATTACTAATAGTAATGTATGAAATTTTTTTGTAAATTCTTACAAAGAGCATTATATTGTATTATTTTGCTGTTTGGATGTTAACCAAACTGGAACTTTAGTTCATAGTAATGAGATTATGAGATTTTTAACATTATTTTTTTTGTATACATTGTAATTAGAGTTAAGGTAAACCAGCCTGCGAACAAGTGTAAGAGAGACCGGGGTAATCGTGGCCACCTGGGTAAACAGGCCACTGGATATATTCAACCATTTAATTGAGAAAAAAATGTAATATTTTTTTTTTTTATTGAAATATATCTCTACTTACATGCCGTCAATAAAGTAAAACCATAGAATGACTTTTTGTTAAATTTTTAAATAATTAAATTTGATAGTTAAGAAATTTGGAGGAACAGCTACATTATTAAACTTGCCTGAAGCGGAAAATACATCAAATCGATTCAAAATTGACACAAATTGAAAGTTTGAACCTCAATCTACAATCTGCTTTTTTTTATTTTACCAAATATTATTCAGAAATATAATTATAAGTAATTTAAAATAGTCCCATTTTGGGGGTGTGGTGGCCATCTCTCCGGGGTACAGTGGCCATCGAGTTTGTTGTTTACGTCAATACTGAGTCAGTCTGCTAATCTGCGGATACTAACCTAAACTTTTTAATCGTACTTATAGCTAAAACAAAACAAACAGTGTCAGGTGAAAGTTATGTAGTACTTAAGTAATTAGTTATATTTTAAGTCAATTCGGTATTAAAGGTGCAATAAAAATAAGTCATGGTGCGTAAGTATAAGAGAAAAACTGTGGATAAAGGCTGGAATGAATTCCAATTGCAATTTTCAATATTTTCTATGTGTATACTGACAGAAAAATATTTATGTCGATATACATATTTATTTATCGATCTGTTATGTAAGTAATTATTAATTTACATAAATTTTCAATTCTTAGACGTGAGTTTGTTAGCAACATTTAAAATAACCTTTTAAATCGATGGCCACTGTACCCCGGGGTATGGCCACCTCCACCCCGGCCCTGGGTAAAATGGCCAGTTTGAGACGCATTCACTTTTTCATATTTAAACTACATTTATTATAAATAAATAACTCAACGAATTGGATACTATTTCTACACATCCGGCCCCTTTAATTTGCTTTTTTCAAATTATTCTACAATCAAGTAGTCGTTCATAATAACGTGATAAAGTTAGGGTGGCCAGACTACCCCGGTCTCCCTTATGCATGTAGTACCTCTGCAGGGTTGCAAGGGAATTCATGTGTTTCTATTGCTCTGTATACTTTCTATACTCTCGTTAAAATCAATAAAAAATAAATAATGATAAAAGTAATAAAAATAAAAATAAAACAGTAATATAAAAATAAAAATTACAACAGGAATATAAATAAAAACATATCTAATGGTAATAAAACAATTATATTGGCAAACACTACATTCCGTGTCGGTAATTACTAAAACGTACCCCCGGACGAGCCAGCATTGCCATTTAGCACATTAACTGTTTTGAAGTATGACGCAGGCTTACAAAGAAAAAGTTTGACAAAATTCAAATCTGTAATGAAAATGTACACTTTTTTCTGCATATTTCAGTGTTACACCTGAGAAAACTAGTTTTTTTTTTTTTTTTCAGTGTAGACTGCGCACTGTATCTTAGGCTGATCAAAAGGCAAAGCTCGATTCGCAACCAGAAAGGTACAGGGTCATCTTCATAGTACGGTACCACTCAACGTCACAGCTACCATCATGCAGACCTTAGAGCACAAGTCTTCCTGACATTGCTGCCTGATAACATTCGTAGCCCTCTCTTACCTCCACTGTCCTCCGATGGATAGCACAAGATTCTCCTCTACCATCCATTCCCTCTCTACCTAAACGTGAAATAGCTTGAGTAGGCATTTCCCACACCATAGCACTAGGAAGAGCTGGGGTGGCCTAAAAATGACAGAGCTTCCCTACTATACTTGTTAAAAACAAATTATTTTTCAATTTTCAAGATTTTTCAACGTAGTCCACCGTCAACAACATCGTCTAAATTACATTTTACATATTTCATCAAACAGGGTCAGCGTCAGAAAAAGTAAAATTAGTCTAAAAAATTCTGGAGTCAAGCCTGTAGAGGACCCCAGATGAAGGTGCCTAACAAAATGTAAATATCAAATGTAAATTGTAAAGCTGGCTACTACCATTTTTAATCAAGGATCTTAGTTTTAAAAATCCTAAGTAGATCTTATCATTTAACAAAAAAATATGTGTACTTAGAGAGAAAGTTAAATTAATTTTAAACCTCAAAACAAATCAAATTATATGATTTACCAACTTTTTACAGCTTATCATATGTTATACGACTATGTTATACGATCGTGCTTACTTCAAGCTAGCAGTAAGCGACATTGTACGGGGAAAGCGAGGTCATTAGTTCCTGTTAGCTAGTAGTCTGATTTTTTAAATTGTCTTGAAATTAAAGTCCTCGATTAAAAATCTGAAGTTCCTTCGTGCTTCTAATTAAGTTTTTTGACAGAAGCTGTTGAACGTAGGAGTAAAAGTCTTATTTAATATTTAATCATTGATGGGAAGATGTCTGTCTTCTGTTCTGTATAAAAAAAATCAGGGATAACTTTTGTTACATAGCATTAAATCACTTAATTAAACTAGTCGCTTAAGGGTTTCTAAAACAAAAAATTCAAGGTAGAATTTTTTTGTTATAAAAACTTGAATGACAACTGACAGCTAGAAATCAAGTTGAATTCGTAATCATTATCTGGTGTCTTAGTTTATCAAGAGAGCCAATTATTCAAACTTAAGACATAATTTATTTTTGCTAAATATAGTTGAGAGAGTAGATTTTTTAATAGTTACATTTATTAAGTAAAAATTTTTGTGATGACAAAAAAATCATGATTGAACGTGAGTTATTGTATCTTCTTGTAATTATTGCTGGGATAAGTTAATTTTTTTTGCAAAAATAGATGAAGTAAAATATTGAATTATACTTTATATTTGGTTTACTTCAAAATTTTATCACATAGCAAGATTATCTCATAATTGTATTTAAATAAAAAGCGAAAATTAAACAAACGACTTTTTTGCTGATAAGTTATTTTCTTGTCATAGGAGTTATGCTGTAAATTAGCTATTATGTCTTTATTTTTTCTTACTATACGACGAACCTCCATAAAAGTTAATAGTTGTTTCATCGATAATTTTTTTTTTTTTTTTTTCTACCGGGTTACCACGACAGCCTACTGGTCTAGTTGCGGGGGCCACCCACTCACCACCTATATGTGGGGGTGTATTGCCACACCCATTCCCAAACTTTTTTCCTCATATCCTACCTGAATCCATGGACACAGTGTGAGTATCTCCGGTGGAACACCTTGCCAGTTAAGCTGACACTCTGCACCAATGGTGCATTGGTTCCACTCACCACTGTGTATCCTTTCCCTGGAGTAGATTCCATTATTCCTGAACGTCTACTATTCGCCAGTTAAGCCGGTGCTCTCTGCCGAAGCATCGGATCCAGGCTAATTAGCATCCCCAAAGGAGCCCCATGTTATAGGGATTACACCTCGCCGGTAAGGCCGGTGATCCCTGCCCGACGCCTGGCATCGGGTCCGCTAATCCCTACCTATAGTCCTAACACTATTTCGCATTTATCCAGGCCCGAAAACCTGTGGGGCAAGGAAAAAACTCTGGAATTATTCTGAACGAAAATTCCAAGGAAAAACCCGCCCCGAATCAGCCAGGGTTACATAGGAACTTTTCTTGATAAAAACAGTTTTTGAAAAAATCCGTATTTACCGGGAATCGAACCCTCTACCTCTAGAACTGCGTTGTATCAGTAACAAGCACGCTTACCGCTCCTTGTTTTATCGTTAATAAAAATTTGTATCTGATCACAACAGTTAATATAGTATAATTTTTATATACATTTTAAAATATGCAATTTTATTTATTTTAACTTGAGAACTCATTTTCGGGATGAGAATGACAATTTCATTTCATCAGAGAGGGGTGATTTTTTTGGAAGCCTTATGATAACAAAGCTAATGAAAGTGGTATTTACAGCTTAAATGGTTAATTAGACGACCAAGATAATCTGCAACCACATGGCATTAAATAGAGTAAAAATACTTTTAGTTAGGAACAATATTGCATTAATGATAAACAGGAAGACACTAAGAAACCTACTTAATAGACGATCAAGGCTCCAACACGTTAAATAATCAGAATTAATTTAATTTATGCTAACTTTACGTGTAACTTGTCGACGTAGGACATAATGGTGTGAATTGAGGGCAAGGAATAGTAAGAAATGAAACCAGCCAATGTTATATTATAGCAGTAAAGACTAATGACTATGATGTTACGATTGACGTAGTTCTAAAAAAAATTCTACCCTTTGAAACCATTTCACCTAAATTTCACCCCAATACTACTAGTGAATGTAAGAGACCAATGGTCTAAAACATACATGATGGAATAAAAGACTTTAAAGGACTACATATCTTATAGTCCATGAGCCCAAACGGAAAATCATATCACAACTATTACTAAACAACATCGTCACCCACTGGTACATAGAAAAGTCTTAGAAGTACATGGAAAAAAAAATTTAACGTTGGAATAATTGAGCCTTCGTCATCATTTTGTAGTTCACTTTCCCGGATTGTTCCTAAGAAACCTTATATCTATAAAAATCTAAGATGGAGATTAGTAATTGATTTCCGAGAACTCAATAAAAAAACCATTGGTAATTCATATACAGTACCCAACATCGCAGATATTATGGACCAGTGGGAAGGATCAGTATATTCATTAGTTTTTGGTTTGACATGGTTTGATAAGTATAGATTAGCATTTACGACACTACATGAACATTACCAATATAGACGAATGCCCAAAAGCTTGAAAAATGCACTTGGCAACTAATAGATTTCATAATAATAGACTTATTAACTGTTAGTGTATGCATATGATATTATTATTTACGTAAAAGATCTAGTAGCTCTTGACCGTAAAGTTACTTTTGAACCAGTTAACATCAGCAAATATAGAACTCAGCCAGGTAAAGTTGAATTTTTACGAAAAGAAGTAACATCCCTTGAGCATGATGTAAGTCAATAAGGAATTGAAGCAGATCTTAAAAAGATTCAAGCCGTTAGAGAATTTTCACAACCAAAAATTATGAAAAATATTTGATAATTCTCAGGGATAGCAGGGTACTATAGACGTTTTATTTAAGATTTTTTGAAAGTTGTAAGACCGCTGTTAGATTTACTCAAAAAAGAGAAAAATTTGAATGGACTGAAGCGCAAGAAAAGAATTTTCAAATATCAAAAGACGATCCATGTCAAGAGCCTATTCTACAATTTCCAGACTTTAGTAAATTATTAAATTGACAACAGATGCACCTGACTACGCTATTGGAGCGGTATTGAGTCAAGAAACAGATGGGTTTGACTATCCTGTTGCCTTTTTTTCAAGAACTCTAAACAAAACCGAAATAAATTATTCCACGACTGAAAAGGAATGCCTGTCTCTACTATACGCAATGTGTCATTTATGTTCTTACTTATTAAGAAATTAATTTGTTCTTGTAGCTGAACATGAGCCGTTACATTAGATGCATACAAAAATAGATCCAAAATGGCTTTTAATGTGCTGGATATTTGAATTCACGGATTACAAATATACTTTTAAATACAAGCTAGAAAATTCAATACTAGCGCTAAGGCATTATGTAGAAATTTAGTAGGACCAATTCTATATGCAGAAAACAATGTAAATAACAAATTACTATTATTAGGAGTGATGAAGATGGGTCAAAAAAATAGAGAAAAATCGAAAAACAGGATTACATAGTCAGAGAAAAGAAACTGTAAGAAAATTTAATTTAACGACAACCAAACCCAAATTAGTACAAATAACCTTGGAAGAGGCAGTAGAAATAACAAACCCTGTGAGCATGACTAAATCAGAAGCAGATGTACCTCGTTAGGTCAGAAGAGCCCGACGATCCCTTAATATAACTCAAAATACATTAAAAGATTCAAGCTAATTAAAAGTGAATTTTTCGAAATCAATTGTCTCAACATTATACGCTAGTGATACAAAAATAGAAATCACTGAAATAAAACCGAATAGTTCTAAAAATGAAGAAGTGCTACAATAACCCGATAGAGATACAATTAATCTCGGTGCATCATCAAAGACTAGTATGTTTTCTGAAAATGGCCTTAGTGATGCTGAAAAATCTTCAGGAGAAGATACACAGCCACTAGTATATAACCCTAGACGAAGTGATATACGACAAGAACTGATGAAAATGGATATAACTCAAATACTGATACTGATTCGACTTAGACGCGAAAAATACTGCAATATTTGTCAGACCTATTTTGCGTAGTAAAGATTTAATTGACAATGTTCTTGAAGAATAACTTAAAACTCTGACTAGTAACATTGATAAGGTTACTTATCAAGAAATACAAAATTTAACAGAGAAATTGAATCAAAGACTAACAATAACGATGGACCCGAACAAGCTGATACATATTTTTTTTTTAATAACTAAGTTTTCTGATGATAATAAGCCAGATTCCGAAGTTCAAGTTATACTAACTAAAATTGAAACTTTTAACTCCGCAATTCAGATGATTCTGTATTAGATGAAAGAATTGCAGATATATCAAGACGTACAACAGATTTTGAGCCATTGTTTGATGAAGATCAACTTTCAAGAAAATATATAACTCGTAGAAAATCATCAATTACCTCACGTTTGCAGTAAGATACGCCCTTAAATCCTAGTACACCGACGCAAACGAGTACAACTATTGCTGCAAAAAAAGACGATCTAAAGCACCTGACTTAAAAGAAGTAACAGAAGAATCCCTGGATAATTTTACTAAAAATGACAACAAATAAATGAATTTCAACGAAAATAAATTAGTGAATCAAAGTACTGTACTTGATTACATGCTGTAATCAGACTCGTACCCGTAGATTAACAGGTACATTAAACTTTAATTATTCGAAACTAAAGAAACCAAAACTAGGTCAAACCTTAATAATACCTTAGGAAGGATGTAATGCACTATCAACTGTTTTTAGTAAAGCACCTACCGATTAAATAACTTTAGAAAGTCTAATAAAAGCCTTTAAAACGCCCAGAAAAATATTACTGAAGCAAAATCTTAAAACTTTTAGAATTTCTAAAACAGGAGTACTTACAGACAAATCAGAACCTTTATAAGTAACAAAAATATTGTCAACAACAATTGGTACAACGCCTAAACAATTTAATATCTGTAACGGTAAGGTTTTTAAAGGTTCAAAAATGTAATGAAATAATACAAACGCTACATGGCAGCCCTGTTGTAGGACATAAGAGAATAAACTAAACTTGTCGGAATATAAGAGAACGATTTTCGTGACCAAGCATGAAAAATCATATTCCTAATCACGGCCAGCTATGCAGTAAATGTCAAGAAAATAAGCTTAAATGGATAAAAATGAGAGTACTTCCAGTACTTGCAGATACACCCTTTAAGGCTTTTGATCAAGTTTCTGTTGATACTTGCGGTAAATTGAGAATGACACCAAATGGTAATTGTTCTGGCTACTAATAAAGTGTTATTTAACTAAGTGCATCATATTAGTCCCAGTACCAGATTTATAATCAAGTACACTTGCTAATGCACTCGTACAAAATCTAGTATTAGTTTACCATGTGCCTAGAGCAATTTTATCAGACAGACATGCTACATTTATGTCTAATTTATTAGAACAACAGTCATGAGAATTTTCCAGCCAAAAAGCAGCCATTCTGATACCGTATTACGGAATTCTCTCGTACGTGGCTTACTGAGTCCTTACCCACTGGATTTCTCTCGTCCCGGAGGTCTGCCACAGGTGTCTGGCGCAGAACTGCCAAACACCTCTCTTCTCCCTGTAGTCTTTAACTTCCCACTCTTACACTCTGGCCCTCTATCTTTTTTCTGGTTCTCCTGTCTACTCTCTGGTTATGTCTTCTCTTTCCTCTGGTCGCTTCCATCTCTAGTGCGATGAAGATGACCTCTGACAGGTGCCGTCTAACACCCGCTGTCTAGTAAAAGATGGTTAGTCGTTGATGCGTTTAACTAGTTGGAGAGCCACCTTTAACCGCCACTACGGAAGTAAAGGTTACGCCTTTCTGAACGTTGTCAGTGCCGTCGACGCTCGCGGTGGGGACTCCACTTTGATTCTGACAAACACGGTCCTTCCCCTGGTCTTCCTATGATCCTCAACTCTCAACGCCTTTTTCTTTCTTCTTCTTTCTTTTCCCTCTTCCTTCCGTTTTTTTGAGCTTCTGTTTCTTTCTTTTTTCTTCGTTCTTTATCTGCCATTGCTTTATTTCATAATTTGGTCCATTCTTTTTCTTAACTCTCTCCTTGCCTCATTTTTCTCTTTTCTTTGTGTCTTGTCTTTTTCAGTTGCCCTCATGATCTTCTTTTTTTTTCTTTTTATTCTTTGCTCCTCTTTCTCTCTCTCTCTCTCTCTCTCCAACGTTCATGATCCCCCCTGCGTAGCTGTCGTCATATGCATCAGCCTTCTCCCAAAGAGCTATGCGATTGTGGGATACCATTCCACACTGAATGGGAATTGGGGGAGCCTCTCTACCGACTGGAGATGACTTGTCACTAAAAGCGGTAGCTCTGCTTCCATTGCAGCAGGACTGCCTTCCTGCTGGACTGGAGGCTATTTTCTCCCAGTCAGGAGCGCTGAGCCACTGGCCCAAGCAACAGAGCCACCACAGTGGAAGCTACTTTCTTTTAATAGGTTAGGAGAGCTGTCCCATGACACTTTCGAGCAGCTGCTCGCCTAGATTGGGAAAGCAGCTGTACTAGGTAGGAGAGAGGCGCCACTAGAGCTATGGTGGCGCGTCTCTTCTGTATCCAAAGGACCAGCCCCACCAATTCCCTCTCAGTGCATTGGGTATTAGGCAAATTGATTTGCTGGACGTTTTTAAGGCAACTATTTATCGTTTTCACTTGGAAAAATAAAGCGACGTATCACCAAGCACGTAGGGACCCATAAGATATTTTTGTAATAGTATAAGGCGCTTACGAATATGATTATGACTATATTAATATGGATGTATTAAAGATATGACTGTCACCATTAAACTTTATGTTTTGTATGCACCTGTGGGTGCGTTGTTAGCATAAATAAAATTGAATGTATTTAAATACATATACGGGTATTGGGATTCCAAAAGGTCACGTGACTCTCGCGGTATATTTAGTCACTTGAGGGAAAAATAACACAGGCCTTATGGATGCCATTCTATTTTTATTTTTTTACACGTTGAACGATTGTAATACGATAAAAGCCTTTCAATAACATGTTTTTGAGGAGATGAAAATACCTTAGCTATTTTTTTTCAACTCAATTAGTCTTTTGCAGCTTAAAACTTTCCTTTGAAAGTACGAAAACGCACATTTAACCTGTACAAAGGTCATGTTTATACACCTATATTTAAGCAGCGGCGGGAGGGATTTGTACAGGTTAAATGTGCGTTTTTGCACTTTCAAAAGAAAGTTTTAAGCTGTAAAAGACTAATTGAGTTGGGAAAAAATAGCTAAGGTATTGTCATCTCCTCAAAAACACTTTATTGAAAGGCTTTTATCGTATTACAATCGTTGAACGTGTAAAAAAAGTAAAAATAGAATTGCACCTATAGGGCCAGTGTTATTGTTCCCCCAAGTGACTATATATACCGTGAGAGTCACGTGACCTTTTGGAATCCCAATAGCACGTTAAACCGTTAGCTAAGTAAAAATTAAATTTGTAAAATTCTGCAAAAATTCTAATAATTATTTAAAAGTTGTAGATATTGTAAAAATTGTAAAATCTTCGTACATCAGTAGTTGTCATTCGGGTGTATCACCCTTGGCATAATGAATTAGCTTTTAAATCAAATCGAAATCTCTCTCTCTCTCTTTAGCTTCTTCTATTCTCTTCCCTCTTAATGTTTTCTTTCTTTCTTTCTTTCTGCTTTTCTTCTTCATTTATCCTCTCTCATTCTCTTTTCTTTTCATACTCTCTTTCTTTCTTCTTTCTTCTTTTCTCTCTCTACAACTTCTCCATTAGTTTTTTTTCTTGAATTTTTCTCCCTTTTTACCAATAATGGGCTTCCCTTCTTTCTCTGTCTTTTTAGACGCATTGGTAATGCTCTCTTCTCGTTTTCGTAGCTTGGAAATCATCTCATTTATCGTGCAGGTCTAGCAGGTAAGGGAACTACTCTTGCATGGATGGCCTTTTTAAGTTTCCCTCCCGCTTCCTGAGCCTCCTTCGTTTGGTATTGCTGGCAGTGACGTGGTAGGGATCCTTAGAAGAGTCTTTTCTTTGAGGTGTGGCTTGCTTTGGTTGTTCAAGATTTGGAGGGACGGGCCTAGCCTGGACTAGTTTCCAGCGAGTCTCCCTTTCACTCATTATCTCTGGGTGGAGCTCTTCGGGTATGATGACTTGGGATTCTTCTCTCCACTTATTCTGGTCTGGAGCTGCATCTGAAGATTTTTCAACAAAAACGCCTTTGTTCTTTTGGAGACCTTGGAAGGGGGGGGGGCACCAATAATTGCCATGGGTTCCAGTGAGAAAAGCCACTCACAGAAGAGTTATGACACCGTGGTGGTAGGGTAGTGTGGGTTGTCTATACCTCCATCTGGCTTACCAGATTTTCGAGTTTCCTCTTTGGAACCAATGAGTGAGGTAGTCTCTGGACAAATCCCAAAGGTAGTACCCGGAAGCTTAGAGTCGGATTTTTCCTCTTCTTCCTCCGAGTCGGGAAGGGGCTTGTTTCAAACCTCCTCCAAGGTGAATACTTCTCCGGTATCCTCTATCGACCCATCCAACTCCTTTTTGAGCCCCTTATCAAACAGCTTGACCAGTCCATAATCCTTATTATTCAGTATACTTACTCCCTTCTTTTTTTCTACTTTTCCTCTTTCTCCTCTTTTCCTCTCACCTTTTTCTCTGACCTGTTTTCCTTTTTCTTCCTTTCTATTCCTCCGGTATTCTCTATTCTTTCTCCCTCCAGATCGAAGCCCAGCAATCCCTTCTTTCTCTCTTTACTTATCTGTTGGGGGTCCTCTGATCGATCGGGAGACAAAAACTCACTACTCTCTATAGCTCGAATTTTTCTGACTCACCGAATCCCGTTTACCTGTACAACAAAATCAAAAAAACCTGATTAATCTATCCTCATCCTCCCTTCCCTACCTTTGGCCTCTTGTAGGCACGTTTTTTTTTAAGTTCCAATACGTAGGCTTCGTTGTGACTGCTATTTTTTCTCTCCCCTTCTTCTAACACACAAGCCGTTGGCAACTTAACTTAAGTATGTCGTAGGGTCTATCTAATTCAGGTGCTACTTTCACCGTGATATTCTTGGATGCAGCGGACAAAGAATGAGTTCTACGCAGTACCAGCGTTTCTTTCGGAAAGCTGACGTCGTTCTTATTCCTATGAAATTGCTCCACCTTATCTTTCCTTGCAGTATCTATATGTTTAGCTACTAGAATGCGCAATGCATCCAACCACTTTATCCTGTCTAGTCACGCCTCAGGTCTTATCTTCTTAATAGTCTTCATGGCCTCTACTTCTCTCCACAAGCTTTTTACTGGTTGGGGGTGTTGGCCATAATTTAAATAGGCAAGGGATACCTTCTTTGTGGCTTAATTCGCCGTATTTATAGCGTGCCTAATTTCATAAAGATATTGGTCGCAATTCCTGTGGTTCTATCCCACTAAAATGGCAATAATAGTCTTTATAGTCCTATTGCTGTGTTCTACCAGATCTGCTTATGGATAATAAAGTGGCGTAACCACGTGTGTAACCCCGTATTTGTCCAACGCTTTCTGCACTAATTGGTTGCTAAAATTCTTTTCCTTGTCCGTAAGGAAGGAGTCTGAAGTCTCTCACCTTAACAGCACCAGCTCCAATAATACTTTCAGGCTATTCGGTCGTACGTTTTCTCTATTCCCAAATGTTTACTGGAGAGGAGACAATGTGCATCGTACATAACTTTTTCCCGTGATTCGGCTGGCACTACTAACTTCCACTTTTCTTCTGGGAACGCGACAGAATGCAGTAGATAATTATAACGATGCCTGAAATCCTATTTTCTTCGACTTTCCACCCTTTAAACTTGTGTATTATTTTAAAATTCTATTATTGCATTTTAATAGCCCACATAGTTGGTCTCCTCGTTGGTTCTGGCAAGTTCCTCAACCGCTTGAGAGCTCCGTGATCTGTGATGACGGTGAACTTATACCCCTCGAAGTAGGGGCGTAACTTCTTGAGGGCTCAAATCACTGACAACCACTCTTTCTCCGTGGTACTATAGTTCTTCTTTGCTGGTGAAAGGACTTGACTTACATAGATGATGAAGTGTTTCCAATCCTCGCCCACTTAAGTGAGTACGGCTCCCAGGGCAGACCCACTCGCGTCAGTTTGTAAAACTAATGGCTTCAAGGAGTAGGATTTCGATTATACTAGGGTGGTAGTAAGTGCCCTTTTCAAACCGTCGAAAGCTTCCTGTTGGTCTTGTTCCCAGACTCATGGTTGTTTCTTTCAAAGTAACTTGACTAACGGTACTTTTAACTCTAAGTCCCCCTACATAAACCTCCAACACCACTCTACCATTCCCAGAAATCTCCGCAACTGTTTGACATTTTTTGGCTCTCAATAGTTAACAACAGGCTCCACCTTCTCCTGATTCGGTCGAAAACTCTCTTTTTCCAAAATAAATCCTAGATATGTCAACTGCAGCATGCAGAACTCATACTTCCCCTTTTAACTTGTAATCGAGTCTCTTTTTACCTCTCTAAGACTTATCTCGCATAATATTTGTGTTTCTCATAGGTATCCGTAGCTATAATTATGTCATCTAAATATCCGAACACGTGGGGTCGATATTCTCCTACCTTAATGTGATCGAATCTCTTAACTTCCTCTCAACCTCTCCTCGATATTCCGTCTTAATCTTAGTATCCTCTAGCCCTAATTTCGGATAGAACGTAGGGGTTGCAGAAATTAACTCGTTTTATTCTGGCCCCTACGCACCCTGTTTTTCATCGTCTTTTGCCAGAACTCACATTTGGGGCATCTTTATCACGCGCATCTTGTCCACTGGTGATGGCGGGATATAGCAGCTGTCTAGCTTCTTCTGTCTCTTCTACCACAGAGCATAAGTCTCGATATCATCAAGACTCATGACCAGTTTGTCCGGCATCATCTGGCAATACTCTGGTAGCAAGTTCCGTCGAGCCAGTTCTACCACCGATCTCGTAGATGGTGGTACCGTAAATCGCAGAATAATATATTTAAACTTTGACTGATGTACTAAAATTTTCTCTATCTT
This sequence comes from Copidosoma floridanum, assembly GCF_000648655.2. The sequence goes on from NW_019379573.1 coordinate 329,259, forward strand.
GGCTTGCGTGCACCGATGCAAGTCATCTCATACATCCTCCTCGTCATACTCCCCTATATACTGTCTTTCAAATCATCCTTTAAAAGCTTCCCAATCTCCTAACTCTTCTCTTATCGAATGGAGCCAACAGCTTACTACTTCCGATAATGCGCAAGGTAATGCACTCAGGAGTTCATAGTCACTGAATTCTGCACAACCCCAACAATCTTTTAACTGCTCCAAGAACTCTTCCGCATCTTTACCTTCATTTTTATGCGGAACTTTCCTTCCCAACTGTTCAGGAGTTTGACTTCCTAGGATCGGGGACCGTTTGGCCTGTAGCCTTCTATGGGGATACTTCGCGCACTATGAACCTCCTCGAAACTAGAGCTTGGCCTGTATTGCCAATGATCTTCTGTTTGCAACTCGTTACCTCTAAATCTGTGCTGATCATAATACCTGTCTTTAGGGGAGCTTACTCGTCCGTCCAAGACTGTGGTTCTGACCAAGATCTTGTCTTTCGGTAGTCTGAGTGATCACTTTCCACACCGAAGGGATTACCACCAGAGTCAATCTTCAAACGCGTGTTCCGTAAGCTCAGCTCCTTGTAACTCTTCAGTTGTACCATCTTGTCCTGAGGTGATGGGGGTGGCTTTTTTAACCCACGCCAATTATCTTCTGAGTGATCCTGATCTATGTTTTCGACCAGATTCCTTACCACTCGTACGTTGTTGGCTCCCCTCTTTGGTTTCCTAGATTCCGTCTGCTTTTGGGTAAGCCATAATCCTTTGAACTCAGTTTCCTCAGTACCCAACTCTTTGTTCGTTTGCCTCTTGCTCTGATCCTCATTTGTCCTACTAAATCCTGGTTTACCTGGAACATCTCTTCTTAAATCTCCTTCTCTGTATTTCCTCTCTTACTCTCTTCTGATTCTCGCGCATTCTAACCTATACTCTTCTTCAGCCTGTCAGCTCAGTTCCTCTGTCCTCCTTTTGTACTCCTCGCCATCCTCCTGCAAATCCCTATCGACTGCGTTCACTTGTAATTCGGGGGTAAGCTATTCATTACTAGTCGTATTTAGTAAGGTAGGACTGCGTGTGAATTTCTTGAAGATGGATTGATGCGTAGTTATTTTAATTTTTGGAGTCTCCCTACTTTTTTTAAGCAGTACCTGATTATCTGTTAGGGTGCTCAGATTTGTTTTTCCGGTTCCCGTAGTGTCCCTTATCGATCTCTGACTCGGCCTAATTGGCTAATCTATGTCCCTGAGAATCCCTTGGAAATGCCAGATTCTCCTGATTTGACCTCAGATGATTTTTCACGAGGTACTGGAACATCTCCTGGGACAAATTCTGGGGGGCAGGTAAATACCTTTTAAGAGTGTATGTGTAACACTAAGAGTCTGCTCACTCTGAAGGCCATCTTTGATCAGTCACAGTCAGAGAGACAGCGTGCGGGGCACCAACCTGTTCGAGCTCTGAGCTTGTCTAACCCTCGAGATCCATGGGAAGGGGGTGCATTAGCACGCCGCACTAATCTGCACAACCCACCCTCCTCGTTCCGTGAACGATCCTAGTCACCCTCTGCCGTGCCTGGATCGGATTCCTTCACAGGATCACCATCGTCGGAGGGTTGGACTGGTAGAAGAGCGAGCTTTCAGACAGGACGGATGTACTCGCCGGTGGCTATCCAGACCGTGGCAACTCGGATGAGACCGTCAGACCCAGGATGAATGCGAATGACGCTGCCACGGGGCCACGTGCCACTGAATTGGAGTACGGTCGCGTCCATGATGGCGACGATGTCGTTAACTTAAAAATTGCGGCGAGGGACCCTCCATTTGGGCCGCTGTTGGAGCGTGTTCAAGTACTTATGGCTCCAACGACCTCAAAATTAGTCTCGAACGCGTTTGACCAGCTTCTAGTGACTCAAGCAATCGAGCCTGTCCGGTGAAGGACCAGCTTCGAGGAGGGAGGTCAGCGGACCTCCCAGAAGAAAGTGTCCAGGAGTCAGCACATCAAGGTCGTCAAGGCCGCTGATCAGCGGAGTGAGAGGGTGGCTATTGAGGACCGCCTCAATGCTGGCCAATACGGTGGACAGCTCCTCGTGAAGTGAGATGTAATGGTCCGAAGACGTGGTGGAGGTGATGCTTCATGGCTTTGACACTAGCTTTCCATGGACCACCAAAGTGCGAGGCCCAGGGGTGAAGTGCCACGATACGTCTTGATCAGCAAGTGATCTGGCAACCCGCTCCCATTGAATCTCAGCGTCATGCAGTGCCTCGCTCATCTCGCGGTCCGTGGCGCGGAAGCAGGTGGCATTATCACTTAATATTTCGGCGGGCCGACCCCTGGCGCATAATCTCGTGAGCGCTCCAAGGACAGACTGCGTAAAAAGGTCGCCCACAAGCTCGAGGTATGCTGCCAGCCCTTGCTCGTGCGGATGCCTCGGCCCTTGGTGGACAGTATGTTGAAAGGGCCAGCGTAGTCGATGCCGGTGCAAGAAAAGGCGCGAGCTGGGGTGACCTGTGAAGCCGGTAGAGAAGCCGTATGTTGGGCGGCGGGCTGGCCCCGAAGCCAAGCGCAGATGACGCAGCCCTTGAGCAGATTCTTGAGTCGCCGTCTCCCGCCGACGATCCAAACCTTTTGAGTGGTGTACGCACTAGTGAGTCGAACGCTGCCATGGAGCGCCCGATCGTGAGCCCACTAAAAGACGAGCCGAGCAAGGCAACATCGGCCGTCGAGAATCAGCGGATGCTGCTAGTCGAAGCTGAGTGTCGAACGCTGGAGACGACCGCCAACTCGAAGAACGTCATGGACGAAAATCGGATCCAGAGGCAACCGCGGATTCTTGTCGGGGACGCGGCAGATCCAGCGGAGCAACCTGACGAGGAACCGCAGGAGGACACCAAAATGCGAGAACTTCTCTAGGACGCTTGGTGTGGTGCATTGGACAGCGCAGCACGCGTGGATGGTGCTCTTGATTGGGGGGCGATCAAAATCTAGACACTTTGCGCTCTCAACTGGCCACGAATCAAGAGGGCCTGCAAGCCAGGATGGACCCTCCCGCCAGGTGTGCATACTCCTGAGTGTCGACAGGTTGGTGCCCCGAGATGCCACGCCCGCTGAATTCGATTCCGTTGGGAGGTGCCACTAGATACGTGAGGGTGGAAGCTCCTGAATATGAGTCAAATAATTATCAATGAGCGAATTGTTTGTTGTCTCAGACTATCGGATCTAGTGAAGCACAATTTATGAGTCACTTCAAACGCGACAGTGGTCAACGTCCACGGCGTACTCTTCCGCTGCCATCCGAAGTAATTTCGCCGCCAGTGGCACTGCTCGTAGCTCCAACCGGGAAATGTTCATGCACGCCGAATGGGTGGCTTCGGGCTGTAAGCTTTTAATGGAGATAAGCTTGGTTCTGGATAGCAAGATGTGCACGCAAACACTGACAGAGAGATCCTTGACGTGCAAATACATGATGGCTGCCATCACGCGACGGCTTGCGTCCGCGAATACATGAAGTTGCAGATTAGCAGAGGCGTGACAGTTTATCCAGCGAAGAATCGTAATACCGGAGACACTCTGCAGCTGTGTCAAGAATGCGTTCCAACGTTGGGCCATGAATGCGCGCACGAACTCGTCCCAATCTAGTCGTTCTTGCCAGAGATCTTGGATGATCAACTTCGCAATCAAGACGACAGGCGCGATCCATACATAGGGACCGAACAGTTAAGCCAAAGTGGCGAGCATAGTGTGCTAAGTATGTTGTGGCTGTATAATGGGTGGCGTGAGGTGGAAGCTGTCATTGATCGGGTTCCAGCTGACACCAAGCTCGTGGACGAGGCAATTCGCACTAAGCTAACGCCAGGTTGGCCTGAGCCGCGCATCTGATAGAAGATTGCGCAGAAGCTTTGGGTCATTCGCCACCAATTTTCGGAGCGGGAAACCGCCGGCTTGCAACAGGCCGATCAATTGATTTCTGCGGAGCTGAGCTGTCTTGACGTCGTCAGCGCCAGAGAGGATGTCATCAGCATATTAATCTATCTGGACGAGGGGAATAGCTTCAGGCCATGTGGGGCCTTCATTCTCGCACAGCTATGCGATTTTCCGCAGGGAGAGGTAAGGAGCACTGGCCTTACCATAGGTCACGGTGAGCAGTTAAAAGTGTTGCACAGGGTCCGAGTCAGTCGGATTCCACACAATTCACTGGCGGTCCGTGTCGATCCAGATGTGCCGGAACATTATCTGGATATACATACATATATAATTATTCTCATGGTAATATAAAACGAAAAATAAAATTGCTTAGCAATTATAGTATTCATTTAAATTTACTTATTAACCTACAGATCCGAGCAACGCTGTCAATTTACTTGCACTTTCACTCGAAAGCTGATAATTTTTTAGGCCCCAGCAGTCCCTTCTTAATTCTGTAACATACTTTTTCAGTTAAGTAATGCCATTTGTGACAAGGACTTTCCAGCTGATAAACAGCCGTCCTGACATTCTATCACAAAATTATCTCGTACTTTGCTGACCTAGTTTCTACACATTGGATTTCTCTTCTCCAGAAGATCTGCCACAGATGTCTGGCTTGGGAACGCCAAACTATTCTACAAGGAAATTTAAAAGGGGGCTCTAATTACTAATAAACACAGTCGCTAATATAAACTTTACAGCGCTTCAACGTTATTATTCGCGCCCTAACACACTCTTAACATTCTACTTGTCTCTTCACTTACTTATACAAATGCTACTGCTGCTCTCCTCTTCCCTATTTAGCCCCTGTCTGTATCCTTAACCGTTTTGTCCGTTACCCAGGTCCCTTTTTCCTTACTAATATCTTAATAACATCTTTATCTCTGCTGTTCTCTCTTACTTTTAACCCAATCTCCTCTAATAGCCTGCTTTCTTTCTCACCTCTCATTTTCCCTGTACGATTACCTAGCCCTCACTTACATGATCCGCTCTCTCCCATGCTTAATGGCTATGCAGTTGGCCTTCATAGGCGCGCGTGCCTTTTTTTTTTTCATTTAAAAACTTCCAATGTTTTAAAATACTGGTAAATAGTTGAAGCTTTCAAAAACTAAGTTCTCGACACGACGACTAGGCCCTCGATTTGTTTCCGATGCGTTGCGAGCTTACTTATTCACTTCTCTCTCTTACACTAACTCAACTATGCCTCACACACATTTGACTTGTCTCATTGCCTTCGGTCCTTCTTTCTCCTCTTGGCTCATAGTCTGTGGCACCGAGAACACCCATTAAAAAACGTGTATATGAAGCAAATGTATATATAATTATAGGGCACGGTAGCCACTGATCACTTGTCCAAAAATACAGGTGTATAGTAATGTGATGGCTTTAGTTACTAGGTCACACAACTCATTAGAACTTAAGAACCATTCATCTAACTACATTAGCATATTATCTCCAAATAAACAGATCACTAGATTAAAGTCATGCCACCCTAGCTGATCTTATAAGAACTTACTCTGAATTTTAAGATAACTGAGACAATTTGGTCAAATTTTCAACTTTAACATGCATACAACACGAGCAGCAACAAATGTTACTCCCTATGAACAAATTTTGGGAGAGTATCAGGATTGCCTTTAAAGATACCTTAACATTACAAACGTATCTAATATATTAACAAGATCTTACTAAGCGACTTCAAGAAATGCAAATTGCGACAGAAAATCAACAAGCAAAAATGAAAATACAAGCCAAAACAAGATATGATAAAAAAGGAAGGCCTTTAAATGTTAAACCAGGAGATTACGTGTGAGTAAAGTAAGAAGTGCAAACCTATAAACTTGATTGCTATTATAATGACAAAGAATTAATTAAATTGTATGAACAAAATAGCCATATTTTTGCGTCTGCCTTAAAGAACTGTATAAGACTATGAAACGCCATGAGTATATTTTTAAACAAGTTTGCTGACATATTAACTTCAGGACAAGATTCTTCTTTCGACACATATTTGATATGTTTATGAACTTACCCTTAAATAACTAAGGCAATCTTAGATCGCATTATTCGCTCTCATGAAGATCTTATTGACATCTCCCATAATCTACAAAGAGGCCAAGCGCATTCAAAGTTATTTACTCTAAACATATTTGTAACCGTAGCCTAGAATGTAAAAAACTGAGCAGGGAACCTCGAATTTGTAGTGCCAGTTAATATTTTGAGGAATTTATTCCGTGAATTGGGAAACAAGCACACTTTGATTATTAGAAAACATATATTCAATAGGAGAATCAACTTATACAAAGAGTGCCAAGCCGGCCACTCTTACATGCTCACAACCACATGCTTCGGCGGACAGACGAGATCTCTGTTGGGCTCGCGTTCGATCACCAAGCGTCCGCATATATTATACAATTGTAATTTGCGAGAGATGGCAGCCCTGGTCCATCTCTCATACATGTACTTATATATACTTTGGTATAAATGCATAATATACTCAACACGCCTCCTTACATTTATACCAATACAACTTATTAATTTAACCAAATTTAACATACTTCTAAGCTTTTCAAATTTCAACGTTCCAAGAGATTTCGTAAAAATGTCTGCAATCTCACTTTTTGATTCTACTTTTACTATCCCAATTAAAAATAATTCCGTAGTTTCTTTACATATTTGAATACATATCAAAAATACATCATATACATTCGTAGTGAAAACACGTGTTGGTTTGGAACCTTTCATCACCTAATTTTATAACGTATTTTGCAGTCATAAGGTATTTCTATGTTAAAATAGCTTAAAAATATGATAAGGACGTGCATTAACATAATCGGTATAGTGTCATCACCCCTATAGGTACACCAAAATAGGGGCATTCAAGTATTTTTTCCTGAATTTGGAGAAAGTGAAATTTTTTCTTTTTTCAAGTTTTCTCAATAAATTCAAGATAAAATACTTGAACCTCCTATTTTGGTGTTACTATATGGATTATAACACTATTACGATCATGCTAATGCACGTCATTATCATATTTTAACATAGAAATACTTCATGACCCCAAAATACGCGATAAAATTAGGTGATGAAAGGTTCCAAACTAACATGTATTTCCAGTACGTACTGATACGACGTATTTTTGATACGGAATCAAATACGTAACGAAACAACGTAATTATTTTTAATTGGATAGGTCAATAAAACCTTTTAAGTAACTTTCATGAATATAATGATAATGCACTTTAACATACTTCAAATTTTTTGTAAAATTTCTAAATTTTGCAATGCTTGGAGCTGCTGCATTGTCGTCATAAATTCTTATAGGTCTATTCAATTTTAACATTAAAATGTCTACCAAATCTCTGATCAACTTTAATTTACCTACAGCCTCTGACAAAGCAACATACTCACCTAAGGTTAAAGACTTTGTTTTACTATTTTGTTTTCACGTTTTCCAATAAACCACATTACTTAAGAATCTTTTGACATAGCCCGATGTGGATTTTCTATCAAGACTGTCACCCACCCAGTCTAAATCGACAAAACAGTCTACTATATATGCATTATCGTTTTTCTTGTACATAACGTTTAAATCTTTTGTTAGGTACACGTATTTCAAAATCCTTATCACATACTTAAAATATGTTTTATTATAACAATTTTAAAATCGACTTAAATAATCAACGCTATTACTTATGTCAGGTCTCATGCCTAAACTAATATACAAAAGTTCACCCATCCAATTTCAATATTTTCAATCATTTTTCATTTTTTCTGCTTGATCCAATTTTTAATTCACTTTTATCGGAGTATTATATAACTTTGCATTTTTAAGCTTCTACATATTAGCAAAAGACTCACAATAACTCTACTGACATGAAAAAATTTTATTATTTTATTAATCATAATTAATAATTATTCCTAAGTAATCCTTTACTTTTCCCAAATCTTTCATGCAAAATCTTTCTGACATTTCTCTTTTAATCATATGAATAGTATTTTGACTTTTACAGAAAATTAATTAATCATCAACAAACATAATTATATACAATTTATTTTTTCCATTACATTATTCATAAAATATAAGCAGTTATCAATTTTACTATTTTTAAATTTCAAAC
>NW_019379573.1:337415-385906 GCF_000648655.2 Copidosoma floridanum
GTGGTAAAAAAAAATAAGTAAAATAAAGGAAATTTTAAAAAATTTTTTAAATCAAAAGAAACAAACCAGGGGGTATTTGAGTCATGGGACCCACGGTAAGAACGAAGTTTTTTAAACATGAGATGAGTATAAAGACACAAAATTTCTCAGGTAACAAGGGGGTCACCAGACCCATAGGAAGAAGGAGGCTCTATAAAAATAAGTACTGCACTTATGTAGTTCACTAATACAAAAACTTGAAAAACGAATAATAAAAAATAAGAAAATTTAGTTCAGTACTCACGATAGTTGAACTTGGTGATTACGTCATGCATAAATACAGAAACATAATAAATACAGTACTTAACAGGTATTATTGACATGCCCAATTAAAAATAATTACGTTATTTCGCTAGGTATTTGATTCCGTATCAAAAATACGTCATTCGATAGATTATAAAAAAATTATTATCAAAGAAAAATCATCAAGACCTAGTATCTGGACACCAATGTCCAGGTACTGGAACCAATATGAGACTTGGGACCAGTAGTTGGATACCCCGTGTTGATTAAATGGAAAGGAGGTTAGGGTAGACCTGATCTCAAAATGCTTTGTCACATCTCTAAACTTCTTAATGATTATAATCTTTTTCACTACATGGTATAGTTTCTGGTCATCATTCAACTTCATTTTAGTTTTCAACAGCAACATTATCATATTATACTACGTAATAATTAATAATTTTAAGTGTTTTTTAGTGTCCAAGTATCAGGTATAGGAAAAATCTTACGTTATCGAATGGTAGCTATTCTTGGACAGAGTTATTTATATTTTTCGATGTACTTAACTCTGATAAACGTCAATAAAAATTATAATAATATTCATTTTGCAACGTAATTTTAGTTACAAAATAACTTGAACGCTCTATGCCCAACTATAAATTATAATTTTTGGCGATTTTTTCCGTGTCCAAGTACTAAGTATAGGAACACGCATATTTTATTAAAGGGATCTATTATTGAATAGCAAGCTTACATGCGCTTCGCATTTAAAACATATTTTTTCACTTAAAAACGAAAAAGAGTTTTAAAGATAATTTTTTTCTTCAGGCATTATGACGCATTGATAGATTATAAATAAATTTGTTTTTCCTATTTGAAAACGTCTTCTATTCGAAAATGTTAATTATGTTAAACTGTCCAACTACTGGTGCTACTTTTATTTCTGTCCAAGTACTGGGTACTTTATCTTAAAACGTTCAAAAATTTAAAATTGACTTGCCCCAAAATACGATGCCATTTTTCCTTTGAAGTAATTTTATGATTATTCTCGGTACTAAAATATTCTTAAAAGCTATAATAAAGAACAATTAAGCATTATCAGTCCTTATAAAATGGATCGACAAGAAAGAGTAAATGGTGTAGGTTTTTTACGAATGAACGATGAGTGCATAGGAAAACCACATAAATTAACTTAAACTACTAATCATAAAATCATCACTCAAGTATAACATACCTATGAGGTGGAAGTTAACTTAAACTTAACTGTATTACATAAACTCTTAAGGGACACTTACGTGTTATTAAAATTAACGCAGATCATACTTTACTTAATGTTATTGAACGATTAGAAAAAAATGAAAATGTCGAAGAAATGTACACACTTCCGAATTCATATAATCATAAACAACAAACTTTCACTGACATTTATGCTAACGACTCATTTATTAAAAAACTTGAGAAAACACTTAACAAAAGAAAAGAAATTCTGACAACTTCTACTTTTAAAATGAAATCCATTATTGGTCAAGCAGAGAGCTTCATCAAGAGAACCAAAAGGTGGAAAAAATGATGTACCAAAAATTGATCCATTAAGACTCGAATGTCTATTACCATGGGATATGGAAGAAAAGTAAAGGGAAAGAGACTTCTGTGATCATTTTTTTCAATTTGGAACCCTAGAAAATCGTTGTGCCGTAAGAGATTGGCGAGGAAGACTATCTCAAGGATATATAAAATATATGAATCCTAAAAGTGTTCCTTTAACATAGCAGAACGATGAACCCGAACATCACTTAAAATACGCCACACCCATTAATAGGAGCACAAAATATTAAATAAATAAAAAAATTAACCCCGACTTTTTGTCAACAACAAGTTGAGTTAATGACATATCAAAAACATGTTATTGCATACTGAAAATAACGATATCTACAGACTTTAGAAAAATGCCATTTTTTGATAAAACCATTGATTTACGAAAAATAAATCACCATTAGCACAAAATGAGCCCAGTAATAGTACCCTACCATTCAAAAAGTTGTTGCAATAGTACCCTGCCATTCAACAACATTCTATGTCACTTCACATCACTTAGTTTCAAAATTTACATTTTAAGCTTTATAAAAACAATGAACAAATTTATATTTAGTGCAATTATTATCATCACGTATTCAAATGATATTGGATGACACGTATCTATATTTAAAGAATTAGAAATTTGGTTTTATTGCAATTGTTGAAAATATTCATATTAATAATTTAAACTTAAGTTACGTACATCGCAGTTTTAACTTGAAACTATTTAAACATAAAATCTGTGTTTCTATGCACAAATCTGAACATGACTTTTAATCACTAACCTGCATATGAAAAATAACCTTTAATTAAATGATATCATTATTTTTTTTTAGTCGCACACACTATTAAATACGCTCACAAGCGATGTAAAATAGCTTTAAAAAAATGTTAGAACATAAATCGGTAGATTTTGACCTGCTCTTTCTGATGGTGGCATTTGTTTTTTCTGAAAAAATTTTATTAGTGGTGCAATCAATTTTTAAGTTTAGTTCCATTTTCGTGAAAGTGTGTATTTTTTTTCTTATGCATAGACTCAAAAGAGCAACTCATAAACTACATCTCTTCAAATTTTCAAAGTGTGAGAGCTGAAGTTGTATAAATAGTACGATAATAAAAACTACGGCACTTGGTCTCGCACGCTGCCACCCACACGGAGTGGAATTGCCACTGTAGCTGCTGGGTTATACACTTTTTCATACTTGCTTATAATCAAAGGAAGCAAACTAAAAAAATATTTTAAACATATAAGCCTATAGATTTTTAGCTGCTTTATTTGATAGTTTCTTTATTTTTTATTGCTAACTTTTTTTTTAAGTAGAAAAAAGGGTTGCGATTAAGAGTCAAGTTTAAGTATAAGTATGTTCTTACTAACACCTGTTGTTATTTTCATCTGTTGATTCGTGACAAACTTACTCGTATTATGTTTACTTTGATTTTTAATTATCCTTGTATTCTGTTTGACATTGATTTGTATTAGCTCTGGTTGTTTTTTCGTTATATTACGCCAATGTACCCTTGAATTAAGTTGTATATTGAATATGAGTTAACTATAGTTACCATTACAAGTTTTGAAGAAATTATTAAAAGTTATTAGGGAAGTATAAAGTTATGCAGTGCATAGTCTATTAAGTCTAAATTTCGGAGGAATAAAATTGTTCACTTAAGAGTGAATATTTTGAGAAAAGGCTGTCGGGATCAGTGTAGTTAACGCGTTCTGTAATGTAGGCGCGAGGAGATGGGAGCCTGGCGTAGTGGGAGCACACACACTTGGTCGCTGACTCGGGTAATTAGTACAATACCAGCAGGTGTGGGTGCTTCCTCTCCCTCTCCGGCCTCGAGCGCCGAGTATCTTTGCTGGCGAGCTCGCGTGTTCGGCTGAGCTCCTTCTACTAGCACGCGGACCTTTCAAGTATCAAGTCGCTTCCGCGTAGTCAAGCTTGATATTTAAAGTCGCTGCAGCATTTCTATGGCTAAACTTGCAACCATTGTAACAGGATCAGGGCAGCCTTCTCATCGTCGTTAAATTGTCGTCTAAGGTATAGCGCACACTTCTTTGAGTAGAGGTGATTTTGTTAACGAATCAAAAGGTTAACCGGATCAGCCTGATTCTTGGAGGCCAGCTCGTTCGACTAGCTTCATCGTCGTCTCGAGCTCAGCCTTTTTAAGGTCTTACTTGCTTACGATTTAGTCCAAGGCCTTCTCAAACAACTCGCTACATCGTCGTCTCAAGCTTCGTCCTTTACACCACGTACTGAGATTCGTGTTTCCTCGTAGCGAACTCTTGGTCAAATTATCGTATCTTCAGGTCACGAAAGCAGAAAAGGTTTAAAAACAATAATAAACAAAAATTAAAATTATTTTTTTGTGTGTTTGTTATTGCAGTGAGATATAAAAATGAGTTTTTAACCTTGTTCCGATTTGTACGAAGATTGTACCAAGCATTCGGCAAATCTGAGAATCTATGAGAAAAATTTTTTCCACGCTACCCGAGAGTGCGTATATTTGCGATGTTTGCAGAAAATGAAACCTTGATGAAGAATTGCTATTAAGTGACTAGATTTACTAATTTTAAAGATTACTAATTTTAAAAATTTGAAGAAAAAAAACGACTAGATAAGAATATTTCAATCAATAAAAAACTTTTTCTTAGTAAAATATTGCCTTTATCCTGGAGTGTACCTCAAATCTCATCGTTTTTGAATTCTTCTAGATAGTCGGCCGCTAAAAACAAATAAACTATGGAATAAAGCAGCTAAAAATCTGTAGGTTTACATGTTTTCAATATTTTTTAGCTTCTTTCCTTGGATTACAAGCGAGTATAAAAAAGTGTATAACCCAGCAGCCGCAGCAGCCATTCCGCTCTGTGTGCGTGGCAGCGTGCGAGACCACACCCTGTTATCTTTATTTTCTTACTATTTGTACACCTTTAGCTCTCCCACTTTGAAAATTTAAGGAGATATATTTTATGAGTTGCTCTTTTAATCAGTTTATGTATGAGAAAAAAAAAAATAGACACTTTAACGAAAATTAACGTGAACTTAGAACTTGATTTCCACTGCTAAACAAATTTGTTCAGTAAAAACAAATGTCCCTATCAGAAAGAAGAGGTTGAAATTTATTAATTTACGCCATTACATCTTTTTTCTAGCTATTTTCTATCGCTTGGGAGCGAGTTCAACGGAGTGCGTTCAACTAAAAAAAGTGCTGCAAGCGCTGGGTGACTGATTCAGCATGGACGTGCTAATACACACACATACACGCTTATTAAATCAAGCACACAAAATGGTTATCAACTACATTTACAGAAATATATTTATCATGGACAATCAAGACTCAAAAATTGTCAAAGTAATGGCTGATGGACGCTGACTTAGTATATTTTTTCAGGAAAACTGCAGCTGACTTGCTAAAGAAAATTTTTAAAAGCTTCGGAGTAGTCCAGTTTATAGAAGAGGCACTCTGTGCTATTACTTAATCAAGTTGCAAGGCGATCTTTAATTCACCATCAAAGACCTAAAAAGTGGCGAAGCAACTTAGAATAGTGCAAACATTACGATCGCTAACTAATGTCAAAACCTAAGAGATAAGAGTACTAAACTGACCACAACTATAATAATCCCTGCAGATGATCATGAAGAAGGAATTGCTTCAATATTACGACCTGTAAGAGTAAATCGTAATGGAAAAAAGATAATTGTAATTATAAAAAACCCTATTGTGTCAATTATAATATTAAATTCTTTTAATATCTTTTTTCAAACAACAAAAATGGGGAGATGTTATACCCGTTGATGTAATATATGAAAATGCTAAACGGATGGAAGACATCCCCATCTCGAGGATCCATGTAGATTTCCACGTGGATATTCTACGTGGACTTCCATATGGATTCGATGTAGATTCTTCATGGATCTACATGGATTCTACGTGGAAATCTATGTAGATTTTTTACATAGAGTTGAATGTGAATTATCCTCATGGAAATCCACGTGGATTTTCCACGTAGTAACTTTGACGAATTTTTGTAAGAAAAGTCAGGGATGTCATTCGTTTATTATTGCACGAATTTTCCACGTGAAAATCTACATGGATATTTGACTAGGCCACCTACATGGATTTTCTACTTGAAATTCCATGTGAATATTTTATGCCGGACTTTACATAAATTTAGCACGTTTAATACGTGTGGATTGTTAACATACCTACCTAAATTTATTTCTTTGGAAATCCACATATATTATTTACGTGGATATTTACAGGTACTTTTAACTTAAAAATCTCAACTAATTATTTACGATGAATTGTACATAACTTTTTGCACTTCAATATTTGCAGGTTCTTCATACATTAAATTTGACAAAGATTTTTTTTATTAGTATCTGCAAGTGTTTTTCACGAGGAAATTGACATGTACGTTCTGTACGTAGATTTTAAGCGCATATTTTTAATGCGAACAATTAAGTTAAGCACCAATCCATATGATAATTGTGTGAATTTTTTGTGGTACATCAATGTCAATTTAAGGTGGAATCAGCTGCATACATAAACAAATTTTCAATTAGCCTATATAAATAACATGTATAATTTACACCGTGTATAAGTTTGCACTATTAAGAAAATTGAGAGTTCCCCTCATATTACTGAATATTTACTTATGTTGATTTGACATTTTTGTACATTCCAACGGATGAAAGTCCCTTGATTAATGCAAAAGGCCTAAAAACCCTCAAAACTGCAACAAAATGCTTTAGAACTTTCTCGAATCAGCTGATTAACTAAACGGTGTATACATGTCTGAATACATGGTTGGTTAGTTACGTAGTGGTGGGAATGGATGTGAACCTGAAAGCTGACTGAAATATCGTTTTTGAATATCGTCCACACGGCAGATTACTTTTAATTATCCATGTCTTGAGACTCTGTTAAAAAAAACCATGTCAGAAAACCACATGAAAAACCCGCATAACTTTATGTGGGTTGTCTATGGTTGACGGTAAGATTTTAATCCGTTTTTTCAATGGGTTTTGGTCTCAAATCTCCACACAGTTGTAAAACCCTTTAGTTTTTNTTACTATTTACTAATATTTACTCATTTAAATAAAACTACTTCCTTCGAATATAGTTTCTATATTCTTATACTTCATGTCCATTCAAAAAGTGCCCACATTGCCTTGATAAACTTGATTTTTTATGTAAAATTTCTCATGTCGCGAGCGCACCTAAATATGCTCACCCAAAAAAGTGCCCAACGCACCATAAGTTCAAGTTTTCACTTCTGCCTGCACTCCCGGAGTGCTTAGTTTTTTTTTTTTATTTCAATGCTCATCGAAAAAATGTATTATGCAAACTATAATAAATTACGAGATTAATTACGGTGAATTTTATAACTATAAATATGCGATAATATATATGACACTATAATAATCTCACGAAGAAGCTGAAAGTTAAGCTTACTGGGGATGTTCATTATTTTATTATAGTTTATAAGTACTATTTCAGTTACATAATTTACTCACTGATAAGGATCCGGAGCATAAATTTACAGTGGAACAGGGAAGAATCTCATCCAGGTGGAGCTTATCTTTGAAGGATAGCCCCATTGTCTTCAATTTTCTCTTTTATTACAGCTTCAGCGACTCTGTTTTGTTTTGAAATATCCTTGGAAAATAAACTAGCCAAAGCACTCTCTTCAAACAGTTTAGCTGTAGTACTTGATCCCAAAGGAGTTGTACCTTCCTGTAAACATATAAATTTTTTTTATATTATATTGCTTGCATACAAAATCAGTGGCATGCACAACATGGAGTGTTCAAGCTTTATCTTTTATAACGAAAAGTTTAAGGGCAAAATAATATGTATAGTCCTTCACATTGACGGGATTCGACATCCGCGACGAATTATTACTGCGGGCGAGTAGAAAGAATCGCCGAAACCGAGCTGAAAGGCCGAGAGTAGGTACAGAATGAAAGGTACCAACTGACAATCACGTATAAGATATCGCGTGTAACGGCTTCCTACCCCCTTGGAGATGAGAGATAAGGGTAAGGTGTAAAGGGTAAACGAGTAATATGCATGTTATAGTAGCGATGAATTTACGGGCAACCTATAACTACATTTGCATCGTAAAATAATGACGGAGTATCAATTCGATTTTTCGGCAGCCCATGCACCAATTTTATTAGACGTACATCTCTGCGTTGCTGTTTCAGCCTTTTAAAAATAAATCACAAAAAATTTTTAAAACAGACACTTTGGAAAGCTATACAAGGTTTGTTCCAGCCAAAGTTAACGCGAAATTAAACGAGATGAGTCGATGTTAGTTTGCACGCATGTAGTGGCGACATTGTGACTTTTTCATGCCAGTTATCGAGTACTTATTGCAAAAAGTTTATGTGAATTGGTAGGGGTGACAAATTTAAAAAGTAAGTAGATTGTAACGCGGCAGTATACTTTACTGCAATTAATTTTCTTTTTTCTGAGAAATCGTGCAAGTGTGTAAATATGTACAAATAAAAACCGATTTCAGAAAATTGAGGGAAGAATCCCAAGCTCAATCCAACGTATTTATAATGTTTGCCTGATGATTTTCGCGAATGCGCTTTCGATCTCTACCGAACCGATTTTATTTTTCAATTTTATTCTATTGCTGATTGATTCGGGGATTTATTGGACAAAAACTCACGTCTGGAATTAAAAGCCATAAATATATTAGGAGTTTGTGTCGACGCACAACTCGAAAATTTCGAAAAATGTGGGGGAAAATTACGGGCAAGAAAAATGTGACAAGAAATTCATTTAACACGTGCTAAGAATTTGTCGGATAGAAAAAAACTGTAGCGCGATCGACAACATGGGAATACGAGTGAAAACTGACTATACAATGCTTCATTGGCGAGTTGACACAATTACACGTTTATGTGTATCATCTTAGTCGAGGCACAAGTACTTGAAATTTTTCGCCCTCCTTCAAAATTGTATATTTGATCTTTTTCACTCTCTTTTGCGCACTCTTTTGATTATCGATGAAATTTCAAGCTTCATCAAAAATATTAGAAGTCATTACGCTTTTCATTTAAAAGACTTATTTTTTTTTATAACTGTACATCACGAGATTTATTTAAATGCACTGACCTCGATAACAACATCAGGAATGAGTGCCGTTTCATCTGCAAGTGGGAAATCCAAATCAAAAGGTTTAGCGTGCACTTCTGATGCTACGTCATGTTGTTCCTTGTCTGTTGTTTTCTGCAAAAGTTTTATTTTGAATTAGATTATATTTTGTATTTTGGTTGATATATGTAATAATAAATTGACCATTAAATGATTATGTTTATTTTCGGCATCAGTGATTCTCAACTTGCCGTTGAGAAGACTAGCATTGAAAAAAACTAGGCATCCACATTTTTTTGACCTTAAAGAAACAGAAAGAAGATGGATAAAATTTCAAGTAATTATTCAATAAATACTTTTAAAAAATTAAAAGTTTTATTAATTTTACAAATGAATACATTAAAAGTAAAAAATCTTGAAATTTCCTCATTTTATCCTCAGTTGATCTCGTGTCATTTGAATTTAACTTTTTTTGGAACAAAGTT
Organism: Copidosoma floridanum; assembly: GCF_000648655.2. Next base: position 346,850 of record NW_019379573.1, read on the forward strand.
CTTTATGTCGCTTGAGTAAATAATTAATACTTTATTATTTAATAAAGCGACCAGTAAGCGCCCCGGGACATCGGGTGATAGGCGCTTGAGTAAATAATTAATGCTTCATTATTTAATAGAGAGGCCAGCTAGCGCCCCGGGTCATTGGGTGATAGGCACTTGTCTTATTAATATTACAATTTTTAATTTCCGCGAGTCTTTGGCAATGCCCCTTTACTGCTGTGCCGTCTGCTCGACGGAACATTCTCCCTAGATCGTATAGCTATATATACGATCTAGGGAAAAAGTGCCGATATTCAATCAGCCTAAGTAACTAAACGCTGAAATAGAGTATACGTATTGTTGTAGTTATATATGTAAATATACTTATTTACGTAATGTTCAAGTTATGTTCAAGTAACTTGATAATAACTTCCATAAATAGGTACTTTCCCTCCTTTCGGAAATTAGGTGATTAATCAGATGATTTCTCATGCCAAAATCTCATCTGTCCAGGTTTTAAGTTTTTCAAGTGTTTTTTAGTATTTCTCATTGTTTTATGTGTATTTTAAAAGATTGTGAACTTCAATTTTTTTCAAAAATTTGGACTTGAAATTTTTTTCGGAAAAATTATAAAACAAAGTATAAGTAAAAAAAAAGTCTTAAATAAACTTAAAACAGTAAAACAAATAATTTAAATAAAAAAAAGTCACATTATATTTTGGCATGAGAAATCGCCTAATTAATCACCTGAGTCTCGAAATGAGAATAAATAATATGTGAATAATAAACTTATTTACAATATTAAAGTTAAAAATGTTAGTTTCTAACTATTCCAAAAGAGCATTTTTGTACATAACCGAAACTTAAAATGAAATGTGTACAAACTAAAAAACTCAGGTGACTTGTATGAAGAAATAGTAAAATAACTTAAGTACCTGATTAATTTTTTTCAATAGTAAAAGCACTTCTTAAATACTAACAAAACTCTTCACCGGAATGAAATATGATCAAAATATTTCAGATCTTCACGAATCATAGAGTTCCTCTATTCTGGTGGGAGTGGCGGCTGATTAAGATTTTGACCACCCTTTGATCACAGCTCTTGGTCTCATAGACTAAGAGCTAAGAGCTGATGCCTGACGATTGTCAAAAATTTAGACCAGCCCACCAGCCGCAACTCTCACAGTAATTAAAAAGACAGTGACTAGGTGCACACACTCGTGTACCGTCCACGGTACACGGATACTTACACGATAACACGTCGAGCATCAGTGCTGGTTGTTGTACCGTTGACGATCCACGGTCCACGGTCCACGGTCGTGTGGTTGTTTTTGTTTGTTGTACCGTGTGCCGTCGACCGTCGACGGTACAACCAGCATCGATACTCGACACATTACCGTGGACCGTGCACAGTGTACCGTGTGCCGTGAACGGTACACTAATTTTTACGTTTTTTTCCGTGAACAGTTGACCGTTGGCCGTGCACAGTGTACCGTGTACGGGCCACGGCTTTATAGAATTAATGAATCTTTACAATTGCGACTACTATAACGTCACCGTCGAGTCTGTCGACTCTCCACGGGGGGCATGGACCATGGTTTAAAAAGTAAATGCGTTTTTTTACACGCGTGTATAACGCGGTTGCGAAGACTGAACGGGAACGTAATACAAAAATACGTAAGAACGTAAGGCATACAAAAAATACATATATATCAAAGCACGCCTATCCCACGTTCCCCACAAAAACGCCCCTAAATGTAACGCGCCGAAAGCAGGAAATTACGAAATTAAAATTTCATCAGACCTCCGATACAAACGACATAAATAAGTTTGTTAGTAGATCTTTANCCATTAAATGATTATGTTTATTTTCGGCATCAGTGATTCTCAACTTGCCGTTGAGAAGACTAGCATTGAAAAAAACTAGGCATCCACATTTTTTTGACCTTAAAGAAACAGAAAGAAGATGGATAAAATTCCAAGTAATTATTCAAGTAATACTTTCAAAAAATTGAAAGTTTTATTAATTTTACAAATGAATACAGTAAAAGTAAGAAATCTTGAAATTTACATTAGAACATTTAGAATCCATGATATATGTTTACCAAAATTCGAATAATTGTTGTGTAATTATAACTGTTGTCACTTATTCGTTTAATAGATGTATTATGACGCGGTGGTGATTCACAGGGAGATTATGAGCATAACATAAGTAGTCGACCGCCTATTGCGGTATTATTCAAGTGTCACTCCCGAAACAAGGCGCGCGTTACGATCGATTGTTATTTCGCTTACTCAACGAATTAGATGTCAATTACTGACCGAAGCAATCAAAGCGAAACTTTCTTAGTCGGCTCGCAGTTTTGCGTAGTCATCCTCCCCTTCTACGTAACGTGGCCAGGCCCAATTCAAAATCAGTAAAAAAATAATAATTAATTTTTTCCCTGAGACTTTTAAAAAAGAATTGTACCTTACTGATGGACGGGTCTGACATTCTAATTTCCATCTGTTGAGGATCATTGATGTACACACACGTAAACACACATGTACGTGTGAATATACTATCACGGAACATGCACGTATGTATTTTAATAGTATATTTTTTCTTACACTATCGCAAACTGAATGTTACTATTTGAACGACTTACTTGGTGATACTTGGCTTCAGCCCCTTCCCTCGCCATTTGAAAATGCCAAATCGGTCGCATGAGTAGTTTATCCATTGGTAGGGCCAATTAGGATCCACGCTTTTTCCTGTACTTCTGTTAATGATGTACTTTACCCCCAGCGACGACTCAATTTCTCTTATAGCATCTATAAATTCTTGGTAGGAGGCAAATTCTCTGCCTTTCTCCATGTTTGTTAGTCAAATGTCGACTTCAAGTTCCCTTAACTCCCCTTGAGTCCGTATCGTGCCCTTGACGTGCAAGCAAAACAAAGCAAGGTCTAGTCAATACATTTGCTTACTTGCGTTTCTTTGATAACCGCAGTTTAACGTGGACAAACGCGTAATTTTATTTTGCTTGAAATTGTCGGTAATACTTTGTGAATGCCGGAGAAAAAGCAAAAAAAAAAAAATACAGATTGTGGTGAAAAAAAAGGACACAATACATTGACAAGTGACTACACGGCGAATCAACAATGTAATGAAAAAAAACATATCCTTCGAACTCGTACTGCGGATCTCAACTTCCCTGCTGGACTCTTTCTCTCTTTCTCACAAACACACTAACACACATACTCTCATTCGGATTACCCGACCCGATTCATCACTTACCTCAACTTCGCGAAGTCTCTCACCTGGCTGCAGTCTTAATCCCACGCGACGGTTCTAGCTACTTAAACGTCGTGGTATGCTCCCTAGTTTTTGCATGGCGGACCACACGGCTCGGATAAAGCGGCGGCTGATACCTCACGTATCGTCCTTTCACTGCCCTTTGGCGTCTTTACACGCACGATCATGACTACTCTCACGCGTCTCGTAAGATTTATTCGTCCGTGATCGCACCGATGTTAACACGAGTATAACTTCGAGAACGAAGTGCCTTACTACACGCGCGGTTAGACCCACATCGTTTCCCAACTCTCCCCCACTGTTCTAGCCTACGCTTGCCTCCTCTTTCTCTCTCCTGATCGTTCGCGCTTCTCGAGAACGATCATTGGCCGATCTTGGCACTCCCCTCACCCTTTTCATGAGGTCCGTTCAAGCGCCTTTTGGTCCGGTCTGTTTCTCTTAACAAAATATACCTATATATAGAAAACTAAACAGAACCCGGCTCGATTTGGTCATTTATGTATAGGTATATTTTGTTAAGAGAACCAGACCGTACCAAAAGGCGCTTGAACGGACCTATTATTACACACGTACTCGTGCTGACAGATCAACTCGACACGTCGCATCAAAAATAGAAAGAAAGAGGAAAAATGTTTGAAGTAAAGTGTTTAGTGATCTTACTTATATGATATTACTGAATTTACGAATGCATGGATTGTAATAATAGTTTGTAGTTTTATTATTGATCGATGTAACAAGTAAAAGTGGCATTATAAATGTGTTAAACAAGATCAAAATGTCTGTTTTACGAATTCTTAAAGGAACTACTAGTTTTTCGTCTTTCCAACATCTAAATCTTTTTTTGAAAAAATATTCAAACCAAGAACGAGAAGTATTCCGAATCAGATCCAGCAATCTCATTCCTGAAACTTCAAGTAAAAAAGAAGTAAATATTAACCTTGTGTACAGAAGATTATTGTACAAGTGCAAATTAGGTGATGACGAAAGAAGCAGAGGCCATGGAGAACGTGAAACAAGGTTTGTATCATTGAATAAATAGTTTTCTCACCCGCCTTTTTGCTGCTCTTTCTGTGGAATTGTCGCCCCATGTATGTTATAACGGGATGGCGAGATCCCTGTAGGGCGAACTGGGGCGCGACCAAACCGTCCTGCCCGGTCAACCGCAAGGCCACCAAAGTTACTCAAAAGCCCGCTTTCCTTGAAGAGGTGGTGTTGGCTCGTGCGCCACGCGACCGGTGGAGCAACCGGTAACTCAGCTTCGAGCTTGTGCGACGGTAAGGGTGCGATCTCGCAGGCAGTGGGTAAGCGCTATTACTCGACCTCACTTTTCCTCGGCTTGGTGCTCGGTGACTCGATCAGCCGGAAGAGCCGGAGGAAAGAGATAAGCAAAAAAACGAACGCGATCGAGATAAAAAACCTAATAAAGCGTTCATTCCAATGAAATAGAAATGGTAAATACAAACGATAGAGTGTGTGTGTGTATGCGCGCGTTAGCGACGTTGTCGCCACGACGAGGTCCGGTGGTCGCGCGGTTGGTGCTAACGCAAGCCGACCCGGAGAACGCCTTCCACGAGAAAAACAACAAATCGATCGGTCAATGGCAACGAGACGACTCAAATTAACACAAAGTCAACGGAAATGGATTGAATAATAAACTATATTCGATGTAGATAATCAAAGAGGTGGAGAGAGCTTCGCTCGCGCGGAGAGATGCTCGTGCCGCACGGGGCCTGGAATCCTGGGCTCGCAACAGCCTTCATGGAGGATCGACGAAGTCTCCAGCCAGCTACTCCGGGAGTTCGTTCGCAGGTGGAACGTCCTGGGGGACATAGGCTGCTCCAGCCGTAGACGCGTGGCGCTACGCGACGCAGACGGCGCGAAGATACTCGAGTGCACTCGTTCGTGTCCTAAATTATCTTAATCCATCTTGTCTCCGCAGCTCGTCAAGCTACCTGTCAATTGTCTCCCTCTACAAGCGCTCTAACTTTGACGCAATTACATACTGATTATCGAACAGGCTCTCGCTCTCTCCAGCCTCGAGGATTCTTCCCGCGACTCTAACGCTTAACGGCGCCCGGCGGCCCAGCGCTCGTTACAATGTGTATTATTTGCTACGCTAAGTTCGGATTTCAAGAGAAGTGCAAGCGCGAGACTATAGGGAACGGGTGGAGCAGCACTTGGACGCTCTGGTAGTGTATGCTGTTGCTTGTCAAAGTCAGCATTCGGATATTGCTGACACTTGAATGTTGCCCTCTCCCCTTCGTTCGAGTCCCTTGCTAGCTTTTTCAGTTTTGAGTTTTAATTAATTAATCTGCTTTCTTAAAAATAACTCGACTATCACTGTTTTACTGCTCTCGTCTTCGCACCTTTTCTCATGAGTCTAGTGACTCGAGTCCAGTAAAAGTTGTGTAGTCCCCTCTTCCCGTGTGATAACTGTATTATATAATATATATTAATTTTTTTCTGCATAGTACATGTAGATTAGGCTGCCAAGCATTTATACAGTTTGGATTGTCGAAAGATAAAAAAAATGGAAGTGAAAAAATGCAATTTGCAACATAACAATCATCCTCATACCAAGGTACAGTTTTCAAAGCTTACAAATACTTAAAAATTTTTATTTTGTATTGTTATTTAATCATATAATATACTTTTAGGATGTTTATCATTTGCTTCCGGAAAACAGGCTAAAAGTGACACAAGAGAAAAAAAAAGAGATTGCACAGATGTTAGAGGTGGGTGGTAATAAAAAAATGATCCAAAGCAAATTGAAGGAAGAAAAAATATTTTACACGTTAAAGGACCTCAGCATTTGAAAATCTCTATCAACGGCGTCAAACGGAGATGATTTAAGGGAAGCTGTAGAGTATCTGATAAATGATCGAAGTAAGCTATGGTTTTATATTTATTTTATTTCATATGTTTTGTTTATTAAAATTTGAAANGATAAAATATTTTGCTAGTTAAAGGACCTCAGCATTTGAAAATCTCTATCAACGGCGTCAAACGGAGATGATTTAAGGGAAGCTGTAGAGTATTCTGATAAATGATCGAAGTAAGCTATGGTTTTATATTTATTTTATTTCATATGTTTTGTTTATTAAAATTTGAAAAAAATTTTTTTTTTTTGAGAAGCAGGCTTACTGGAGAGATTATTGTTTTTCACACAAGAAATGAAAAACTCTTTCACATCATGCCCAGAAGTGTTATTTATAGATGGGACGTATAAGCTTTTGCGAAACAACTTCACGGTTGTTCTTTTTCTTACAGAAGACAATAATGGAAACAGCGAGGTAGTTACAGTAGGATTGTTAGCTAAAGAAGACATCGAAAGCTATTTTACGCTTTTGAATTGTTTCGCAAAGTATATGGGTACAGCATGTGATATAAGATCGAAGTAATTATGACAGATAAAAATAACACAGAAAGAGGTGCAATATCAACTGTTTTTCCAAATATTCATCTACACATTTGCAGGTTTCATTCCTTACAAATTTTTCAAAGAGCAATAGCATCAAAATCAATATTAAAAACTCAAAAAGAAGAGTGTCTCAAATTTTTTACAGAATTAATTTACAGTACAACAGAAGAACAATATATGACCATTTATGACGAGCTTAGTGAATCAGCTCCTCGCTGTATAGTGGATTATTTTAATCAGAATTGGCATGATAAAAGAATTCAACGGACCGAGTTTGGAATGTCACAAAAAATTTTGGTAATTTAACAAATAACAGATTAGAACCAATCAATCAAAAACTGAAAGACGTAATAAAAAAAAATAACAGCCTCTTAGAATTTTTAAAAAAGTTTTTTCATTGGAATGAGTCACATAGCTTAGAAAATGACTATAAAATGTCAAAGTGTTTCACATCTAGGCCATTCAAAAAAGAAATTAATAATGATTTATCATTAAATTTGTATATCGATTTATTAGTTGATTTTGCATTTAATAAAGTTCGAGAAAATTGAGACAGATGCAACTCGTTGACATTTTCATCAATGAATCAAGAATCGGAAACCTGCAAATTAATGTCAAATAACGCACAGTTGGTTATAACTCCTTATAAATGCCAATGTTTATTTTATTTGCGCTATAATCTACCGTGTCATCATATTTTGGGAGTTAGAAAATATTTTTCATATCCATTGTATGACGACACCCTGTGTGATTCCAGATGGACAAAGAAATACGTTACTAAAAATCATAGAATTTTCAAAATATGCGAATTCTACCTCGCTTCATCCAACATCAAATAGCAAAGACAACGTTGTAATAATATCTAAAAAAAGGCTCCACAGAAAATTCAGACAGTTCCAAGTAAGCGACGGCATTTAACGCCTATACTGAAAGAATTGGCTACTGTTGTGGTGACGCCAGCTGTGGTGACGAGTTTACCAAAAAAGTCGAGGTTTTACAAAAGCTCTGCGACTTATGGAAAGAAAATATAAACGTAGAAGTAACTCCTGTAAGCACTAACAGTAAAATGTCTATTGCTGAAGTACAAAAAAATTAAAAAAAATTTCAAGTGACCACAGAAATGCAATTGGAAGATATAAAAACACCAAAAATAATTAAAATTGAAGGGAGACCTTCAGAATTTTTAAAAACGACGCCAATAGTAAAAAAAAAGTAGTTGAATTGTAAAAGTGGAACCTACTTAAAAAAAAAAAAATCAATTTTCTTCTATTCACTTGCCATTATTATTTTGTATCAGTGCATTTAATAATAATAATAATACTATAATTACACATACTTACTTTTTCTCCTGAAAGTGACTAATTAAAATTGAATTTTATAAAAAAAATTAATATATACTCAGATAAAACTGTGACATAAAAAATATATTATTTTTAAAATAAGATTATCACCGATAAAAATAACATTTATAGCTTATGAGGAAAATTTACAAAAAATTATGAACACAGTCGACAGTGACGTTATAATAGTCGTAATAATAAAGCGTTAATAATTATTTTAAACCGTGTTATTACTAAAAATCTGTATTGTAATAAGAAACTTTATTACTAGTAATAAGAAACTATTACTGTGTTACTAATAATAGGAAACTTTAAGGCTTTATATTTATAATTTGAAAGTAATTTCATTAATAATATTAAATAATTTTGTTTCAATTAATAAAAAAAGGTTTGAGTTCTTGAAATATTATAAAACAGCGTACAAATTCATAAAGTGCTGTATAATTTACGTGTTAATCATTCATGTATTCATGTATTTCCTTTGTAACACTCATACTTACTTTAAAGATCTACTAGCAAACTTATTTATGTCGTTTGTATCGGAGGTCTGATGAAATTTTAATTTCGTAATTTCCTGCTTTCAGCGCGTTACATTTAGGGGCGTTTTTGTGGGGAACGTGGGATAGGCGTGCTTTGATATATATGTATTTTTTGTATGCCTTACCCGATCAGAAACCTTAGTGGGGTGCTGATGGGGTCCACTCTAGGCTGCCAAATTAACCACATGTGGTCCTAGAATGGCATCGTCACGGGGCGTAGATGTGGTCCTCTCTAGTGTGCCCCAATAGGAAAGAAAGTTTACCTAACCCTTTGTATTTTTTGTGTAGGTACATCATGTGCCTGATTTACCATGCGTGCTATGCAGATTATGGAGTTTATCGGCTGTACAAATAAGGAAGAATTAAATTACGGTCACATATATTTAACCCAAACGCAGAAATATATATTGTTTTCAACAGTTTTAGCTAGGTTATTGGGGCAGCCTACGATGGACCCTCAGTTCGCCCCGTGACGCGCCTAATGGGGTACCAACTAGGCAGCCGAAGGGGGACCCTATTAACTAAGGTGGCAAACCCATTAAATTTCTGATCGGGTACGTACTTATGTATTTTTGTATTACGTTCCCAATCAGTGGTCGCAACCGCGTTATACACGCGTGTAAAAAAATGCATTTACTTTTTAAACCATGGTCCATGCCCCCCGTGGAGAGTCGACAGACTCGACGGTGACGTTATAATAGTCGTAATTGTAAAGATTCATTAATAATATAAAGCCGTGGCCCGTACACGGTACACTGTGCACGGCCAACGGTCAACTGTTCACGGAAAAAAACGGAAAAATTAGTGTACCGTTCACGGCACACGGTACACTATGCACGGTCCACGGTAATGTGTCGACTATCGATGCTGGTTATACCGTCGACGGTCGACGGTCGACGGCACATGGTACAACAAACAAAAACAACCACACGACCGTGGACCATGGACCGTGGACCGTCGACGGTACAACAACCAGCACTGATGCTCGACGTGTTATCGTGTAAGTATCCGTGTACCGTGGACGGTACACGAGTGTGTGCACCTAGTCACTGCCAATTAAAAAACCTTATATTTCGCAGGAATCTGAAGTATTATTGATGTATAATTAAAGTTTAAAAGGAGGATAAACGATATGTAAATAATATACTTATTACTATATTAAAGTTAAAAGTGTTAGTTTCTAATTATTCCAAAAAAGTATTTTTGTACATCACCGAAACTTAAAATGAAATATGTACAAATTTACAAACTCAGGTGACTTGGTGACTTGTATAAGGCAATAGTAACATAACTTATGTGGAGTACCTGAAACATTTTTTTCAACAATAAAAGCAAGATCACTGCCAGTCCTACAACTCTATAAACATAATATCTTTGTTTTTCATAATTTATTGTTCATAGATTGCAAACTACATGTACGTGATAATAACATGCGATGCAATTAACATATAAAATTTGACTTCTTATAATTAATAGACTATACATATAAGGCACTCATTATAATAAACTCAATATCAAACTTAAAGAAATATTAGCAAGTATTAGAGCATAACTAAGAAAGAACACACACGGTTTTATAATGCATGTTTAGGAAGGTCATAGTGAATGTATAACAGAAGTAACTAGAAAAATTTTTTGCATACATTAGACATATACACCTGGCAAAATAAAGACAATCCAAATTTAGTAATGTAAACTATTTAGAAGTTCTGAAAAAGTAGCACGGTGTGTATGTACAAATAAAAAAACTTCTTACTTGTTTGCTGTGGACTAAAGTGGAAGGAGACGTTAAAGGAGGTGTATGATGACAATCATTTTTGTCAAAACTGTTCCGTCCTGAAGAGATGAGTTGCGGAAAAGTCGTAGCTAACTGAGGATGACAGGATATTTCTTCGTTATTAAGTGACGAATTCTGTGCACTTACAAGATGACATGTGACCATCATCACTTGATTCAGTAGTGAAGGTTGGGCCAGAACGTACTCTCTTTAAAAAAAAGAAAAATTGATAGCATTTTTCAATCTTGGCAATTAATAAAAATAAGTTGTGAATGCTAAGAAACCTGTGAGTGACGAGACCAGATAAGCTTTTTTGAGCTAACTTTTTTTTACAGTTTTGACAAATATCAGCAACAATAATGTTATTGATGTCTTGAACTGGTGTAAGTCCAGACCATTTGGAATGCATAGGCTTACCCATTTTGACTGAAGAATAAATATGTATCAATACACATGAACACGTCACTCAACACAACTGTATTAAACGCAAGTAATTTCATTCATTTGAAAAAAAAGATATTGCGAAATCCTTATGTACATAATTAGTGGAAGACATGTAACTTCTAAGAATTACTTTTTATGATCCAAATATATTTTTTTTACTGAATAGACGCACAATCGTAACCTTACTGTCATTATTGAGATATGTAATGGTAAATGATATGCTCGCATGATAAATAAAAATAACTTCAAGATTATTACCCAATATAGATGTGCGATACTCAAACTGTCTTAAACTGTCAAACGGAAATGTTAATTAATTAAAAGCATAAGAAAGCTGTTGGACTAAAGCCTTATTGCAGGTGGTGGAAGGGTGAGGGACAGGTCGCAGACAAAAATGCCCTTCTTGTAGTAAGTGAACACGTAAAACTTTATTTAATAAGAGTTGCCACGGGCGGTATGTGTTGCCGGAAGGACGATGCTCGCTGTACAAGTGCTCGGGCAGAAGTGAGTCGGCTTGAACAGCTGTGACGAGCTGTATAGTGTGTTACACACGAGAGGCGTCAGGCGGCAGCACAAAGCACCTTTTCTTAACACTCCCTTCCTTTGGGTTGATCGCTCTGAAGAATCGTCTCTGAAGTTTCACACGTCTGAAGATCACTCCGACTCTGATTTGGAGCTAGTGATCTCCATATCACTGTCTCCTTGGTTTGACGTATCTGAAATCACATTAAAATGAAATATTTTAATCTCTGAGTTCTCTGATCAAAAATAACTGTTTAGTAATTTTCTTCTGAAGTAGATGTGTTTTTCTGAGGACAAAGGTTTTGTCATGATATCTGCCTCATTCTCTAAAGTGGAAATCCATCTAACATTTACTTTATTCTCCAGCACACATGCTTTCACATAGTCACCATGTGTACTTGCCATGTGACACTTTTTGCCAGTAATCTCTCTCTGTTTCAATTGTTTCTGGATCATCTGAAGGTCATCATCAAAGTTTTTGAGTCTATGACATCCATCCATCTGAGTGCTCTTAACAGCTGCCAAATTATCACACCAGATAGTCACAGGATACATAGACATTTCCGTTATACTTCTAATCGCCTTATCCAGAAACACCAGCTCTTGACAGGCATCACTCATGGCTAGATACTCTGCATGACATGTCGAGAGGGTCACATATGACTGTTTGTGACTCCTCCACATAACAGGATTGCCAAACAATTTTATGACGTACCCGCCAGTCGTGGCAGAATCATCTAGATCTCTGAAGCTCGGGTCAGTCATTGCAAAAATGTCTCCTTTTTGTCCTCTACAGGTTAAACCCAAGACAGTTGTTCCTCTGAGATATCTGAAAATCCTTTTTACTTCTTTCCAGTCATCCATTGTTGGTTGCAGTTGTTTCCTCGACAAAAAGTCGACCAAGTACGCAATATCTGGTCTTGTCGCACTAGCCAGGTAGAGAAGGCTTCCAATTGCCTCTCTGTAGGATACATTTGTCAACTGCACTACTTCTGCTTCATCTTCATCTTTTGAGTGCTTCTGATTTCGGCTTTTGACTTGCCTAGTCACCATGGGAGTCTTTTGAGGTTTACTTTCTTTTATATTAAATCTTTCCAAGATTCTTTCAGTATACTCTGATTGTGAAAGAGTAAGTGTCGTCTGTTCTCTGTCTCTGAATATTTCCATGCCAAGAAATTTTTGCGGTTCACCCAGATCTTTCATCTGAAACACTGAGCTAAGTTTTGTTTTGATTTCTAAGATTCTTCCAGCGTTGTTTCCTGCGAGCAGAATATCGTCCACGTACAGAACCAAGACAACCATCTGATTTTCTTTTCGCCAGGTGAACAAACATGGCTTATTTATGTCCTTCTCTAGACCTAGTTTCAAAACTTCCTCCGTGAAACGTTTGTTCCATCTTTTTGGACTTACTCTGAGTCCATAAAGGGCCTTTTCTAACTTGCAAACTCTTCTTTTTCTTTCATCTGAAGTACATTGCAAACCATCTGGAATTTCCATGTAAATGTCATCCTCTAAAGTGCCATTTAAAAAGGCTGTTTTGACATCCATTTGATATACATCTAAATTGTATTTGTTAATAATAGCAAATGCAGTTCTGACAATTGACAGTCTGGAAACTAGAGCATAAGTTTCTCTGAGTTCATACTCCTTTCTATCCTTGAAACCTCTAATGACCAATCTAGCCTTGTAGACTGTTTTTCCATCTGAATTTACTTTCCTCTTAAAAACCCATTTTGAGTCAATGGTGTGGACTTTTGCTCCACTCTCATCGTAAGCGGGCCTATCCACTATAGTCCACACTTGATTTGACTCCATTGATTTTAATTCATCTCTAATTCCTTGTAGCCATTTGTCTTTTTCATCTGAGTTCATGGCTTCTCTGAAACTTGATGGATCCTTGTTTGTCATAGCTAAGAGCGCGTGACTAATCCCATCATCCTTGTTGTATGCAAATATCTGACTGGACGGTATCAGACCGATTGAACTCCAGATATCTCAGATCAGCAGGTCCTATAGACACCAAATATCTACAGATTCTACAAGACTTCATCAGACTTATTAGACCTCTAATGCGCAGATACTATAGACGTCAAGTCCTATTAACAACCCTATACAGCGATTCAACATCGAACGTAAATATCTGTCTCACTCGCACGTTGCCAACAATGGGGGTTAGTAAACTACGGGCCTTTGCACGCAAACGTGATAACGGCGCTAGGAATAAGAAAATAGCGGGAATGAGAGCAAAAAATAAGGAAATAGCGGGAATAAAGAGAATAACAGCTAAAATAAGTCTTACATTATGGTGCTGTTATTCAATAAGAGAAATCATGATATTAGATAGAATACAAGGAGTGGCGTTGCACATTTATTTTGATTAACCAATCAACAATGCTTCTATTACACCGCCATGTCTGTCTGCAAATTTCAATAGCTGGCGGATGTGCAGTTCAGGACACCCTTTAAGAAGTTAGCTACGAGTGTCACAGTGCTACCAACATAGTGTACGCGAGAAATTTTAAATTACGACTCCAGTTTTTAATTTTTCTGCTGAAAAAATGTATTTTTTAAAAATGCGGTTGGAAATTGTTCCGTTGATACTAAATAGGATTTGTTTTTTTCTTCTGCGCTACCGAACAAGTGAAGCTAGTGAGGGCGCAAATAATGTTTATTTCAGCAAAGAAATTCAAATTTACCACGTTTAAAATTTTGAATTTCCCGCGCCACGCTATGTTAGCAACACTGCTGAAACTGTAGCTAACTTCTCAAAAGGTGTCCTGAACTGCACTTATACCCAAAAGCTTTTAAAATGTAAAGCATGTCAATATCAAGAAACTTGTGAAACAATACATATTTTTTATTCAATAATTTATTTCCAGTTGTTTCAGTGACCAATCGCCTAATTCAGCATCATTTATACTAAAAAACAACTAACTAAATAGGTAAACAGTAACCAATAAACAAAAATTTATATATACATATGTATTTCAATTCGAGGTGGATGCGTGGGATAGGTTTTAGTTTCAACTTTGGCCACTTTGTTTCATTGTACAGGCTCTTCGGCGCTGTAATGGTCACACCTCCCTTAAATATGGCTTCGCGACCCACCTGAAAAAAAATGTCGGAATTCTATGTAGAATTACTTCTGTAAAACTTTCAAGAAAGCCATATGGCATTACACATGGTTTTACATATGGCATTACATAAAGGGTTTTAGCTTGGTGATGCCATATGTAATTCCATATGGAAAAACACATGGAATTACTGATTGGAAAAAAAAAAAATTTCTATCATCTAGAAATAACTGCAAAATACCATGATAAGTTATTTGCAGTTAACAATTTATCTTACCATTGGGATGATAACTCCAAAACAAGAGGGTTCAGCTGATTTTACTTCTATATAAAAAAATTTAATTTTTCAATTTTTTTTTTTTTATTTCTGAAGTATAACTTGAATCCCCTTGTTTTGGAGTTATCATCCTGATGGTAACACTAATTGTTTACAGTAAATGACGCATTACAGTATTCTGCAGTTATTTCGAGACGACAAAATTTTTTTTCCTTCTTCCAATTTGTAATTCTGTGTGTTTTTTTAAATGGAATTACATATGGCATTACCAAGCTGAGACCCCGTATGTAATGCCATACGTAAAACCATATGTAATGCCACATGGCTTTCCTGAAGGTATTACAGAAGTAATCACACATGGAATTGCGTCTTTCTTTTTCAGGTGGGGATATAAGGCGCAGAACTGCACAAAAATGAGACCTCAGAACACCAAACCTTGAATTCTCACATTATAAGAGCAATAACATAGTGATTTACTATACTTTTTCCAGAACATCAATCGGGGCTGTCGGTGTCCGTTTAATAAGAAATGTAGACACCTCGCTCACTATGCACGGCACTGAAGCACAAGTAGAAAGAGACATAGCACCGAACGTGGGTATATGTCTCTTTCACACATTACCACCAGTGAACGGTGAGGAATTTGCATTAACCGGACTCCAGGCCGTTGCACGCGAATAAATGCGATAACAGCGAAGAATAAGAAAGTAACGGAAATGAAAGCAAGAAATAAGGAAATAACTAAAATAAGAGGACTAACAGCGATAATAAGTGCAACAACAGATGATGTGCTATACTTTTTCGGAAATATTAGGATGACAGCCCCAATTGATGTTTTCAAAGAAGTATAGTTCGTCACTACGTTATTGCGCTTATTCCCACTGCTATTCCTCTAATTCGCCTTAATTCCTTTTTTCTTGCATTTATTCCCATTGTTTTCGTATTCCTCACTGTTTTCTCATTTATTTGCGTGCAACGACCTGAAGTTTCGCTAATGCAAAATCCTTACCATTTAGTTGGAAAGTGTGAGAGGGATAGATGCCCACGTTCAGTGCTATGACGCTTTGTACTTGTGCTTCAGTGCCGCACATAAGAACGAGCGGTCTATGTTTCTTTGTATGTCTATGTATTAACGTGAGAAACACATAAAAACTCTAATATTACGTATTTGTATATTCGTAAGAAACGGAAACTGGAAGACTGAAACCGGTTTACAGCTGTTACGAGTTGAGAGTGTTACTGTTACCGTATTACTTGTTACGAATATAGGTCCTTAGGCGTGGAGCACATAGAGAAATAAGAATTCTTATATCTCTATCCTGAGTAGAAATGAAAGTAGGCAGCCCAGCTCCAACACATAGTCCAATTCAAGCAACCAAGTCTGGCCGCAGGTGGGTTTGTAATATGGCGCTGACTTGGGCCGCCCAAGTTGGGCGCAGCTTGGCCTGACTTTCATCGAGTAATTGCTCACTTTCGTCTCAACTGATATATATTCATGCAAGTTTGTATGTATATATTCTGTATGTGTCTGCGCGCGCGCATATCATCCCGAATAGAAATGTGCCGTAGCTTGCCTGACTGCCTGTGCAGGTCCTGCACAGGCAAGATAGGCATTTTATGCATATGTGAGTTCAGGCTGTGCACAGTTCCTGAACAGGTCCGGTGCTCTTGCCTGAACTGACATCAACTGTCTGCTGCTACTGTATAGTCTTAACCTTTTTTTCAAATAATCTAAAATGGAGCAAAACCATTATTCTCGACGAAAGACGTAAAATAAATATAGAATGTAAATTATTCGTAAAAGAAAAATTTCGGAAAAAAGAAAACCATACAGATTTAATGAAAATAATGAAAAAAAAGCTTAACTTACAGATAATATTAGTGAAAACTCAGCTGTACAGTTTGATAAGCAAGAAGTTTAGAGCGATATTTAGCAAGAAATTTTTGAAGAATTAAACACAACTAATGACAGTGCGTAAGAAAAAAAACAAAAAACAAACAACCAAGTGTCAATATTGATGAAGTTCGTGATTTGTATGTACAACTTCGGTAATGGAAAAGAGAGTGTTTTACTGCAAATAGCCACATGGATAAAATTTTTAAAATATTGCAATATCACATTCCCAGCTTACCTGTATCCCATAAAACTTTACTGAAATCAACTTCTCTGTTTAAAAACATTTTTTTATGTAACATAACCTTACTATTTAATTGTGTAAAAGTCAGTTTATGACTAGATTATATTTGTCCAGGTTGCCTGAGCTAAGGCTGCCTTTGCAGGAGCCTGAGCAGGTCCTGTGCACATCGTTGGATAAAATTCCATTAATGCCTGAGCAGGTCCTGCGCAGGCAGCTTAGGCACCTGTCCAGGGCCTGTTCAGTGCCTGAACTCAATTTCTGTTCAGGATACTCTATATGTTTACTTATATATATAGACGTCTCTGTATCATACTGATCTACAGACGAAAGTGGGCGATTACTGGGCGAAAGCAGAGATTAGTAGGGAGATTGCTGCCTGCCATGCTACGGAGTGTGCCCATTTTTTTCCAGTGGTTCGAGCGCCCTGCTGCGGCCAAGCGACCGAACCAGGTGCACATTTTTCTTTATTTGAGAAGCACAGTAGGGGTATGAGAGGAGTGGATTCTCGTGGAAATGTCCAAATAGGCGCACACCTTGAATACGCGTTGGAAGAGGTATACTGAATGTGCGCCTACGAGAAGAGGAGTGGAAACGTCGGCTATATAGCTGTATAGCTTAGCGCACAGCCAAAGCAAGCGACGACACGAGTTTTTCTCTTTCGAGTCTTTTGACTCTGCAACCGAGTATATGCTATGTATTTTTAACTGACTTGCTCTCGCTGTGGCTTCAATGTTATCTATAAATCTTATTTAATTAAATCGTGAAACTAAATGCTCATTAATTATATGCACAGACTTTTGATTTCAATACATTATTTTTCAACTCTCCCGTACTCTTAACATTCCCAAATCCGTTTATGTTTTTAAAATATATTTATCTTCAACTATTTTTGAAGGTTTTTAGTACAGCTTTAACCACTAATTTATTAATTTTACACATCCTATATAATTACACATCCTTATATACTTGGCTATATAAAAACAACAGAAGAAATGAACTTTGAAAAGAAGGAGGTAGGCTAGTAAGTCAGCAAAGAGAGATGAGTACGCCTACGAAGCCATCGCAAGGGATTTATTGCTTCTGCGGCGAGGAATTATCGTAATGATAATTCGCGAACTCCATTCAATAGCCTATTAAATAGCCCCCTTTTACTCACGCAGATCGGGAAAAGAAAACAGGCAGAGGCGAGGGGCTTGGGATGAAGAAGACCTTGTCCCCGGAAAGGACCCAGAGAAGAAAGACAGCGGTTGCTGAGCACCCTTCAACCGCTCGACCGATTAGGTCCGGTTCATGAGGAACTCTTCCTCTGAATGCCACTCCCGTCATGGCGGAGGAAGGAGGCCTGTCAAAAGTAAAAAAAAAGGTCCCTAAACAAGCTGAGTTGATAGACATTGATCTGCAAAGCTCCAAAAGAAAACTTTCCAACCAGAAATATTCTAGTTCTGTTGAACATCTACCTAAAGAAGCACTTACGCTAAATATTAGCAGTAACAATAGTAGTGCATTGAATGAATCGAAGAACAAAAGACAAAATAAAAGGCACAACAGAATTTCCCGCCTGTACCTGCGCATACACTTATGTTTGATACATAACACGCATCTTACAGCAACCAAATTTAAATTCGAATAGTAATTTATAGGTACCCGAGCCAACCGACTCTGTTGCCGCAACAAGGGAAACAAAGAAACACGATGACAATAATCACCTTCAAGAGAGTAGACGTGCAGGCAAGCTCAAAATGTACCTTTTAAATTTGATAACTCTCATCGTTCTCCATATAACGTATGGGTAAGCAAGTCTACCAGATGTAATATAAAACTAAATTCTATGTATGTAGCAGACGCTGTTTTTGGAAAATATCATTCGCTCATAATGATTAAGAAAGAAGATAAATTCCATATAGAAGATTTGTTGAAAGATGTAAAAGATGCCAACCACATACACGAAAAAAATTATTTTCCTTCTTAAGGGCGTTTAATCTCGAAGTTTTCGTAACAGAGTTCAAAAAAAAAAAAAAAAAAAAGGAGTCACAAGAATCATTCCAATCAATATATCAACACATAGAATTAAAGGAAGCATCCTTTCAGAAACAGAAGTAATTCATTGCACTAGGATCTATCGAAGAAGTCCCAATCGTGCCTCTGAAGAACATAAGTAATTTATACCTACAAGCTCAATTATTGTTGCTTTTGCGGGGCAGTCCTTACCCTACGTGTCAAACCCGATGCAATGCTTTAAGTGCTTCAGATTCGGGCACTCAGCTTGGGCTTGCAAAGGAAAAAAGATATGTTTAGAATGTGGCGGTTTGGAGCACAAAGAATAAGAAGAAGCTTGCCCTCAAGGGTAAACCTATGTGCGTTAATTTCCAGGGGCAATATAAAAGCAACGATGGATCATGAACAGTGTATGAAAAAAAAGAAAAAAATTAATCCGATCATGGAATTTCGAAACCTATCATTTTGGGAGGCAAGAAATATAGTCATACCCTATATTCCAAAAGTTGCCTTAAATGCAGAGAAAAATTTCCCTGCATTACACACTAATCTGAATATCAAGTATTACAGCCAGGTATTGAAGAGTACGCCACACAAATCGATCAGACAATCGCCAATAGGATGAACAACAGAGCAAGAGGCAGCGCATAACAAAACACAAGAGTGGAGCTAAGGAAGATAATAAGTTATAACAGGTTTGATATTCTATCAGACAAAACATTTAGTCAAGAAATAAATTACACCAGTCAACAGAGCAACATCACACAGAAAAATACTCCATCCTACATCAACAAGAAGCGCAATTTCAAGAATCATTCGAAACAATCAGACAGAAAAGGCAGCAAATATATCTCCAAGACACTTAACGTTCAAGATTAATACGAGTCAATCCAAGCTCAGCGAAATAACCAACAGGCTACAAAAAAAGCTTCGTGACAAAGAAAAATCGCAACAAGACGAACCATGGGAAAAGAAAGCCTGTGATACCAAAACTATGTCAAATAAATTCTAGTCAAGTTCCAGTCAAGTTACATATTTTACGTTTTGTATTCTATATTTTATATTCTGCACAATTTATAGTTAATTCTATCATTATACGTTTAAGTATTGAATACAAAAAATTAATTAAAAAAAAATCATGAATGGAACATCGAATTTAGCAATATATATCAATAATAACAAAAAAAAATTAATCAAAATAATAAAGTGAATAATCATAAATTGAAAATCTTACAATGGAACCCCAGAAGTTTGAGAAACAAGCTCGATATACACAAACATTCACAAGAATACAACGTTGTAATCATCATAAAAACATGGTTTAAAGCGAAAAATTTTTAAATTAGAAATTTTAGCGTAGCTCATTTTAACAGAGAAACTGACGAGAGAAGAAGAGGACTCGCTATATTCATGAAGATAAGCTGGTGTATGACAAGTGCGACTGGAATCTAGAGTTAACAAGGTTGGAAATTGGTGTCATCACCGTTCGTACCATCAGGGGTGAGTTGTGCATAGTGGCATATTATAGGTCACCATCTGTGGGAAATGACCTTACTGAGGAAGAATCAGAAATAATTAAATTAAAAATAAACAAACATGAGGAATTTCTGCTATTGGGAGGCTTTAATAGTCACTACCCTTATTGGTGAAGTGAGAATTCTTGTTGTAATGGCGAGACCTTGGTGAAAGTCTTAGACAGTGACGAAATTTTTCTCTTAAACAACCCCAAATGTACTATTCTTATCCTGATTACGACCGAAATATTATAAAATACTCATATATCGACATTGCTTTTGCATCCCCAAACCTAGCAATAGGATCGAACTGGACCGTTTAGGACGACCCGTAGAGTAGTGATCATTTTCCGATAACAATAGAATTAAAAGTAGACCCAGTAAAAATATATAGAGAAAGTAACCGCTATTATGTTAAAAATATTGACTGGGACAGGCTGTCTGGTGTCCTGGGAGAAAATGCATTTGAACGAAACCAACTAAGTTTTATAAACTTAGATGCGTTAACTGGATACAAAAGCTTCGTAACTCACCTAGACAAATAAATTATTAACAGTTATAAAACAAAAAAGCAAGAAACTCATAATGTTAGTAACAATTTATTTAATTTAAAAAAAGCGATGCAACTAGAAGATTAATTAGTCAAAAGTTATACGAAATTTTATAAAAGTCAGTTTTTATCGATTTTTGAAAAATTGTGTCTCTTTCTAACACGTGTAGCTAAGCTCCTTTAACAGTTCGAGTGTTCTTATTAGGCTTCAATGAAAACTGGGACCCAGACCTATCGATTAAAAAAAGATTTTGTTTGATTTTGTGCCTCTATTCAAAAGTTACAGCTGTTTCAATTAGAGCGTAAATATCGTTTATAATGTGATTTTGGCTAAAATTCAATATTTTTCATAAAATCACTATAACTTTTTATTTGGGGCATAAAATTCGAAGATTTGTATTTCAATCATTACGACTATGTTTTTGCGTTCCTTTAAGCCCAGATAAAGCCACCTAATGATGTGCACCACTTGGCTACCAACGTTGGAAGTAGCACCACCGTTTTTTCATTTACGTAGTGTAAAAAGGCTAATTGGACGAAATCCTGAGACATATGTCTCATCTTTTAGTCAAAAAGTGATGAAAAAAAGGTTTAACTGTAATTGATAGCTCTAAAACAAATAAAACGGCACTTTGAGGTGAGGTAGGGTCGGAATGAAAAAATTTGGAATGGAATTTTCAAAGTTTATAGTGCTCGTATGACTCATAGACGTATTAGAATGACTTGTCCACCCATACTTAATTATGGTGCAAATATGCGAACAAAATTTATGCAGTGAAAACTCACTCGTCTTTGTCAATTTTTGGTGGGGCTAAGGCACAAATCACATCCCCAATAGCTTAAGTATATAATGCTTACACACTTAAGTGGCAGATAAGCCTTATTTTTTACCGGTGAAAGTTTTTGAGTGAAATTGAGTTGCAGACATGGGTCGGAATGGAAAATTTGACTATAAATGATCGATTATCTTAATGAAGAAATCAATATATCGGTATAAGACAATATGTCAAGTAAAGTTGATAACATTTAATACAATTGAACGTTTTAAAGTTTTGGATTTCATTATGGCATGCGAGTACGAGTACCGGACACTGACTGGACACGGATTCTGGATAATCGATTGAGCTGGCTTCCTCACATAAAAAAATGTTGAATACAAGTGCGCCTTCCTGATGATGATTCTCAGAAGGGGTTTGGTGGAGGGCACCCAAACATTCTTCTCTCGTTCTATAAAGCTATGATAATATCGAGAATATAATATGGGTATTTTTTAATATTTCCCTGCAAATAGAATCACCTAAACGTTTCGCAAATTATCCAAAACAACTCCATTAGATTAGCTCTAGGATTTCAAATGACAATTCCCATAAATGTAATAGTGGCTGAATAAAAAATCATGTACCTGTCAAGCTGATTCGAGTTCTTAGCATTCAAATATCTTCTGAAAAACTTATCGTATAACAACAACCCCGCTATTGACAGCATCCAAAAAACTTTTTATTTGAGCGAGCATCCGATACATAGCATGAACATGCAGAAATCACTACTAGTTAAAATTTATGACCTAGTCTGGTTTAGAGAAGGCATTATCATGAGACACAATAGTTGTTGTAAATACTTAACGACTTATGAGTCCCTCTTCTCTAATGTAGATTGTAATATAGCTCTAGGAACTAAAATACAAAAATCTGCCTGTTCTCCTTAAATGTTTGAGAAAATTTTTAATACTGACAAGGCCTCTTGCATCGATATATACACAGATGGCTCAAAATAGACATAGCAGGGATAAATGTAGTCAGATATGCTACATGGTCAGGAGCAGATGGGTTCGTAGAAGCGATGAGACTCCCAAGGATATTGTCTATATTTACAGTAGAGTGTCTCGCAGTGATATCTGCCCTAAAAAATATTTTAAACAACTCTGAGGCCCACTAAGGAGGTAAAACAATAAGAATTTTCACTGACTCACAGAGTACAGTTAAAGCTCTCCTTCAAATACCTGGGTTATTGTGAGAATCACCCCTGGTGGTGCGAATCTGACAAAGGCTCCATTCGATAAAATTACTAAATATTAAAGTAAAAATATTCTGGAATCCGACTCACGTGGGAATACCTGATAACGAACAAGCAGATAAAGCTGCCAAAAAAGCAGCCTCTCATGGAAATAAACAATGTCTCGATTCCTCACTCAGATTTAAAACCCAGTTATAAAAACATCTGCAAAGAAAATAATAATGAGAAACTGACCAATGTAACAAAAATCAAAGATAGATTTAAAAAAAAATCATTATATGACTAGTGGCGCCAAACCATGGTTCAGTAAATTTAAATTATCAAGAAAAATAATAATCTGTGTTAATAGATTAAGATGTGACCCCACTATACTAAAAAGCAAGTTAATAAAAGACAAGATTGTAAAGGACGATATGTGTGAATGTGGTAGGGAACCCGAAACAGCAGACCATATTTTTTTTAAATGTATAAAATACGATAAAGAAAGAAGAAACCTTATAAACTTATTAAACGAACAAAAGCTCATTGGTCCCTATAGCATATATAGCCGTATATGTAACCTAACAACTTCAATTCTGAAAGCTATAGAAACGTACATAAACGCAACTCAGATAAAAATCTGAGTAAATGGAAAAACCTTACGTTCAAACAAACTCACTTTGTGTGTCTTATTCACTACTCGATTAAGTTGATAGTATCGATTGCGATCTTGTACATTTGAAAAGTCTTCAAATTTTGCGCCGCTTACAATATATACGTATATTAATATTATAACTCTGTATTCTACTTACCTGATCCGTGTTATACCGATATGTATAAATGGCGATATGTAAATTAAAAAGCCAATAAATATCTACTTAAAGCTTTAAAAATTCTCAAATGTATACTACGTTTAACATACTTCAAAAATTTTTTAATTTAATTCGTCCTTACGACTTAGTAAAAATATTTGCTAAATTTTCTTCTGAATTGACTTTTACAATATTGATTTCATGTTTCACATAGCTTTCATGTACAAAGTGATAATAAGTTTCCATGCATTTCAACTTTTTAGTAAAATTTTCAAACTTAGCTTTACTTATCGCACCAGAATTATCTTCATGCATTTTAATTGGATAACAAACTTCAATAGTCAAACGAAGCAATAAATCTTTTATAACTATTAATTCAAGCACACACCCAGACAACGCTACAATTTCAGCTTCTGTTGATGATTTTGTAACACTATTGTGTTTTATGGATTTCCAATAGATTACAGTCTTATGACAGAGCCTCTCGTTGAGTTTCCATTAATTATGTCAGCAGCCCAATCAGCATTAACACTTAAAGCATATTTTAAAAGTGTTTTATCGTAACTACTTTGAAATCCACTCAAATATTGTAATTCACACTGAGACTAATGTCAGGTCTAGCTTCCAAACTTACATACAGAAGAGATCCAATTAGGTTTCTAAACTTAATATCATCACACATTAATTGCGCTGGTTCTAATTTTAAATTATGTTTTAT
The DNA here is from genome assembly GCF_000648655.2 of Copidosoma floridanum. The sequence continues at coordinate 371,240 of NW_019379573.1, forward strand.
AGGAACTGCATACAATTTCGAATTTTTAATAACATACTTCCTTACTAATGTTTCAATACAGTTTTTCTGATTAAGTATAATTTTTTTCATTTTCATATCCATTGTTAATGCTTATACCTAAATAAGTACTTTATTTTTCTAAATCTTTCATTTGAAACCTGTTACCCAATAACCTTCTGACAAAGTTCAACTTAAAAAAAATTAAATACATGGTTTCGTTTTCATAAGATAATATATAAAGGAAACAATCATTCTTACTTCTTACAAATTCCCATTTCTCAATATACGTTTNCATGAATAGAACATCGAACTCAGCAAAGCATATCAATGATGACAAAAAAAAATGAATCAAAACAACACAGTCAATAATCATGAATTGAAAATCTTACAATGGAACGCCGAAAGTTTCAGAAATATGCTCGATATGGGGAGAATCGCGTTAAATGCCCCAGTGCTGCTGCGGACGACCCGTGCAAGCGTAAAACACGACTTGTAGGTCTCAAAACGTTAATAAAAAAATTGTCAAAACACATACTCCTACGTATTTTTCCTCAGCTTTCCAGTGGTGGCATCCGTTCTTCGAAATTCTGCCTCCATAACCTAGAAAAATGCAAAGGTTTAAAAAACACGTTAAATCTTCATGATCCTCAACTTTTGGCATTTTTTGGACTATTAAGATCGAAAGATCTCGTTTCCAGCGTGTCCACAGCGGCTCGCACCGTCTCGTTCGTCGTTTAAATACTACGTAAAAACGAAAAACTTTTTTTTTTTTTTCGATATCTATGTAAAAAAGTCTAATCTTTTGATCTAGATAGTCCAAAAAATGCCAAAAGTTAAAGATCATGAAGATATAATGTGTTTTTTGAACCTTTGCATTTTTCTAGGTAATGGAGGTAGAGTTCTGAAGAATGGATGCCACTTCTGGAAAGCTGAGGAAAAATAAGTAAGAGTATATGTTTTAATAATTTTTTTATTAATTTTTTGAGACCGAAACGACGAGTTGAAAACGTCGTGTTTTACGCTCGCGCGGGCCGTCCGCAGCGACGCTGGAGCAGGTGACGTGATTCTCCCCATATACACAAACATGCACAAGAATACGATATTGTAATCATGATAAAAACTTGGTTTAAAGTGAAACATAATTTCTAAATGAAAAATTTTAGTGCAGCTCGTTTTGATAGAGAAACTGACGAGGGAAGAAGAGGAATCGCGATATTCGTGAAGAATCAGCTGGTGCAGGATGTGTGTGACTGGAACCTAGAGCTAACAAGTTTGGAAATCGGTGTCATCACCGTTCGCACTGTCAGAGGTGATTCGTTAAAGGTCACCATCTGCGGGAAATCATCTTACTAAGGAAGAATCAGAAACAATTAAATCCGAAGTAAACAAACATGACGAATTTTTGCTGTTGGAAGACTTTACTAGTCACCACCCTTATTGAGAATTCGTGTTGTAACGGCGAGACCTTGGTGAAAGTCTGAGACAGTGACGAATTTTTTCTCTTGAACAACCCCAACTTTACTCATTTTTATCCTGATGACAACGACCCGAATATCATAGAATACTCATATATTCTCCGTGCACAAAAACCCCCAGCACCAACTTATGGCTGGATGGTGAGTCCGCGTGGTTACGATCAGAGTACACGAAGTAGCATGGTTGCCTAAAGTCAATAATTTTTTTCATTAATATTAAGATACTTCGTTATTACCCGATTGTCTCAATTAGAATCTCTCAACCTTAACCTTAACACCTTAACCTTACGATGATATTTTTTTCAGCATGAGATTATGCCTTAATAAATTGTAAAAAGATGTATATCCCTTTGTTGTTTGTACGTGTGAGCTACATTGCGTGTATTAGTACTACTAAGTATGCTCTATTTCTCTCTCAAACGCTCTACTGACATGTGCAATGTAGCTCACACGTACAAGCAACAAAGGGATATACATCTTTTTTACAACTTATTAAAGCAAAATTTCATGCGGAAAAAAAATATGATTGTAAAGTTAAAGAATTCAAGATTCTAATTGAGATAATCGCACTATGAGGAAAGATCTTGATATTAATGAAAAAAAGTTATTGACTGTAGGTAACCATGCTACTCCGTGTATTCTCGTAACCACGCATACTCACCATTCAGCCACAATCTGGCGCTGGTGTCTTTGAGCACGGAGCCTATGTCAACATTGCCTTTGCATCCCCAAATATAGCAATAGGATCGAACTGGATCGTTCCGGACGATCCATGGAGTAGTGACCATTTTCCCATAACAATAGAAATAAAAGTAGACCCAGAAAAAATATATACAGAAAGTCACCGCTATAATGTCAAGAATATTGACTAGGACAGGCTGCCTGGTGCCCTGGAAAACGCCTTTGAACTAAAACAACTAAGTTTTATAAGCTCGGATGCATTAACTAGATACAAAAGCTTCGTAATACTCCGAGACAAATTAATTATTACCAGTTATAAGCAAGAAAAAATCATGAAACCCAAAATGTTACTAACAATTTATTTAATTTAAAAAGGAAGAAAGTTTGGTGGAATGAAGAATGTAGCAGAGCGGTCAGAAAAAGAAAAACTATGTATAAGTTTTTGAAGTATGAAGTAACTCTAGAAAAGTACATCAAGTATAAAAAGATGGCAGCCGAAACTACTGCTTTGTTAAAAAAAACGAAGAAAGAGTCCTTTAAATCTTTTGCTGAGTCAAGAAACTCTTACACTTCGCTGTCAAAAGTTTAGGAGAAAGTAAAATTATTCAAAAATGGGTACTCCAAAAACAAGTCGTCTACCGGAAATGGTAGATTTCAACACAACGCACAAGAATGTTTAAAAGCACTATGCAAACCAAAATCAAAAGATTTTGATATCTTCGAAATTAATAACAGAAACTAACGTTCTAAACCGGGACTTCATTCTCTTTAAACTCCCTTTATCTTTCGCAGAATTTAAATGCGCTCTGAACTCGTTTGAAAACAACACATAAGCATTTGATGTATTATTTATGGTAAATAAGAATTCAGAAAGAATTCTTTTTTCAAGAAGTATTCAGAAAGAATTTTTTTTTTTATTATAAAATATCTTGAATGTCCGCTTTTCTGAACTAAAAAAATTAAAGTTTAATACACTTTGAGAATTGTTTTATTGTTTCTAAATATTTTTACGACAATCTGAAAGAATTGTAAAGGAACTCTCTGGAAAATAAATTGTAACAAGAATTCTTTTTTAGTCCATAATGACCTTATTTTTATAAATTAAATTTTTAATTGATATTGAACAAGAATGCTTATAAAAAGCGTTTTCTCAAAGATTCTTAATTGGCAATAATCTTACAATGAATGAAAACTATGTATAAACATATTTTTAAACTACTTTATTAATCCTGATTAACTTCGTTGGAGTTGTCCAAATTGACTTGAAATGCAGTGTTATTATTCCGCACGCACGTTTTAGCATTATTCAGCCATCGCTTAATAAACGCTGTGCATTCACTTTCAGTGTAACTGCTCTTTGACCAAACGATTGCATCTGCAAATAATATTAGATTTTAATTACAGCAAATGTACTTAGGGTTTATTTTTAAACAAATACACCCAATTTTTCAATAATTTTTACCTATAAAACAACTTGCAATTTTGGAATTTTTTAAATTGCAGTGTTGTGTGCTCCTTTTCTGTTCTTCTTGATCGACCCGATCATGAGTATTGGACTGCGAATTCATCGATCATTTCTTTCGAGACATCTAGTAGTGAACGGCATGAGGCTTGGGCCATTCATTTTTTAGCATCGTTTTCTGCAATTAATGACTATTTTTGATTTCTTGAAATTTTAAGTTTATTCACGAATATTTTGAAGCATATTAGTTTAGTTTGCGCGAATTGTTGGGTTAACTTTCAACGTATAGATTTGTTTTCAACTAATTTTATTATTTATTTCAAAAATATCAATAAAAAGTTCATTCAATACCAGCTGTTAACTTATTCGTACTATCGACCAGGTAATGTGCTGTAATCAAGAGTATAGCACCTTCATGCTGTATAATCCCAACAATCTGGCTTACAAAAATTTGTTAATTGATGTTGCAATGATGTTTGTTATGTATTTATAAAAATTAAACATCGCATTGATGAAAAACAACAAAATTCTGCCAGAAATTATCTGTTTTATTATCGTTATATGCTGAGATTAGTTTGCAAAATATCAACGTAAATAATGTATCATTATTATTTAAAACAGTAATTTATAAAATTGATACATTTAATTTCATATAATCCACTTTTATTATATCGTAGTTTATGACAAGAATGTACAATAATATTTTCAGAAAAGTAACGGTAACGAAATTGTGTTAGAAAATGAAATGCCATTTTTACTGTTCATTAAAGTCGAAAAATAATATAAATTGTTTAATCGTATTTGTCTTCTCGAGTTACCTGAAATATATTACAAAATGATTTTATACGTCTGTCTGAAACTAGTATATCTAAAAAAATCTTTATAAAGCCAGTCAAAATTAATTTTTTTTCGAAATTCCCACAAGCATTAAATTTGAATACTTTTTAAATTTTTTTAGCTTGGTCTGACCAGCGGAAGCCATCTGTGGGAAAATAGCGCATTTTGCAAGTAAGGCAACGAAAAAAATCTTAGGATGAATTACTCGGAAATTAATACACCGATCTTGCTAAAATTTTGTGCAAATTGTGTTAGAAAATTTAAAAGTGGCATTTTAGTCCACTTTTTTTCGTAACTGTTGTACTATGGGAGTTGAAATTCCTTGCAAAAGGTGTCTTTGCTAAATGGAACACGTGTGCAAAATTTTAGCAAGATCAGTGTATTTTTTCTGAGTAATTCATCCTAAGAATTTTTTCGCTGCCTTACTTGCAAAATGCGCCAACTTTCCCACAGATGGCTTCCGCTGGTCAGACCAAGCTGAAAAAATTAAAAAAGTATTTAAATTCAATGTCTTGTTGGAATTATAGAAAAAAATTGATTTCGACTGGCTTTATAAAGATTTTTTTAGATATACTAGTTTTAGACAGACGTAGAAAATCATTTTGTAACATATTTCAGGTAACTCGAGAAGACAAATATAATTAAACAATTGATATTATTTTTTTACTTTAATTAACAATAAAAATGTTATTATTTCATTTCCTAACACAATTTCATTACCGTTACTTTTACAAAAATATTATTTGATGTTTTTTTCTTAAACTACGATACGATTAAAGTTAAAGATATGAAATAAAATGTATCAGTTTTTGTAAATTACTGTTTTAAATGAGGCGAGTGTGTGTATAGGAGAACTAATCGATAAAATAATAGGTCTTAGTGAAAGAGAAGGTTTATGTACTCTTGGCCACTCATAACATCTAGATTTATTTGTATTAGTTTGTATTAGAATGTACAAAATTTTTTTTTTTTTTTTTTTTTAAGAATTTTGCGCGATAATGACTATACTGTTCTTTTTATACAAAAATACATCAAGCAAAGACTTTACCAAATAAGAAATACTAATAATAATAAATACAATTTCTATTCCCTACAACCCGTTATTTTTTACATTTTGTTAAAAAACTTTAAAAAAATGAAACATACTATTTTACCCTATTATTCAAAATAAATTGGACAGTGTTATCATTCTTGGGAAGGATAAAATAAGTAAGCTCGATCAAACCAACGTCATGTATCATTTCGCTTGTGATTCTTGCTCCCCATCGTACGTAGGTGAGACAAAGAGAGCATTGAAAAAACGCCTGAATGAACACAATAAAAGTACGAAGAAAAATGAACTTGTTGTCACTTTTGCACATGAAAGAATTCAACCATAATTTTAATTTTTCTCAAACCAAAATCCTAGATCATGAACCAAATAGACAGAAAAGATTAATATCAGAAATATTACACATACACTCTAATTAACACACAATAAATAAAAAAGAGGACACCTTATTTCTCAATAACAGATATAAATATTTTGTAAGTAATCTCTTTTAAATCTTCATAGTAGATATGTACACATATTATCTACATTAGCAAAAACATTTATTGTTTATATTTATGTATGAAAATACATACATGTTCAACACTTTCGTTTTTCATTTAAGGCGACCAACAGTCTGTAACGATCGTCTTAACAATATAGACGTGAGTAATTATTTGATTTTCAAAAGTTGTTTTTATTACAATTTATATTAGACTAATAATAGTGCTATATTTTAATATCTTGGCAAAAAAGATCAAACGTACATAAAATTAAGGCTTTATTAGTGTTCCAAGAGCTAACAACATTTTCGCCACCATGGCCGGTTCAATCGATTTTTTTATTTCCTTCAAACCAACTCATATAGCGAATACCCTAAAAGTTTACTATGGCTGTTAATACATTATTACTCATAGAGTAGGGGAGTCGATTGAAGACTCGTCCTGTCTATAGGAAGGGAGGGCAAATAAAATGATACTCTATGTTTAAATACACTTCTAAAGTCTCCATACTTGTTGAAGGTGGGGTGATAGAGGGTTTTTTCATTCTCTGTTTTTCTCTTTCAACAAGACATTAACACTTATGTGTAAGGTACTCACTTCGTTCTCTACTCTGTTAGTAATATTTATATGCTGTTAATGCTTCCCCGCGAACTAAACTATATACTAATAAAGGCAACATTTAATGAGAAAAAGTTTGTTCTGACTGCACAAGCCAGAAAAATAGAAGCTATACCGCTCTAAGCAGTTCTTAGGCTACAGTTATGGCATAACTATATACATAGCCAATCAAAGCGTAGTTTAAAAAGCGATACCATGTCATTCTATTTTTATTATTCTCTTACTAAATGCGACCTTCAGTATTATTATTAAGTCAATTTAAGGAGGTACCCAAGCACTGATTAGCGCGTTCACAGTGGTAAAAGTTGTCGACATTGGTATATATGAATGCTTGATCAACTGACGATAGCTACAGAAGAATCAGTGACAAGCCCTGCTAAGCCTAGTGTGTGCCCGTGATGTTTTCACATGTACAGAACTATTATAGGTGAGAAGTAAGAGCAAAAGAAAAAGAGGGAAGGAGCGGAACAGAGAGATAGTGCATGAGGTAGCGACATATAAGGTGCCATTGACCATCACGTGTTTATCTTAATGATCCATATACCTCTGTATTATACGCTCAGTTGCAGTTTGCCATAAGCACAAGTGCTACTTTAAACTCAAAAGTATGTCATACATGTACATACATATACATAAACCTATAACTAACTTACTAAGGCATGAAATTATTCCTGTGAGTATACCTTGTATTAAAATCAGATGCGTATACAACTTTATAGCTACTCAATCGTGTATTCCTTCAGATGATAGGAATTCTACATAGTAGCGTTAGCAATCGAGCAGTAAGTGACTTGAGTTTGTCTTGTGACAGCTGCTATCATGTAATTGACGATCGCGTCTGTAATTTTGAAACAGCTTGGCTGTTTTGTTGGTCCTAGTGTTTCTAGTGGTCATGCTCAAATTACAGTAAGCAATTTGGCGTGTTAAGCGTACGACTACCGCCAAAAGTCAATGGGTGAGGTCCCTGTAAGGTGGCAAAAGTTGGAACCTTACATAGGTGCAATCGACTATTCTAAGTCTCTGGAGCGAAAGAGACAGAGCTGATGGCGGTTAATACCCCGAATAGCGGAGGTTAAATTAGGAATGTATGGTGTAAAGCTTCATCCAGAGGGTGCCAGGACAGGCCAGTCCCGGTTTATGGATGTACCGGTGTATCCGCGAGTCTCTTTGCACGTGCGCGCGCGCGCGTATGTGTGCCATAGAGATATAATATATAGAGCAGGGAAGCGAGACTGAGGCATGTCCACTGGAGCAGAGAGAGAAAAAAGGTTTCGGTACCTGTCTATCTCTCTCTAATTATGCTCTGATTGGTTGAGACTCACATCATGTATTTGAATCTCTGTAATGTAGCCAATCAGGGCAGAGTTTAGAGAGAGATGGACAGGTACCGTAATCTTTTCTCTCATTCTGCTCCAGTGGACAGTGCTACTTACATGAGACCCTATACCTTCCCTTATCCCAGCAAACACAAAGTTCTTAAAGACATCTTTTACGATGTCTTTTACAAGATTTCTTTCAGAAACTTCGTAAAGTCATCTGAAAGATTTCTTGTGGCAACTTTCTTAAGTCATCTATTAAAAAGACATCTTCGAAGACGTCTTTAACAAGATTTCTTTCAGAAATTTTGTAAAGTCATCTGAAAGATTGCTTATGGCAACCCACTAAAGTCATCGTTTATAAAGAAATCTTGCAAATTTCTTGAACAAGAAAATACGTAATATATGGATGCATAAAAGAGATGTCATAAAATAGTATCTTCAGCATTTGTTGTCAACCTATTATAACATCAATCCGTATCTGTACCCAGTGGAAAAATATCTTCTATCATCAACCAAAGTAAGAGTATTGAACCATATATTTATTTATAACACTTTGTTTTCATTAAGCTACCATGTGTCCAAAGTACATTAATCTAAGTTTGATAGGTTATGTTTAACATGGTTATCAATGAACGGATTTTTTTTGAGTTTTTTTTTTAAGTGAACAAGCTACAAAATTTTGTTATTTCGATGTTAATTACTCATTATTGAAAGAAAACCGTTTTATTTTCTATCAAACAAGCAAAAAAAGAGACGTTTAGCTGTCAGATTTTATGAAACTTTGAATAAAATTATTACAAATTCTCATAAAAAAAAAAAAAAAATTGAAAAAATTGATACTGAGCTAATAATTTTAGATTCGTACAATGTTGAACACTATGCGAACATTTATGTATGCTTATACATACATATCTCTAATATGACAATTCAAAAGCCTATTCTTTTACAGATTGAAAAAGTTAGTAACATCGGTGGTCATGACATGCCAAAAGAAGTGACAATAATAATGGAAAAAACTATATAAATCCAGCAGGAGCAAACCAATGTCACATCGTCTTGCAACTTCCCAACAATAATTGAAGATAAACAATTTAAATTTCAGACATTCTGTAAGAAAATTACAAGTTCCATCAATTGTTTATTAAAATATTATATTTATTGATTATTATATATATTTTTTGAAAAATAAAATTTAGTGTTTCATCCGCAAATTAATGAAACAAGTAGTAAAAAGACAGAGGTCAAATTTAATTCAAGCTTATTAAATCTTATAACTTTATTATGTTGTCAGTATTCAAGGACAGTTTGTGAAATATAAAGTATTAAAGTTATAAAAGATAATATGCTTGAGTTTAATTTGGCCTTGGTCTTTTATTGCTTAAGATACTATTTGTATACACCTCTCAAATGATATCTAAAAGCCTTCTTTGGGAATATTCTGAAAGATATCGTAAAGACGTCTTTTAAGATTTCCTAAATAAGACTTTAAGATGGACATTAGAAATCTGCAAGATGTCTTTAGGTTTTCTTTTGGAAATTCTTAAAGAAATCTTTCATTTTAGCAAGACGTCTTGTAGACATCTTTAAGATTTCTTTGTGTTTGCTGGGATTATATCACTATCTTCAAGCAGTTTGAATCGGCTCAGCTAGTTCTGGACTAAAAAGCCAAAAAATACTAGTGCACAATTCTACTAGCAATTCCACAACTTACTGAAAATAATGCATTTCCAGCTTTATTCTGGCGAATCAACTATGGTCGTATTCTATGGCCCTTAGTATGCTGCAAGTACAGGAACGACGTTTGTAGTGAAATCCGCTTGTGGCGCTGGTTTTGTGCCCTTAAACTAATTTCAATATTTCATGGTGATTGCCATAGACTATAATTGTAAAGTTTCTTTGTCAGAACAACGCTGTGCACTTCTCTCCAACCACGGTGTAAGATATACAGGTGGTCCCATGCACGCATAATTTTTGTGAAATATTTGTGCTGTTTCATTCAAGTTTTAGCAGATGGCGAATAAGAGTCGAATACTGTATATAGTTACATTACTTGTGTTAGCAGATACCACCATATATAGTTTCACTACTACGTCTGCTCGGTGTTCATTTCCTTTGCGACACCTAGCGCGAGAAAGTGGGAGTGACACTTAATGCTCACAAAAATTTACTGTAGGCAAAATAGGCAATGGATCCACCTGTATATGGGGAGAATCACGTCAACTGTTCCATCGCCGCGGTGGACGGCCCGCGCGGGCGTTAAACACGACGTTTTCAACTCGTCGTTTCGGTGTCAAAACGTTAATAAAAAAATTATCTAAAAACATATTCTTACGTATTTTTTCCTCAGCTTTCCAGTAGTGGCATCAGTTTTTCGAAAATTTGCTCCCATAACCTCGAAAAATGCACTTGTTTGAGAAACACGTTTTATCTCCATGATCTTAAACTTTTGGAATTTTTTTGATAGCCTAGATCGAAAGATAAGACATTTTTACGTAGATATCGACAATAAAAAAGAGGGGTTTTTCGTTTTTATAACGTATTTAAACGACGAACGAGACATTGCGAGCTGCAGCCATGCGCGGCAGCAGCGCGCTGTCTGCTGCCGTCTCTTTGACTGGATGTAAACAAATACACCTAACCGTGACGGTTTGCCCTTCGCAAGAAGTTTCGATTGATTAATTAAATATTAGTATTTATTATTTTTATGACTTGAGGTTGTGCTATCGTAAGTCCAAGTTTTCGTAGGTTTTACTGCAAAGAAACGAAGGTTTTTTTAGTAGCAAATCTGACTACGAAGAAACTTCCTTGAGATTAAAAGACGAAATTTCCAGTGCGAAACTGATTCCAGGGACACTGAATTATCATGCGTTTATCCCCATTAAGGATAATAAATTAATGTTGAAGAAAACTTCTTTGAGTAACCAGTATGAAATTTTTCCGAAACTGAAAGAACGTAAAACAAGTGTCACTTCGATTACCATGCCTAAAAAGAAAAAGAGAACGAAGTAAAACAAATTTGTTTTTATTTTTTGCTTTATTTATGTAAATATCTAATATTTAATCAATATTAATCACTAATTATTTCTTTATTATAAAATTGTTGTATATATGAATAAATTTTATCAAAACATTTATTATTTATCCATTGTAAACCCTGGTTAACTAATTGTTGTTTACATCGCCACTACTACATTATATATTATATAGCCAAACAGACTCACCGTAGCAGACGACACACGGCGGACGCGCTGCTGCCGCGCGTGGCCCGGCCGCCGCGGCTCGCATCGTCTCGTTCGTCGTTTAAATACGTTATAAAAACGAAAAACCCCTCTTTTTTTATTGTCGATATCTACGTAAAAATGTCTCATCTTTCGATCTAGACTATCAAAAAAATTCCAAAAGTTGAAGATCATGGAGATAAAACGTGTTTTTCAAACAAGTGCATTTTTCGAGGTTATGGGAGCAAATTTTCGAAAAACCGATGCCACCACTGGAAAGCTGAGGAAAAAATACGTAAGAATATGTTTTGAGATAATTTTTTTATCAAAGTTTTGACACCGAAACGACGAGTTGAAAACGTCGTGTTTGACGCCCGAGCGGGCCGTCCACCGCAGCGCTGGGACAGTTGACGTGATGCTCCCCATTACACCAGCGTTGGTTTTCAGTCCTTGTGTTTTGGTCCCGAGCACTTGCCAGCGCCACCCCCGGGACTACTGTATATTTAATTTTATTATTGATCATTGATAAAATTCAAATATGCAATTGTATTGGCTGCATGGGCTGTTATTATGATTCATATATCGTTAATACGTGCAAGTAAACGTACTAATATTACAAGCAAAGTTTCTTGAAGTTTCCAGCACTCTCTGAAAATGTCAAACATAGATTATAATAATCCTTACAATAATACTTTACATGTATTATAAGTACTCAATTAATTTTATTGTTAATATTAATACGTTGACAGACATGTATTTACAATTTACAGTTGATTCTAAGAATATGCCCACGCAGCCAATAAAACTGCTTGAAATATTACTAATCAATAGTAACATAACATGTGAAGTAGCACAAGACAAGAACTAAGTCGCAGAAAGTCACATGATTGTTCCGTATTCCGCTGCGCAATTACAGAACTGCATTCCAGCAAAGACATTTGTATTCGTCGGTATTACCATCCAGATCTGAGCCAGACCTAACGAAACTGAAAGAGGCTAGAGCAGACCAAATCTATTGGACTATATTCTTCATGTCACGTATTATGTTTCATGCTCCAAGTTAGTCAACAACTCTCTAGAACGCTAAAGTCACTAGAAAGATTGCGCGGCGCATTGCTTAACATGCCAGAGTAAAATACCTCCTTGATGGTTTTCTTACGTACTTGAGCGCACTCGAGTGCACTTGAGTAGTCACGAACACATACGTTGCCCCTCCACTACACGCAAGCAGCCTCGTGCACGTTTGTGCAGTTGCTGTCGCTAAACTCACTACCAGTGCGGTAATATGTAAATTTCGACTGATCTCACGTAACCTCGCTTGACTTTGGCTGCCCGCAGAAACTTTCATTTGCTTTGTTTTGACCGCGTGTAAACTCACGTTATTGCAACAGTTCTTGCGTGGGCCGGCGTAGTAGTGATAATACTAATTTAATATTGACTCATCATTGTAGTATGTGAAATACCATTGAAGATAGTAGCAAATTTTATTTTTTAATTATCTAACCTTTAAAAACTGTTTGTTATATCTAAAAATAGTAATCTACAGCATCAAAATAAATCAATTTAATAGTGAATACGTGCCACTACTACACACCCACATCTTAATTCCTCCATTTAATTGGCATAGAAATTTTTTAACTATTTTCTCAACATTTTTAAATCATATTTCATAACATATTTCTTGGATTTGAAACATTGATTAACTTAAGCGTAAATTGAGCAGGTTGAAAAATTTTAATTTTGTAGATTTTATTCATGAAAATTTGTGATTCAAAAATTTTAACTTACTGGATTACTTGATCTTTAAAAACTTGCAAGGCCAAGATTGAGTTTATTATTCAAAATACATTGGTTTTTANATACGTACGAGGGTATCGATAAGTCAGATAAAAACATTTACATGAATTTTCTGACTACAATATTAAGAAATAATCTTGAAGGTTGACTCCTCCATAAACTGAATTGAGATGCTAAAAAAACAGTTCTATTTATGAGTAACTTAGGCTAAGCTGACTATTTGTACAATAGTACGATGAGAAATAAAGTCTTCATACTTAAGGTCACTTCAAACAGCGGTCTCATCTTGCCATTACCTTCAATACTTTGTAGGAAGCAATTTTCGTTTGTTTTACTATTTGCTTTAACAATTCAAAAATTCTGAGGGCAAAGTTGTGATATAGTAGGCTTATACCTAAATACGCTTCTATTTTCTCATAAATGATTATTCATATCTTTATTCAGAAAGAAAACTAAAATAAAGATATTTACATAAACTGATAGAAAAATAATTTGGAAGTAGAAAATGTTGTTGAATAAGATAAAATGTGACGTATAAAATAACGAGTTAATATTTTGTGATGTAACGGCATGGTAAAAAATTATTGGAGCTAGAATTTTGATGCTGCATCATGATTTGAGCTTTTCCAAAGTAATACTTCTATAGCCACATAATGCTTTATATGGAATGCTGACCTCGAGGAAATATGTAACGGAAAAGGATTTTGCATGTTACTCCCCCTTCGCCCCGCCATCCTTACCGTCCGACCCAAGCCACACAGTGGGCGAATTCGCATTTTTTTGTATCAAAATCGTAAATCTCGAGACAGGATAAAGATATCACTATGATTTTTTTTTTCTTACAGGTAATTGGACTAGGTATACAGAAAAACTATAGGCAATCGCGTAATGTTGTTATAAACAATTTATGATTTATCATAAACATTGGAAAAATTACTATAAAAAAATTAAATTCTTTATAAAATTCCTGTTTTCAATACAATTTTCTCCTAAATACTTTTCTTGGTCTGTTTTTTAACGGCTTGTTGCAATTAAGGACCGGATGTAACAGATGAAAGCTTTTTTCTTTTCTGTCTTTTGCTACTTGAGTAAAAGATTATATTATTAGGACATGTCAATATCTAGAAATTAAATCTGAAGATGGTCTTGAGTTGTTTGTTACATTTTACAAAGTTTTATTTGGAAAATTGAATTGTGATTCAGTTAAACTCAAAACTTTAACTGTTTGCATGTCTGTATTTTCAGTAGGAGCCTGAATTTTTTTTTTCTTAATTTTGGGATTTTGAATGTAAAAGTGGGAATGATAAACGGTTTTACTATAATACAAGCACTAATAGCTTTATTTTTAACGTCATTATCATTAACGGTAATACCATGATCTGAATAATTTTTTTGTTTTTCTGCAGTAATAGGGACCTATATATAAAAAAAATTTAAATTACAAAAAATTAAATAGGCAAAAATTTTTTTTCCTTTTATTTTCTTAGTAGATACTTATACTATGCATATGTAGGAAAAAATTAGGCAACAAAAATAAACTCAACGACTTTGTCACACTCACGTAATATAATATTAGGTTATGTTTAACGATAGAGGCTAAAGAAACCTCATGACAGTAATATAATCACAGGCACTGAAATTGTATGTAATACTATTATTTAAATAAAATATAACCCAAGTAATCAATTAATATTTTGTTGGAATACTATGAAACGACAACTATAACT
>NW_019379573.1:395001-419371 GCF_000648655.2 Copidosoma floridanum
TGTACGGCTGAAAAGTGTCTCTTATTTTGTTTTTTCTTCATCCAACCTGTTTTCCAAATTTCAAGCTCTGCTTTTATTTCCCCCACACTTGAATAATTGTGGCTCGCTGAAATCGACTCCAAACACCAAATCAAATGCCCAATAACGTCCGAGAGTCACCTCGACCCTGTGGTTCAGCAGGAAATAACACTGCGCGTCTCCTCAAAATTGCATGAATTAATAATTAAACGTGTATGTCCACCGCAGGTCGCCAAAATGAAAAAAAAAAGATTAAAAATAAAAAATAAAACAACCGATCGCCGAATTATAGTCCAAACGCTAGTCCTTGGCGCTCGTGAATCTCTCTCTCTCTCTCTCTCTCTACGACACCTACATAATAAATATATACTTACAATACCTGCCGGCCCGGCAAACAGGTGGGGGAGCATTAACGCGCGCAACCTGCAAGCGCTCGTGAGACGCGCGCGAGAGGGAAAAAGGGGCCGAATGCGGAGAGGGATATATAACGCGAAAGCCGGTCGCCGCGCGCGCCAATAGTCATCCGCCTGCCCTATCGCTCCGATTGTCACATATATATATATATATATATAAATCTAGACATACACACAAACTTAGTTCTGACGAATTAAATGGTCTGAATAAAACTTATTAATTTATTAAATATTTTATCTCTGAAATATTGGTGACTTTCTATAAGCAAGGGCTTGGTCATAATATAGGCTTCATTCTCTGAGGTAGCTATTGTCATGTCTAGTGACGTCTACCTACTATTGGTAAAAAATACTGAATGGTGCTCGTCACCTAGTGGCCGCACCCATAAATCGATATCAACGCACGCTCGGTCGATCGCATACTCACCAGCCATTCTTAGTCCCTAACTTCACCCCCACCAAATTCAACATCTGGCTTGCGCCTGCAGCAGCACCTCTTTTCCAGAAATATGTTAATCGAATTTACCTCCACTCTTTGACTCACCACCGGTCCTACCCCTAATTATCAATCCGATTTAGGGCTTAAATAGAACCGTGCCCTGCAAGCTCGCTCTCTTTTCTGGAGAAACCGCCGACCAACGAGCAAGTAGCCGGTATCAACAAAAGCGAGTTGAATTATTAAACATCCGTCTGATTGTCTACATTGTTACTATAACATTTGCGAACTAATAGAAAAAGTTTAGCTATTTACTCAATTGAGCTTTTCATTTCTCATAATATATTACCGGGTTAACACGTAACTTATTTTACGGGCCAATCCAGGAGAACTGTCAGCTGTTAATCGTCCATTACTTGAAAAGGTACTGGTAAATCACTTTAAATACTTTGACTTTAATACAAACACTGCTGAACACAAATGCTTTTAATGCCCGCGCGCTGCACGCTGCATTCAAATTCTCGCACGATAAAGTTACGTCGAAGAGCCACGACGTAAAAATTTTGGGCTCGTCCTTAAAAAAACCACTACCTTTTACATATTTACAATGGACAACCGCAACGCTGACGTACTCAAAATTCTATTAACTAACATTATAAATTTGTACCCACTTTTACAGCAAAAGGACAACCGACTTTATTAAATTGTTTAACTTATTTACAAATGAGACAAAAAGACTTACCCAACATAATAAATATCGCAAACGCTCCCAAAATCAAGAAATTAGTTGCATCCTTATCGGGGATAATAGACACGGAAATCGTCACAAGTTGTTGTCAAAACGAATTAATGATTGATAACTTAAAAGATTTGCTTATTTAAAACATAAATCCCTTAGAAATAACTACCATTCAGCAAAAAAAAGCCATCGCTGACTTCAACCAAGTAATTAGTACATTATCAACAAATGACATAGAAATTACTGAAGATTTTTCAAAATTGAACACCCCACTTAATCCATACATGAAAGCATCACAGCTCACCAATACTAGTAGAATAAATTACGAATCTTAATTTTCATTGGACAATAACACAACCAAATCAACTGAAAACAAAATCTCTAACATTTCAAGCACCAGCACACTCCCAAAAATTATCGAAACACGTAAAAATCATAACTCCAACAATTTTACTCACGATAATTATTCTAGTTTTTTTAAAAAGCCTACATTTAGCACCCCTTTCCAAACTATAAGTAGCTTGTATAACATAAATACTTCAACTCTGGCACCTATTCGCAACTTTTCTATAAAAAATGCAATCGAAATGATTCCTATACATAACGGGTCATACATCCCACTTTCAACCTTTTTAGACGGCTGTAGAGAAGCATGCTATGTAATTCCAAAAATAAACGAACCCGATCTAGTAAAATTAATTAAAATGCGACTTTCGGGAGAAGCATTACTCTCCACCAAAAATGAAATTTTTGACACCATCGAAGAAATAGCAATATTTTTTACAAACGTTTTGGGATCCGCAAAAACATAGCATCAAATAATGGGTGGACTAGCGGCGTTAAAAAAAAAGAAAAAAAAAAGAGTTATCTCCTTTTCTAATAGTTAAAGGCACCGCCCTAGAATTAATTGAAGCAATTATCTGTGACGGTAGAATATATCAGGAATTCTGTACACAAATAGAATAGGATAAAGTTAAATGTTTCATAAGAGGCCTACACTGAGTACTTAAAGCACGTATGAGCCCCGCAAACAACCTTGAAACTGCCACAACTCAAGCTATAGAAATCGAAAGAGACTTCGCGTATTATGAATCCGAACATCTATAAGAAAGTAAAAATCATAACTAAAAAATCAAGTCAAGATGCACGAATAAACTTCATCCAATTAAACTCCAGAAAAATGCCAAATTTATGAAAGACGAGGGTACAGAGCAGGCAATTGCTGGTATCGCTTCAATGCTAGCAAAGCCGACATTTCCCAAGCCACGCCCTTGTACAATGCTACACCATCCACCACCGAACGTCGTCTTAGCTACTCCCTTATACCGTTATATACTCATTCCCCATAAAAAGGCCGTGTTATGGAGTCAACCATCACATAATAATCTTGCACCTACATATCAATCTGACAATTATGAACCAAATCAATACACGCAGCAAAAAACTTCGAACCCAAGTAATGATGATCGAAATAATCAAAAAACGTGCAACTATTGCAAAAAATTAGGTCGCTGGAAAAGCGAATGTAAAAAAAAGGCCTACAACGATAAAATTAAGCAAGAGACATCGAGAAATGACTCAGGTTTCTTGCAGAGTGGAAGCTTGGGAGGAACCAGAAATGTAACACTAACATCTTCCCAAAACAGACAATAGTTAACAAAACCATCTTACTAAATATCAAAATCCAAACACCTACCGTAACAATCAAATTCAGTGAAATCAATCGACTGTTGTCGTTTATTCTCAACACTAGAGGGGAATCATCACTCATTAAAGAATCCGTCATTCCACCCAACGCTATAATTTTTAAAGATACCATTCTGCACCTAAAAGGCATCACAAACAGAGGAATTAAGAACCAAGGGTATATCATTCTAAGCTTTCATGAATGCTTCCTTAAATTTCACATTATAACAGATGATTTTTCCATAGAAACATACGGCCTAATAGGAAACGAGGTATTTTGTATTTTTGAAGTACAAGTTAATTGCTATGAAAATTACTTGAAAATAAGAAATTACGTAATACCTATCGAAACCAGAACAAGTAACACAAAGCATTCCCAAAAACAGCGTGAAAATTCCATCTCATGCACAAGTATACCATACAACTTCTTATGCGTTAAAGAAGCAGAGCACGCTTACTCAGAACCTTCGAAAACCGCACAATCCAAACTCACTAGTAATCAAGAAACAAGAAATCCAAAATTATGAAAAATCTCCGAAATTCAAAATCATAAAATGAAAAACGAAACTTCAAAAGCCGAAACCTGAAATCACAAAATAAAAGCTAACATTACAAACACCGAAATCCGAAATCAAGAAATAAACCAGTGGACAGTGGGTGCTCGAGTACCCAAGTAAGAAGTTATACTTCTATAAAATTGTATGGCAAATAATATAATTATAAATATAAGTATACCTTGTATGAAACAATATTATGTACAAAAGTGGTGCAATTATCGTTGAAATGAGTATACGAACGTTAGTTGGGTGTGGTTTCAATAAATATTTTAATATCAGCTAGCCAGTACAAGACCGTGCTCTGTCATCAAATCTTCTAATGCTTTCAAAAAAACTTCCTAAGAAAATAAGAAATACCCATATGAAATAGCAGATCGTTATACTGTACCCTTTTTTACATGTTTAAGTTAAGGAATTTTCAATTTAACGCGTAACCTTATGTAAAAATTACTTTAAATTAGATGCATAAGATCTACATAAAGCTCTAATTTTTTCGTTTGTGTGAAAGATTAGATAAACTTGTTTTATTTGCAAACAAATTTAAAATTTTTTTTTTTAGTATCACAAAAAAAAGGGACCAAGTATGCGTAAAAGCGTGTATGTAAGTTCATCATTATGAGAAAAAATAATTTTCAGCGTTGTAGCATATATTTGTACTCCTCCCACCTTTCAGAATTTTGTTCTGAATTACAAAGGAAAAATCATGAAAGAAGACAACGCAATAAAAATTAATTATTGTACTTATACAGTACGAANAAGATTCAAGAAATTACTGTGAGGGTTAAATGAAAAGCTGATCCCTCACGTAATGTATTCTTTATTAGTCAATTTTGACGCTACTGTTTGAATCTCGATAAATTTTCTGAGTCAGTTTCTTAAAACGTGAAATTGTATTCGTTAGATACATTCGAAGTTTTGCTTTCAATTCACCCTGTTGCGACTTTTGGCAAGCTTTTTTCCGAAGTCCAAAGCTTTTGAGCTAGTTGTAGAGATCTTTCCCAATATCTTCTGGTATAACGTCAAAGACGTTGGTGCCTAAAGCACTTTTTTTGCAGACTCAGTTGTTTTGATGATCTAAGATGAAAAGACTGGTAGAGATTGATTCGTAATATTTGCCCGTTGGAGACTGTCCCATTGGCTCGAGTTTTTATTCCATTCATAGCTGTTAGGTTCACCCAGCGCAGACCTTGTAGAGGATAGGTGATTCCTGGTTGAATGCTTAGAGTCGAGAGGGTAATATAGGGCTGTCGGTCACCGGGGTTCCTAGCCTTGCGATGAACAACTCTGCTTGTGACGTCTGTCAGTAAATGACTGACTTAGTTTAATAGTGGACGGCTTTACATAATCTTTTAGTCAACGAATATTGTTTCCGGAAATGGTAGTTAAAATGTATTTGTTGGCCTAAGTTGTAGTTTAAACTTAGGTGGCCCTTTAAAAAATCCATGAGATTGCAGGTTTAGTAGTGGACATAAATACTTATATTGGCCCTGAAAAAGGCCAGTGGTGAAATTTCTAGTTATTCCTTATTATTATTCTTTATGATGGAGAGCCAGCTGTGGGTAGATTGACTCTTACCCTCAGAGTCTCTGTGTACGGAGACCGTACATGAGGGAGACACGCCACTCACCAAAATATACCTCGTCTTCAGGTCGTTTCCCGGATAACCAACCGCTCATAGTTAGTGGAGAAAATGAGCCTAAAGAGTACCTTCTCTGTAGGTATTCCGTTGGAACAACCACTGAGAAGGTAGCCGTTGTGGCTGCCGGTGCTCCTCAGGACTGTCTTCCCTAGCTTACATTTGTAGCCGAAAATTCTCTCTGGCACCAGGCGGGATGCTGGAACGGCCATATGACTGTGAAGTATTGGAGTAGGTTGTGCTCTGGCTAGATACGTCTCTTGGTATTTCACCAGAGACTTTATCGGTTATAATAATTTTTTATTGGTGGCACTCGTCAATCCTGGAGGTTCAAGATGAAAGTAGACCTAGGTCACTTGCCCATCGGAGAAGAGCGTCATCATTAACCGGGTTACTCAGCTGCATGACTATCATCTTCATTCTTAATATAGCTTGATGAACTGCCGGTAGACAACTGCAGAAATTTCTGAGACACTCCAGCCTATTATAACCACACTTATTTAATTATGTTGCAAGTAGCTTTGATTGTATGTCAAAGCCACCTAGCTGATCCAACTGGTCTAAAGTGAAAAGCTGGCGTATTTTTGCAAAACTTTGAGCTTATTTATTGTTATTGTTATTAAATTTTTCAAGATGAAAACCATACTAAAACCATCTAGGAAGTTTCAAGAATCGGTATGCAAAATTTCATCAAAATCGGTTTAGTAGTTTTTGCGGTTAGCGATTACAACGGTTTTAGCGACTTCGCTTTATATATTAGTAAGATAAGATAGATAGGCCATGCTGCGCAAAGTCAGTAGGAACCCTAGGTATATACCATCCGTANGTACCCAAGTAAGAAGTTATACTTCTATAAAATTGTATGGCAAATAATATAATTATAAATATAAGTATACCTTGTAAATAGTTGTTGCAACACTTTGGACCGTCACAACAAACCCCCACCACCTACGTAGGAGCTTTCCATGATGAGCAAACACGAGGCATGCGAGGTGGGGGACATGACCTCACCACGGTTAGGACCCGCCCTCCCAACTTTAAGCGTGGAGAGAGGGCTCCCCCACTTTTGAGTTACTAGATAGGTTAAAAATTCTCCCTCTTGTTTAGTATGGGTATTCTTTTTATAATATTAATAGGTTTCTCCAATATAAAGGGTCCAAAATATTTTTTAATTTTTCTCATGACATCAAAATAATATGGGATTTATAAGGATGTGGTGTCAATTTTAGGTAAGTAACAACAAAGGCACATAAGTTTATTAATTTATTTTAGAATTCAAAGCCTCTACAAGTGCAATTGTATGAAATGACGCAATATTGTATATAAAATCGCGTACACATTCTTAAGTTAAATATTCGCATTTCGTTGTATCTGTAGACACGACTTTTCCATACACACTCTCTAAATCTGAATCATTCATATCACTTACAATTTTCTTAACAATATCGGATCTATAAATAATCGATTTGCGCTTCATACGTACATATAACTACCTTTTTCTGAAATATAATCTACAAACTTCTGCACAACAGTAGGCATCAAATTCGACAAATCACTCAATACACGTAAATTACAATCAATATATTTGACAATAAATTCGTTTAAATGATCAAAGGTCACCTTTTTTAGAACTAAACTACGACGATATTGCTTCGCGATCACTATTACTCACACCTTGTTTTCGTCCTTCTTCAAGCTCAATAGCCTTGTCGTTATAACTTACAGTAAACTTTAGAGACCAGTTGGAGCCATAAATTTTGATGTCCTGCAAGTTGCTGTCGTCCGTGATAAAATGCTTCTCAATGTCTGTAAACGCCAATTTGAATTCGTTCCAATCCGAAATTTTGAAAGGAATCCCTTCGAAATCTGTGCCTAATAGACGAACTACAGGTTCCCAATCGTTGTCAAGTAATTTCTTATATTCCAGACCAACTATGACTTTTTTGCCAAATTATTTATTCAATACATAAAGCTTGCAAAAAATCTGCGGAGGTGACGGTTGATACTGCTTTGCGGTTGAGAGATCGATTGCTACTGACGCCCCAACCCTCTTTTTCTGGAACTCTATTTTTCTGTTTAATTGTATTGACGATATGACGAGCAGGCAGAGACTAACGACTAATCCGAATTTTTATACTAGTTGTAG
Source organism: Copidosoma floridanum (assembly GCF_000648655.2). Next base: position 402,633 of record NW_019379573.1, read on the forward strand.
CTCGAAAGAGACAGTGTGAAAAACGTTTGGAGGTGGTAAGTCACGTTTCAGTATGAAAAATTGCGTCGACAGCACATTCAGGATAACGTTAATTAAAGCAATTTTGATCATGTATCGCGCGTGGATAAAAAAACGCTGCGTATGAAATTTTTTACAAACTATAAACATTCAGAGGTAGGATCGCAAAACGCTGACATCGTTTATTTTTGGAATTCATAATAATGTAACATTAGTATCTGTCACTAGATGTTCAAGAATGCGCAAGCTACAAGTATATTCATGAATAAATTTATATTAAAGACATTTTACTGCAACTTTTTTGTAAACATTTTACCAGACAACCGCTGCCGACCGACACCGAGCTTCCCAAATTTTTTTCGCTACATCTCAATGACATAAAACGTCTGGCAATTTTGTCATTCTTTTTTAAATTAGCGGAAAAATTGTCGAGAAATTTTTGAAAACCTAAACCGTTGCTCATGTAAAACAAAAACATCAAACAAAACTGACCACATACGTTTGAAGATATGCTTTGTAACTGTTTGACATTCCAACGCAGTTTCTTACAATTTTTACGAAATCGATTAATGTACTGCGGTACAAAAGGTTGAATACCATAGTTATCGAAATATAAACCATTGGAATGTGCATCAACGTATATAGCAACCCAATGCATACCTGGTTTTGTGTGATCGTCAGTGTTAATGATGAGTGCTGTCGGCTTCGTCCACACCCGTGGGATCTGATCGGCTGGGAACACACCGGTGGTATGCGTTGTCATTTGCGACAGAATCTGCAGTATCTGTAGGCTGTCCATTACGTTCACAGATCTAAGATTTCAGTTTATGAGCGTTATTTAAGGCACACCGATATTTTTGATGATTTGGTTTTAATGCGTGATGCATACAATATACAACCGATGATAAATATTTCAAAGGTGGACAGTCAGTATCGTATTCTAAATTTATTACTTGACAAAGAGCTATTTTATGTAAATCTTACCTTTTTTCGCAACCTCTGACGTAAATTTTTCTCGCACTTCTTCCAATATCATTCAAAATTTTAAAAATTGCTTTTAAAGGTACTTCACCCTCAAAGAAATCAAGTCCATGATAATGTCAGGACAACCAAATATTTTGTCGTTGCGCCTCCTTACACAATTTTTGCAAATGACAAGGAGGTGTCACTACCTAATGTGCGGAAAAGTCATTGTTCAAAGCAACGATAGCAACTTCTTTCGGCACCATTACGTCTTTCTTCACCTTGAAATACTGAATGTCGACTACGAGCTTCATTGCGATTTATGGATGATTGAGCGTACCAGCAGCAACTAACCCGAGAGACGATTGGCATTTCCGAGTAGTGAGTGTAAGGATAATATATGTAGTTAGTGGCGCCATCTAACCGCTAAAGTCGACCATGATTTGACGTGACGCATCGATTTCGAGAATATTCTCGTACTCGGCATACACTATACAAGTAACAGTCGAAGATAAAGCGTCGGCAAATCGAACGTCCAATCTAACACTGCCGTGTTTAATTAGGTTCCAGTGAGAACATTCGTTGGCCGATAAATCCGGTGTTAAATCAAAAGCACAGAGACAGTAACCGTTGGGATAAGATTCGCGATTAATGTGGTTTCCTTCATTGAAAAAGTGAACGCCCGTGCCCGAAAACAAGGTATGATAAAAGCATCTACGTATAAATTATTCATTTTAAAGTCTGGCTGTAACGGTTTGGAAGGAACTTGAACACCGTCAATGTACAAACAAAGAAAATTTATATTGAAATGATGAAAATTAAACGGATTCATAGAAACGATCGCCATTATAAGCTTGATTTTTCACGAAACCGACGATTATCCGCTTAGGTAACTGGCCCAAAATAATATTATCTAAAGTTTTGCCATGAATACCACTATGCATCGTCACAGCTTTCACTTCGACACGCGTGAGCGCATATTTTGCTGTACTCTTTGACAGAGCTTTGGTATGGGCTAATAAAACAGTTGGACTTATTTTAACGCGTCTCACTAAAAGATTTTCTTCCTCGATACGAATGGAAACCAAGTTGGAAGTGTCTATGAGACAAAATGCATCGCGAGATCTTACTAATCGCATTTTCACCTCGACGCCATTGATGAGTAATTTTTCCTGATTGCATACATCGCAATGGAGATGACCAATCAGATCAATCGATTTCTTTGCTGGTAGTAGTGTACGTCGCTTGACGAGACCCGCGTTGGCATCCAACACATCGTCCATCTTTGTCGCCGTATCGTCGCACCATAATGCACTCGTTAAATGGGATGATTTTGCCGCAGGACCGTAATTGAATAAAGTTTCCAAATACGATCTGTAAGCGTACGCGTTGTTAGGAGGCGATACAGGTTTCTGATTAAAAAACACATCGACTTGATTGAACAACGAATGCATTAAATTATTGATTGGTCCCGTCTTTGAGATTTTAGATGCTACGTCAGTATTTAATTCTTCATCTTCATTGACGGCCAACTTGACACGAAGACTGAGCACCGTGTGCGCGAGATCGATGTATCCGTCGACATTACCTGGTACGACAAATCATCCGTGAGCAATAATATCGGCTTGTATTATATCCAGTGCGATCCCTCGATAGTTGTTTGAGTTGGTGGAGTGTCAAACAAAAGAAGCTCAGACTTAAAGCACTCGCATGAGTGACTGTGTGAAAAAGCCATTTTTTTTAAATTTAACTTTCAAAAATACCTCTTGCAGTTCTCTGTCCCTTCTTCTTTTTTCTTTTTTTTTTTTTCTCTTTTTCTTCTTTTTATCTTGCTTACGCGCTTTCTTAGTTTTTTTTCTTTTTACTCTTACGCCGACCACGCCTTGACTGCACAGTTCTACGAAGCAATTGCAACTAAAATGGTTTGTCGAGCCGTCCAAGTTTATACCCCGAACTTTCCTTCAGCTTGTCCAATTTTTCCTCGGCTTTTCTCTTCAGCGCATTACCAGACTCCATCACACGAGTGCAGAATGTCTCTTTGAAAGGTATAATTTTAGCGGTGACATCAGACATAATGTTCATACCTGCACGAACAGCTTCTTTGCCAATAGCTTTAGCACCTCGTTTAATGAGTGGTAAAACTCGTCAAAATACTCCAGCAAGAAACGATCCGATACCTCCATGTCCTCGTTGATAGGGGGTCCCAACGTAAATGCGTCCAACACCTTCTCCACTGTTTCCATAAATTGTGGTCAGACTTCCACCACCACCACCACTTTGTGCAATAAAGTAGTCCTCGTAAGGATCCATGATTTTTAATCGATTCGTTTAAAGTTAAGCGTTACCATCAGCGTCCCAAAGTCGAATGGTATGGAGGCACCAATCGGGTCCCTTATATCGATTTCGATGTTGTGAAAGGAGTTAAACAATAATGGTACATACATAGGTGGTGAGACAACTTTATTTTTAACACAACCGTACGCGTAACCTTAAAGATCCAACGACACCGCCCGCAACAAACGCGATTGAACGTCTCCTACAATGTATGGTTCACAGATGTTGCTGTAATGCATTGACGGTAAAGCATTGGCGAGATTTGATGGATGAATGGATCGAATTTCATTATTTTCCAAAAAAAGACTCGTTGCACTTCCAAAGCCCAAGATTTTACGTAATTTTTCGGACAAAATTAAATAGCGATTCATCTATTCACTGCGCGCTGTTTCCAAACAGACTAACTTAGCCACTACGTAACCACCCCTTTCTAAACTGAAAACCACGTGATCTTGTGTGGTATCGAAACTATTGATTTTTTGTATCATTTCTTCGATATTTGTGTATAGACCGGGTCGTATGTAATTATCTACATGAATCACAGGACGTTCTGTGTGTACATTAATGTGTAGTTGTGGTATATATTTTAGGGAAATTTTTCTTTCCTTATTTTTTATCGCATGTTGAAACGTCAATGGTAATTGAATCTCTGTTATACCAACACTCCATTGATCTTGCAAACTAATTTGCTGGGGTAATCTTGTCACGTAGTGCGTAGTAGTATTATCAGGATAATACTGCATGCTACTGTTGCTAGGCAACACAACGTGAAAGTCGTCCTTCATTTTATATCTTTTAAAAAATCACCTTTCAATCAGGAATTAAATTTTTCAGGATATCCCTTCCAGCTGACGAAAAATTCTTTAGAACGTCCTTTACCTCGACTTTTCAATATCTTGTCAACCTCGAAGTAGCTCTCGCTCAATTCCTTTCGTACTCTGCTTAACTCTTCCTCGTAAAAGAAACCGTCAATGTCTTCGTCAGCCAAATCTCTGAAAAAATAAACTGGATGTTGTCGCGTGCAAGAGATACGTAAAATTCTAAACAACTCTAAAGTCCAACCGCTTTCGTAACCTTTAACAAAGACACTTCTTGTCTTACTGATACGAACTAAATCTCCAACGTTGTACTTTGGATTTTTATAAATATACCTATCATAACGTTACCTTATGTTTTCTCGTGCTCGTGCAACATTGTGCAAAGTCATGTCAGCTGGCGCCATCTTTGTTGACGAATGCTTCGTGCGGTTGTATGACTCTATTATACTTGGAAGAATGTCTACGAAGCGTCGATTGCTTGTGTGTGTAAAGTATCGCCACATTCTTTCGTTAATAGTTCTCATACAACGTTCGGCTATTGCAGCCTTTGTCTGTGGGCTACGTGCTACTCTGTATTTAATTTCATTTTCTCGTAAAACAGATTGCATTTCACGACCTACAAATTCTTTACCTTTATCCGTTTGAAGACACATTGGTGTACGATCGTCGCTTCTTGATAAAATATGTTGAAATGCTTTGGCGACGTTTTTTGATGTTTTATCCTTGATAGGTACCACCCAAGCGTATTTGCTGACGACATCCATGACAACGAGAACATAAGCGTAGCCAGCATTGTAAGTTTTTAAGGTTCTCAAGTCCATTAAATCAGCTTCCCACACGTCGTCAAAGTTATGCACGTTACAGCTTTTTCTGGGAAAGTGATTTCTTATAGGCCTATGTAAATTATTGGTATCTTGACTCTCTAGCCAACTAATAACGTTCGATCGCAAAAATTTATTTTTAACAGCACTTAAAAGTTTGTTACCACCAGCGTATACAGTTGGTCGCCCCATTTTGTAGTAAAGTTTTTGCAAAGTCTTGTGCATTATTTTTTTCTTTGACGACGGATGAATTTTCGCGTTCATGAGCTTTCTGGGAACGCTGGCGTGTTTACGCAAATGTGCTTGATTAGCGTCTTATCTGCTTTGCGCAACAGAGCTCTCTGTTGTTCGGTGTCGAGATGATAAAGAGCTCTCAAAATGGTGACGTGTTTTTGACCAAACGGTGAACGTGACTTTGGTGCCATTACAACGATACGATTGGAACATGGTTCGCCGTGTCGCTTCCTTTCATCTATTTCTTAGCCACGTATACGTACAGATACTCGTCATCCGGAAAAATACAAGTTCGAAATCGACAATTGTCCGGTGTATTTTGTTTGAGATCCACGAAAAGGTAACCATATGGCCAGGAAGTAGCGTCCCAATAAGCTTCTTGCAAGAACCGAGGATTTTCCGGACACACTTGTCTCGAAAGATGTTGTATTTGCGCGCGATCTCGTAAATTTCTAAAGAAGACAATGTATTGCGAGTTAAGCGATACATCGCGTTGACCCTTACCTCGATGAAATCTATTTTGCGTGATAAAAATTACGCTCAAATTGTTATGAAGACTACCTATAGTAAATAAGTCGACGATACCGCTACTACCAGATGATTCGGGCATCAAATCGTCAATAATAACCAGTTTTGATCTATGATCACCTGCTCAATCGCTATTTCGTGGTAATTGATTGTAAAACTCAATATTACTCCAGAGATTGCGGAAACCAGACTGCCACTGACCGTAATAAAAAATGACCCGCTCGAATCAAGTATCACTCATACGTTCAATGTGTCGTAAAAACCGTCTGACAAACACGATTTTACCGCAACCTGTGGGTCCACTTAGTGTACACGTCCACGGGTGTTACCATTGCGTATCCATACTGCCCTACTAAACTTTGTTGAAAAGCTGATTGACCGCGGCGGGGGCCTCCGCGGACCGCTTGCAAAACCACGAGCGCTTTTGGAGGGCTAGCGCAAAGGCGGCTCGCACGAACAATCAGCTCGTTTCTTCTGTTCAACTGCCAATCGAGCTCCTTTCGCAGCCGCCGACGCCGCCACTGCAACTGCGCCCCACCATCGCTCATGGATGGCGACCAATCGGCTTGTGACGTCGCGGCGGTTGGAGCACCTATTGCGCATGATCAAGATTACCTTATTACAAAGTTTCCTCCTTATTCGTGGCAGTTTTGAGGTTGAAGTCACACGAGTACTGACATCAAGATGATTTTTGTTTTTCAAGGTTAAAGATTCGTGGTAAAGAATGTGCTGATGTCACAGTTTTCGAAATATGTATCAAGTTTCATCAAACATTCGTCGCAACGGTTTTAAGAATGCGCTGACGCTAGTATAAAGTGATCAAATACATTTTTTGGTACGTAAGGATGATTTTTGTATTCATGGTTTAAGTTTCGTGGTGAAGAATGTGCTGATGTCATCTTTTTTGAAATATGTATCGTATTTCATTAAACATCCGACGCAACACCCATACGAGTATCAGGTAATCAATCACATTTTTGCCTAATATAAATGAGTAATGTGTTGGTCCTGAAAAGGACCAGTTTTTGCAATTGGATTATCTTTCATGACTCTGTATCGATTTTTTTCGGATTCAGAAAATTATTTTAGAAAACGTCTTTTTTATTTTTTTTCTCACGACAATCATCATCATCGTTCCTAGAGCTCGTCGATGTAGCGTTTGCTTGACTATGTTTCAAGCCCATCTTGTCGTTTACTTGTTGATGCATCGGCTGTAAAAATGGAAATGAACCAACCAACAGTTTTGTCGTACCTCGTCCGAGTGAGTGTTTTCCCCTACTCTGATGTATTATATCCCTTCTCCTGCGACATCACGTTATTAACCATACGGATAACTCGTAGTCATGCTGTAAAAATATCTTTTTCTATAGACTGGTTGACACGTTTTTATTTCTGGTTGAGTCACTACATCGTGAAAAATTGTACGACGAATGGAAAAATTCGACAATTTTATTTCCGTAATATTAGTCATAACAAGCTCACGAATCGTATCAAAATTTATCTTTTGACTATTGCTGTAATTTAATTCGATACCTTTCACTTTGCAAACATAATCTTCACTACCATCGGGTTTTTTAATCTTATATGCGTAAAACTTTGGCCCACCGGATAAAAACGAAGAAATGTATGCGCCAACTCCTTTATCGGCCAATTCGTCAGTGAGACTGCCTAGTGTCGTGCCAATGGGTAAATCGTCCAGTTCTTCTCGGGAAACATAAAAAACGGAATCTGTGTCGTAATAGAGAGATCGTTTTCCTAGAAAATGCAGATACTCGAAAAGCTCTAAACGTGCTTGTGCTGTCACAAAAGCGGCAACCATAACGTTACTTAATGGTCATGGCGTCAAGGCCTCAGTCTTATAATTCCAGTTAAAGTACAATGTATCGTCGTTGACGGGTAAAATACCATTTACATCGATTTCTGCACTTGTAAGTAATTCCATGAATCTTTTTGGGACCATCACTACCTCAGTCTTTGTAAAATTTTCACGTTGACCAAATTTACCCCACCAAGAATTGAGTAATGATTTTGCAACGGATCTTAAGACAGTATTGAGGTTTATCTCACTTTTGTCGAGATTTATTCCTTCAGTTCTACGGATTTTGTCGATATAGAATTCGGTTTGCTCATTAGATATGCAGGTAGGTGGGTACCCGGTTGATAGTGACTTATAAAAACTTGTAAAATCTGATAAAAGTTAGATTGGTTGTACCAGAAAAAAATTTGTCTCATAAAATTTTACCAGATTCTATTTTTATTTTTCTGCACCAAATATTTTTATTTGTCTCTAAGAGGATTTTCTTGCATAAAATGTTTTATTACGTAAGTGCATAATTTTAATGAGAATTGATAAGACTATAAACTATATAAAAATACTTGAGATACTATTAGATAATTTTTTTATTAGTTTATATCAGGTTTAACCAACACAAATTGTGTTCTTTTCAAATGGTATATGATAACTGGTATATGATTACCGATGTTTGTCAGAATAAACAAGGAATTGCCAGTAAAATTTTTATGATATCCAAACTGCTTTATTTTAAAGAGTTTTTTATACACATAAATAAGTAAATACGCGTAAAAGATTTTATTAGATTTTACTAGAGATCGTATTCATCTTAATTTTTTTAAGAACGCTGTTTTCTTCAGTAATTCCTGGTCCAAAATCCTAGTAAATGTGAAGGTTTTAAAAAGACTTTATAAGACGTATTACTTCTGTTTCAATTCATAAAAATTATTATTCTTCAAAAAATATATAATCACGTTAAAAAGTCTATTATTTTTGAGTTCTTACGAGAGTTAATTATTCCAAAAAAATCGAATATACACTTTTATAGTCTACAGTATACAGTGCCACTCAAAGTTCTGTTGTTTTAATGAAAGAACTTTATCCCTTTCTTTTTATTTGTAAATAATTACGCATACACAGAGACAGAAGATTGGACAGAAATATCGTAGCTTCAGGTAAATATTTAATAATCCGTCCGATGTCTTAGATAAATGCAGATTCGCGTATTCTTCTGACTCCAACATAGGAGTGGTTCTGTATACTTATTGTATACCCATTATTACACACATTACCAGCTAAACAGTATCCCTCTACATAAGGTGAATGTCCCTATTCGTGGAATATGTCCCTATTCATGGAATATGAAAATTAATGTATTTGTTATGCAACTTACTTGATAAAAAAATTGAGGTAGTTCTATATTTTATTTATCTTTATGAATTCATAAGAAAAATTTCATTATACATACAATAAATGACCAATTTTCAAGATTATTCCATAAATACGGACAAAGTCGAACATAACCTAACTTTTAAACTGTACATATTATGGTACCAAACTTCAACGAGTAATTTATATAATTCTAGTGAACAAATGAACGTTATAATTATTTCTGTTAAATACGATAGTGCTATGCACGTAAAAAAATTGAATTGCCTAAAACTTATATTATCTTGTAAGTTACAACTGAGTAAATATCATAAAATCGATTTAATTTAAATTGATCAATAAATTCTAGTTCAACAAAATCGTTCTGGAAGGTTCTTATAAAATAATATTTATGCCAGTAATTTTTTTAATGTAAATGAAACAGATCTGATAAAGACTTATAAATTCTTTCTAGTTTACGCATGTAATTAAATCCAAAACATGTAATAAACAATGTGAGAAAATGCGGGTATAAACTGTTATCACGATCTCAATCAAATTTTTGAAAGAAGTAATCACATCTTATTTAATTTTATATTTGAGAAGAAAATACAAAACACCCATACAATCTCGTAAGTAACAATTGAGTAAAACTCATACAATTGTTAAATTGAAGTAGACCAGTACATTCTCATTGAACAAAATCACTCTGAATCGTTCTTATAAAATTATAATTTTACCAGAAATTATTTTAATTCAAAAGGAAAGGATCTGATAAAATTTCATAAATTCCTTTTAGTTTACCTGCCTTAGGTGCTTTTCAGGATTAATTAATTTCTGGTATATCGTAAGAGATTTTATGAGATATATCTGGTGCAAACTCATAGTTAAATATAGTTCAATATTTTTTTTATCTGATTATAACAGACATTTTCAACCGGGTCACCCAAAGCTAGTGTTTTTTGTTTAAAAAACTCGTTAATATAATGTGCAAATAATTCTTCTTTGTCCGTTTCTTGATTGTACTGTGTTACCTGATATTTATATTTTTCATAAACATTTTTAACGATATAACCTACGCAAACAGCCACCTTGACTTCTTCGGATATCCACGTACCTCTTAGAATGCGGTCTCTTTCATCGTCGTGGGTACAGTGCTCTTGAAGCATATTCTCACAACACGTACGACACAAAGGAAAAATAAGTTTATCGTGCATTTTCGCCGGGAATACAGGATGATACAAATTTTAAGGTGGTAGCACATCACACATAATTAGTTCATTCACTTGGGAAATATCATTATTGTCACCTATTATTTTTTTACACTCTCCTTCGTTAGAGTATAACGTTGGATGACCAACGGGAAATATACCTCGTTTGCAAATATATGGATACAAAGAGCATACGTCAACGTATTTAATTTTTTCTCCATCCTGACAATCGTACATTTTTACAGTGTTTCCTGTTCGACCACCGAAAAATGCATCACGTGGATTCAATGGTTTTCTACTCCAATAATTTTCATTTTCTCGAATAAAATTTGAAAATTATTCGTTTTCACGTATTTTTCGGTTAAAGTCGCATTCCCATTTTTCTATCAACTTATAATTTGACATTCTTATCTTTTCGTTAATCGTGCAAGTTTTCTCGTATCTTTCATCCATTGTATTTCTGGTCGTCAAAATGGTATCTCGATTTATTCGGTAACACCGTGGGCAGCCGTGCCAAAAGCAACCGTGGAATTGTAATACGATTCCACGATGATCATGCACACCATCTAGAGGTGTACAGTACCCATTGACGAGGATAACTTCTGGTAAGCGTCTCTCTTGGCAGTGTCCAACGTGTTCGATAAATCGCTGGAGAACGTGTTTTTCCATCCAATAAAGCCATTTTAAAACTATTTCAGATTGATTGTTAGCCATACTGTAACCTTTTTGTGGTATTATATCAATTTGAATTTTTTTCAGAAATTTTTTTCTATACACACCAGCATGGTCGAAGCGATCGTTGTGAAATCGCCAAAAGGGTCCACCTCGAATTTTTCAAAAGTTTTTCGAAAAGCTAAGCAAGCTAATCTTAAAATTTTCACGTCTTGCCTACAGTTTTTTATAATTTCACTTTTAAAGTCAAATGTATAATTATTTTCTACTTGTTTATTGTACCATTTTAAAAACTGATCTCGATCTTTCGTGTGCATGCCATCGGGTGAATATACGACTAGCGGTGGTAGAGGAGATTTTCGGGCTTGTTAAAAAAAGGTGGAAAAATACCTTTTTCAATTCCCGACAGACCGTACAACTTGGGTAAGCTGCTTAAAGGCATATGAAAGTAATTAAGACTATCAATAAATTTTATTTTCATAAATTCCATCAATATTATTTATGGTCCGTTCATGATAACGGATGGTACTACGCGTTCGCCGTGTTTTTCCACTATGTACTTAAAAAGAAATTGAGCATCGAATCGTTGTGCATTGCGAGCTATGCAAATGATCTTGTCAAAATATTTTTGATGATCCGAAGCAAGATCTACCAACTGTTTGATTGGAGTAGTTTCAAAAATATATTCTCAAATGCCGCAATGATCGCAGTTTATCGAAATATCTTGTACGTTGCTACAAGCATTACAAACTTGTTGAACAATACACAGATTTACTTCGTGGATTTTTTTTTCTCATCACCCACGATGAGTGTCGTCTGTTGCGTTTCAAAATCGTAGAGTAATATTAAGAAATTAGGTTTTTTGCTCTTTAATTTTAACGGTTGAATGTAACATTGATGATTAACGGGTAAATACTCTTTACAATTGCAACAACAAAGAATACCGCATTGATGTTGATGTTTCTTGTTTGATATTTGCACAGTTTTGCAACATAACGGGCAAATTTTTATTTTTTTGCAAACGGTAAAAGATTTATTATACGAACCTTTTTTAAAATGATTTTCAAAACACGTGAAGTTAAAAAATAATCTGTGGCACGAATCACACTTTTTTGATAGACCCGTCACATCGCAAAAAGGAGATTGCATACACTTGTAGCATTTGTTGGAGCATCTGTGATCCTCGATACGCCAATAACTCTTATTGCACGGTATACAGTATCCGCAACTACTGCTTGCACCGATCAAATTCAGTATAGGCTCGTAATGCTCAGCGTTTTCATAGTACATCAATTGTAACGTATAAACGATTTGTCCTTGAGTCTCTAAAACTAAACGAGTACCATCGTACAGGGGACGATGACCACGCCCAAAATTTCGAAACGAATAAACGATAATTGCTGTCTTGTGAGAAGAAAAAAATTTTGAAACTGGTGAACTTCTGCGAGGCCAAACCCAGTATCAGGCACACAAATTTTTGTCAATCGCAAAAGCTCTTCGGCAGCTCTCTTTTGAGTGGGCCCGTAATCGCGTCTTATAAGGTTCCAATAATTATGTAGCCTACTGGTGCGTATTTGTCCCTGGATGACGTAAGCGTAAGCTGCTGCTAGAGCTCGTGGTAAACAAAGATCATCATTGTTATTGATGGTTAATATTGATTTTTTCCGTACATTGTTCTCAGTCAAGGCTACACGTCCTCTTCCACTGATGCCACTTATAATGGCGCAATTAATTGACAAACTGTCATCGATTTCAAAGTCACTCGAACTCTGGACGGCATTAAACAAAACATCCCATAAATCTTCAACAATAAAATTTCGAGTAGGTCTAAAAGATATCCACAACGGCCCGTGATAAAACATTTGAGCATTCATGGTAACACCTATAAAGTCTTCAGGATTACTTTTTTCGAGTAAATGATTATGTAAATCATTCATACAATCCTCAAGCCATGCGTATATATTAACATTTGGGGGTGGTCTCGCCAATCTATCTTGAATTTCTCGTCCTTCATAATTAAATCGACGATATACGAGCACATCTCAGGTGACGCCGCGAATGCTAGGGCTTGGTACTGATTTTGCTAGCATGAAAGCATTGGGTCTTACGGGGACGGTTATATTTTACTTAATTACAAATCTATTGGCATGGATTTATTCATGGAAGCGGTAATTTGGATAATACATTGGAATTTTTTATTGGAAAAAAATTATTCAGAAGAAATTAAATCGATAGAACAACGAGAAAAGAATTTTAAAGGAACTCGCCTGGCAGACAGCACGTATCAGCTATACATAGATGTATGGCACTGATTCGAGGTGACTAACCTTGCCTAAACAAACCTTCCATAAATAAATCTATGCCAATGAATTTGTAATTAATTACAATAGAACCGTCCCCATAAGACCCAATGCTTTCATGCTGGCAAAATTAGTACCAAGCTGCGAAATTCGCGGCGCCACCTGAGACGTGCTCGTAGTCAATAGCGAAACCGGTGAGTGTATGTGCTAACGAGCAGAGATTAGTTGGGAGATTGCTGACTGCCATGCTACGGAGTGTGCCCACTTTTTTCCAGTGGTTCGAGCGCCCCGCCGCTGCCAAGCGGCCGAACCAGGCGCACATTTTTTTTTTTATTTGAGCAGCACGGTAGGGGTATGAGAAGAGTGGATTCGCGTGGAAATGTCCATATAGGCGCACATTTTGGAGACGCGTGGAAGGGGCCGAAGGCGTATACCGAATGTGCGCCTACGAGGAGAGGAGAAAGGTGGATAACATGTCGACTATAGCTACAGCTGAGCGTATAGCGAAGCGAAAGTAAGCGACGACCCAAGAATCTTTTCCGCTCAACCTTTTCTGTAGGTATTTAGAAATGGATGCTGGATTAATTATTCTCCAGATTTTGTGTTCTTGTAAGTACTCGTCATACAAGTTATCAGCAGCTGTAGGTTAAGCTCCGAAGGTCTCCGATGAACATATGTTACCTTCATGTCAAATAGGGGTATGCTCATAATAGCCGAGCGGGCTAACGCTCAACTCATGACTTTTGTTTTGGAAGTTGTAGGTTCCAAACAGCATTTTGATTTTTTTTTTTTTTTCTTAATAAAAGTTATTTGATTTTTAAACCAATATTATTTGATTTCATAATCAATTTCATTTTTTTGTTATTGTCGAATAAAATATTATTGTTATTATTCCTATTGCAAGAATTTTGCAATTACTTTTATTTTCGTTATTATTACTATTGTTACTGTTGTAACTATTATAACGTTATTAATATTGTTATTCTTATTATAATTATTGTTATTAATATTAGTATTCAAAACTGATTGAGCAGCTGAAAAAAAAAAAATTACAACATCATGGCACTGCCAATGAGTTGATTATAATTTGTATTAAACGATTTTATATTCAGTAATTAAATAATTTCCAAAAGCTAATACAATAATTGCGCCACGGCGTTTGTTCAGCTTCTGCGACAGGTTAGGTTGTCTGCTGCATGCCGTTGACAGCCACAGCCTATATCGTTTGCTGAAAGCGAATGAAGACATATATTTTTAGACTAGTTAATTCCCGCGTTGAGATCACTTGTTTCAGTGAAACCTTTTGCTGATGCAACTGCTCTTTGAGTGCATTAACAGCCTTTTATCGAGAAAATTTTTGGATTTTTCCAAATTTGCATTGCTTTTAGATAATGTGATTTATCTAGTGTGGCCAGTTTACATGTTCTGTGACTTTTTTTGTGTAGTTTAATGTTTCTATATGCACACATGATGTAAGTGTTAATTAGTGGTGCAGTTGAAATATTACACAGTGAACTACCAAGGGAAACAACGAAGTCAGGCCATTTGTGGTAAGAGGATATTAATTTATTGACAATCATCCCAACTTGGCAGGTCTTAAAATAAATGGACATAATCGCGTAAGAATGAAAACAATCTCATCTTCCAACAGTAAAGTATGTTACATCAACATCACTTGCTCCTTCGAAATTTCTTTTTATTTATACATATTAATGTCTATTTATAACCTAGAGAGAACATTCTATAGTTCATTGCATGTATTTCACTATTTATTACAAGCATCTAGCAATATTCTTGGACTCTGCATGTACATGCGTTATTTGTCCTGCACACTTATAATACAAGTTCATACACACACACACACATGCATATTTAAGCTTGAAACGGACCGGGCGGCCGGCTGACAACTTATTTCTTTCCTTTTTAACATTTCGTTACCTTGGTAATTAAAGAAATGAAATTGATTCGTGTCATAGATTAAAATACTGATTTCTTTATTAGTAAAAAAAATTTCACTAATGACTACACTGAGAATAGTAGTGTTAAAAAAATTATTGCTATATTTTTAGGAAAGCTGTGACATACTCACCTGATGATGCAAATTATTTAATTTTTATTATATTTTTAATGATTTTTATTATGCAGTAGCCCTACAAAAATTTTTACACCACATAATAAAAATTACCATGTCTAACATAGTAACAGTTGTGATTGTATAATTTTTGCTATACAAGATAGTAAATTTCATTGTAATTGTTTTAAAATGTCCCACATTCGAAAGTAGAATTTGCTATGTAACATAGTAAAATTTATTATTCCAGTGATTTGCTACTCAGTATAGTGAAAATTACTAAGTATGTTCGAAAGTAATTTTAGACGATGTCTACAGGTATACACGCTTATTGAGTTTTAAATTTGAAGTTATACTAATGTAATCATGGCGAAAAACATATTTTTTGATTTATCAGGGTTAAAAATTGAAACGTGCCGAGAATTAATTTTGAATCGACTAATTCTACGTTCTTAACACGGTGGTCTACAGGAAACCCTTTGATTTTCAACTTGATTGTGTGTATGATAAACAGTACACGTTATCATATATACTTTATCCATACTTGTACGGACATTATGTCCCGTGGTCTAGTAGTCACGGAGCTTGATTAGGAAGCCGAAGGATAGAGGTTCAAATCCCAGTCGCTGTAGATCTTTTTCAAATAATATTCTGAATACATAAATATATACATCGACGTGTGCGACAAAGACCATACCAGCGTGAAGTCAGACCACGTTATATCAAATGGGGTGACGTCATGCTGGGATAGTATCCGTCACACATGACTATATATATACGTATATATACACTATATCAAAAAATATCTGTGTACATTCAAATCTATATGTATTAATTATCTGTTTAACATATATATTTTCTGGCCAATATAAAATATAATATATTTTTCTCCTCTTACTTTAATATTACAATTCTTTCTGAGTAAAGTACAAATTACTATGTTGAATAGCAAATTTCAATATAATCTGGGCTTACTATGTAGCACATTAATTTTTACAATAGTTGTAACACTTTTTTTAACACCACTTCTCTCAGTGTAATCTTGTTTATTTATTTAATTACATTTACGGGAAACGATTATTTTTATATGAACTTAAAAAATAATTGAAAGTGTAAAAAAATATAAAAACAAACTAATAAACTTAATTATTAGATAAGTTTTTGTATAGATCTCGCTTCAAAGAATATAATGGTTCCAAATTATTAGAAATATTAGTTGCATTAGATAATGAATAAAATTATTTAAAATTATTCCATGTGTTAAAGCTTAATAAACAAAAAACTTTCTGTAAAAAATTCGACACCATCTGTAAACAATT
Organism: Copidosoma floridanum; assembly: GCF_000648655.2. The sequence goes on from NW_019379573.1 coordinate 419,082, forward strand.
TTTTGTACAATTAAAGAAAAAAAAAAAGTTTTAGTTTTAGGAACCATTCATTAATAACGTAAGGGTAATTTTCTCCATTTTTTCCTCCCCCTACCACAACGTAAGGACACGTAAGAATTTAATTACACCCCCCCCCCTTTCTTACGTAATATTGTGCCTATGTTTTTTGTAAAAAGGATAAATTACTCAATTTTTCTTTTCATTTATTGTCAAACATTTTCTACAAAATTTCAACGTACAGAAAAATTATTATTTGGCATAAATCACAGACATTTATTTAAAAGATAAAT
>NW_019379573.1:428211-477809 GCF_000648655.2 Copidosoma floridanum
AGCATTTAGTTCCACGATTTAATTAAATAAGATTTATGGATAACATTGAAGCCAGAGCGAGAGCAAGTCAGTTAAATATATACATATAGCATGTACTCAGTTGCAGAGTCCAAAGACTCTCAAAAAAGAAAAACTCGTATCGTCGCTTGCTTTGGCTGTGCGTTCAGATATATACAGCTATATAGCCGACATTTCCACTCCTCTCCTCGTAGGCGCACATTCGGTATACCCCTTCCACGCGTCTCCAAAATGTGCGCCTATATGGACATTTCCACGCGAATCCACTCTTCTCATGCCCTTACCGTGCTTCTCAAATAAAAAAAAAATGTGCGCCTGGTTCGGCCGCTTGGCCGCGGCGGGGCGCTCGAACCACTGGAAAAAAGTGGGCACACTCCGTAGCATGGCAGTCAGCAATCTCCCAACTAATCTCTGGTAACGAGCGCTGTATGTAGGCTTTACTTCGCGTCATAGTGGTTGTAAAATACATACATCAATGTAAGACTTGGAGATAAATATCATTTATTACATAAATAATTTGTTTTGAGTTCTTTCATAATCGATCTATTTCTTAAACGTGGGGAAATACGGGACTTAGAAACCTGTAGACTTATACTAATCTAAAATAGTTGAATTCTAACAAGTACATGTATATATCAACACGTATTTATGTATTCATGTATGTATGTATATATACATATAAAATGATTACATTTTACAGAATAATGAATATATAGTACATTCACAAGATGCCTATGATAGTGACGATGAACTACTTGAAAGTTTTGTTAACGATGAACCTGCAGAGTGTCGGAAAAATAATATTATGGAGGAAGAACTGTTTGAATCACTAACTGTGAACATACAAGTAAAACCTGCAGAGTTATTGCTTATGGCAAAATGCAATATGCCCTATCTTACAGATTACCTATACTAGCCCTAACGAATTTATTAAAATTTATCAATAGTATGTGTGGTGCGGCCATTGTGCCTGAAACACGATATTACATTGATAAATTGCTGAATGCTGAAAGTAAAATTATGCTTCATGGCGTATGTCCGAACTGCTCACAACATTTGGGTACATTTCAGAACTTACGTATTTCAGTTAGGTGCTCTGAATGTAATTCTGAAGTAAATGTTGGAAATCCCACAGATCCATGTTTTTTTGCTTACATAGATCCGTCAACAGCCATGAAAGAGTACTTGGAAAATCACGAAGATTATTATGAATTCATAGTGTCGGAAAGGAAACACGAAAAAAATCACATAAAAGACATATACGATGGGAAGTTATACATGAATTTCGTTAAGAGCTTAAAGATCAAAGATAAAAATTCTTATGCAACGGCTTTATTCAATACTGATGGTGAGCCTGTTTTTCAATCATCTAAATTTTCTATCTGGCCGGTTTACATAATTATTAATGAACTTCCTGCTCAAGTTAGGTTACAGAATGCGATTGTTTGCGGATTGTGGTTTGGGCTAAAGAAACCAGACATGAGTGTATTTTTGGATTTCTTCGTCAAAAATCCAAATACATTGTCAACAGTGGGAGTACCTTGCACCATAAAAGGAATTCGGAAAAACATAAAGTTATATCCATTATTAGCATGCGTCGATTCTGTAGCTTGTGCCCCAATGAATGAAACTACTCAGTTTAATGGTAAATATGGTTGTGATTGGTGCTTACTTCCAGGTCATTAATACGGTGGATCCATGAGGTATCCTTACATTGTTCCGTATCCCGAAGAAAGAAATGCAAAAATAACAGTAAATCACTCTGCAAAAGCTACCGAATCTGGGAAACCATGTTTTGGTGTGAAAGGTGCTTCGCCTTTATTAAATTTGGCCAGCTTCGATATCATCAAAGGCTTTTGTCCGGAATATATGCATTTCTATCTACTCGGCATCAGCCGACAAACGACTGAATGTATTTTGTCACAGTCAAAACTAGATGTGGATGTAGTTGATATACTCCTATCTAAAATAAAAGCCGAACATATACTTGGAAGATTGACGAAACCTCTCTCACAGCGTGATAAATGGAAAGCTAAAGAGTGGGAGAACTGGACATTATATTACAGCGTTCCTATATTTGAATGTATCTCATTAGATCCACGTCTCTTACGACATTGGAGTTTGCTCGTTGACTCTCTACACATCTTACTAAGTGCTAACATACGTTATGAACAATTAAATAGTGCAAATGAAATGCTGCATCGATTTGTATTTCAAATGGAAGACATAGATTCATTGAATGAGATGACGTATAATGTGCATCAATCGCTTCATGTCGTAGAAAGCGTTAACAACTGGGGTCCACTGTGGTCACACTCGACGTTTTCTTTCAAATCCGCCAATCATAGCATACTAACAGCAATACATTGCTCACGAGGGGTAATTATGCAAATAATACGATATCTGAACATGCGACGATTAGTGACAATTTTAAAGAAAAAATTGTATGTAGATCAATCAGGCATATCTTTAAATTTTTGCGAGAATATTCTGCGCTCAAAAACAATGAAAACATTTAAAATATCAGAAATTACTTATTTTGGAAGAGAAAAGAGCGTTGCAACAGAAGTTCTCGACAGATTTAATTTACCTAAAAGTACTGTAAAGTTTTCAAAAATTGTTTTTAATAATTGTTTGTTTACGACATCAGAAAAGGTGAGTAGAAGGTCATGCAATTATTTTTTACAACTGTATAAGGGTAAATTTGTTAAAATATTAGATTTTTTGTTAGACAAAGAGAATAAGGGTTAGTTCATGGTATGTCTTTATTTAAATGTAAAACCATGTACTAATAGCAATATTATAAATGAATACACCGGTCCTAAAGAGTTATGTTGTTTAGAAACGAGCCAAATCAAAGCCATTTGTTGCATTATTACGATGTCTAACAAAGGTTATGTTGTACCAGTGCCGAATATGTATTCATATTAAGTCATTATTGATTGCACAGTATGTGTGTAAACGTTGTTTATACTCAATATAATTTCATTATCCAATTCTTTGTATAAACTTAATTTATTTATCATGATAAATATGTATTTATTGATATGATTTAGAACCATCTGTATTCACGTGAAAATGGGTTTTTTAAAAGTGGGTTACGCGCCATTATTGTTTCAACACCCACTTGCACCTCACCAAACGTCATTCCAAGCAATTTGTTATTTCGCACCAACTCTGTCACGCGACATTTTCATCCCATAAACATCCTCATTATACAATCGCCTTCCATACAATACGCACTCACCAGCCTTTCTCTCGCCACTACAAACTAATCATCCTGCCTTCTCCAGCCATCTCAAGTAAACTTGCATTGCCCTTCATTCGTATCATTCCATCGCGCTAAAGACTTCTTTTATCACTTCTTTCGTTCTTCTTATCAGCCTCATTACCTTCCTAAGCTATCAAAATCATTCACACAGCCTTACCCATGCCTGCTATTTTTAGCACTATGTAAATTAGCTTCAGTGTTACCATTAGTATTTAATCTTAAGTGAACATTTGCTGTAAGCCTTAGTCTTTAAGTTTTAGGTTACAATTTGCTTTACCTTGTAATTCAATTTGGCCAGATGGGGATCTTCCCCTAGGCGTAATAAACTTCTAAACACTCTAAACACTCTACTCTTGTGGTAAGAAAGAGAAAGAGATACGGTGCATACGGCGCTCTCTCTCTGGTCTTGGCGTCAGCCAGCCCGTTCCTCAGTTTCTGGCACAGTCTCATTGTATAAGTATACGGTCAAAGGTTGGAGCATGCCATCTGCACCTTCTTGCTCCGTGCCCGAGGCTCAGGTGACAACAGTATTGCGCTCATAGATATATAAGAAAAATAGACTGCTCGTTCTTATGTACGGCGCTGAATGAATTTGGCAGTGTGCGAGAGAGACAGTTATCCACGTTTGATGTTGTGTCTCCTTCTACTTGTGCTTCAGCGCTGTACAAAAGAACGAGCAGTCTATTTTTCTTATATGTCTATGATTGCGTTTGTATTCGGCAGTCGCCACCAGCCAGTAAATATAAAAGACATGGCAACGTTGCGTCATTGGAGGCGTCACTGTCGCTATTTACTGGTGCTGTGTTCGGCAATTTCTCTTCATGATGTAAATGTAAGTAAATACGGTGTGTGACCCAACCAATTCAAATTGAGACTGTTCCTGCGCACATCCGTAATTCCGCTATGTTGGAATTGTGTAGTCTGCTTTATTTATTTTTAGATTACATGCACTCATGACACTTATTTGAGAACTTGAGTGGTGAAATAAATTAATATTTACAATATGCCATCGTGGTGGCTTATATATAAATATTTTTACACGAATGAATAAACAGTCAAACATTTTACTATCGTAGGTAACGTATGCTCTGCACATTTCATTCAAGATAAGAAAAAACTTAATCGTCCCTGGTGATACAAATATATTTGTTTTATCCAAATCAGCTGTTCCAACAATAAAATTAGATTCCATATACGTACAGGAGACACTGTATTTTTTACATGATTTTTATTTATCCAGGAAATAATTTAATCTCATGTAGTAATCTCAGATGTGCAACTAAAAGAAAAGTGCAGCTTGAAGCCTCACTGAATACAGCAGTCTTTAAAACATTGACAGCTCTGTGATTTTTAACTATTGTTGTACACAAGTAATGATCCCTTTAAAAATATTATCTAACAGTAGAGTTAATTTGTTATCAACTTTTAAATTTTTATTTATTTTTGTTATTGCATTGTGGGCTGTTTATATATTTATAACCGGATGAGAACAATCACAATTAACCAAAATTCATTCAGAAATATAATTTAAAAAAAAATTATAATAGACTTATTAATGATTTTTTTACCATAAATACGTACATGACTTACTTCGAATCATTTCTCTCTTAAATCCGGCAATAATTAATTTTTATTGTGTCATCACTATTCGATATAACTGTTAAAAGATGTTTTCTTATTTTCAGCAAGAATTTTTAAGCATAACTTTTAAAATTGTAATGTAAGCTAAAACCTTTTTGAAACCATAGACAATCACATATTTTTGAAATACCGCTAAATTCGGATTGGCTTAAATCCCAATATGGACGATGTGCGGATGAGGCACGCTATTGGAGAGACTCGGACTCATCGGAAATTTGCGCCATCACACACCTCATCTATATATATATACTTACATCATGATTTCTCACCAGAAAAAAAGCAGACGACGTCGATCTAATTACTCTTTTTTGTTACATTTTTTTTGACGCTCTGGCATTCTGCTATAATATATAAATGTAAACAAGAGCGCCCCTTAATGTCGTCTGCATTTTACTGGTGAGATTGCCGAACACAGCACCAGTAAATAGCGACAGTGGCGCTTCGAATGACGCGACGTTGCCATGGCTTTCACATTTACTGGCTGGTGGCAGTGGTGGCGAGTTGGCGACTGGCGATTGCCGAACACAGCCTCTATAATTGCGTTTGTTCCTATTACCGGTCCCAAGTAGTTTTGCATTTCGTGTACAAGGCCTTAGAGTATCATTTTTATTTCATTGTAATGATGCAAATTTTATTGTTCAATGCTAATAGCAATTGCCTCACTGTGTACTAATCGATGAAAGTTAAATTATTGTAACAGCGAATTAATAGTTATGATTCTAATCCGTGTTGTGGAAAACTTGAAGCAGTGTAGTAATCCAATAGTAAGAGGTATGATTCGTCCTATAAATTTAAATGTCAAAATGGCTTTGATTGAATCACCTGAAAATCAGTCGTTTTTATAGATTATTTCATGGTTGATTATTTAACACGTTTTATGACTGTCTGATAGATTACGGTACATAGAAAAACGTTTGTATACCCATTAATAATGATGTAGATGTAGTCGTACGCGCGTGTACAAATATTGTGCAAGTTTAAACTCGAGTGTTATACTCTAAAATGTGCAATTGCATGGATGTTCTTCTGTTAATGTTATATCTTATTTAATAAGTATCATTCAAACTTTGTTTAAAATTTGAAGTTATAATATGCAAAAAGTTGTATTAGTCTATGTATGATATTTACTTAAATCGTAAGCCACAGAAAGTTCATGTACCAATTTTTGTCAATTCACTATTGTGAAAATATTAAAATTATTTATAAGTCGAAAGTTCGCCTGTTAGACATTTCATTTTATCTTGGAGTAACATTTTTTAAAATACATTAAATAAACATTAGGATTGTTGCAATATTGTTTGTTACTTTCTTACAATTTGGAATACCTCTAAATAGTCCACAATTTCAAGAGGCTGTAGAATTCATATTAGAGTCTTGTGTTAATGAATGATGGTTCTGAGAATTTTTGTTCTGCTGAGTCCTCAAAATAAGATTGATTTTACATGTGCACCTATCAATATGTACCCACACCAACACACACACACACACACACACTCACATTCTCACAAAATTATAGTGATATAAGCCCAACTTCATCTTACAGGCACTATATATTCAGAGCACTCAGAACTTTCTTGAGAAAAGAAAGAGTGAAGAGAAGGGGTAGGGATGACTAACTTTTGCAACTGATCGGTGTATAATTACTCCAATCTTGATCAGATGTATACCTATGTATAAACAACATAACTAAGTTCTGCACACTTCCAGATCACATTGTCTGCAACGACAGAAAAACAGTCAATCGACCCTAGAAAATCAACTTCCAAAGTAAAATGGCCAGACAGGAACGGTTACTCATTCAAATACTAACTGACAAATACTGCTTAACCGTGTCAATTTACATACCTATGCCCATGTGCTGTTTACCGTGTACTTGTTGTGAAATCGACGTATACTTTAATTTGATTTTATAGGTAGTCCAGTGATAATAAAGGTTTCCTACTTTGTAGATAAAGTTTCTTTAGTTGTATAGCTTTAAAACATTATTTATTTAACAGATTCATTTCTTAGAAAAAATTATTGTAGATGTATTTATTCTTAATACTCTAAAGAATAAATCAATCCCATATTTAGTTGAGAAGTGTCAGACTGATGAGGGGTTTTCTGATTTTTAATGTTTTTCTTGATATTTTAATTAATCTTGCCGAATTTTATTTAAACTTTGTAAAGTCAAAATTGTGTGACTACTTTTTGATGTACATGTATATGTTTCAAATCCATTGATAATTGTAAACTAAGGGAAATAGCTGTTGATCGGTATATATAATAAGAAACTAATATAGTCTGAGTCTTATCTTAAGCCTAATCCTGTTAAGAAGTGTTATTTGTGCCAGTAATTTTTTTTTCTACCTAATTTTTTGTGAATAAAGAGTCGTTGCACATTGTTGAATTTACAAGGAATAAATGTAGGGTGAATGTGCAGTTAAGGGAGTTGGGTCGCAATTCACTTAACAATTAAAGTGTTTTGAAAAAATAAAGAAACATTGCGCGGATATCGTCACCAAATTGAAATTGAAAAAATTCATGAAGTTTCCATTTTTCGTCGTCTTTAACATGGGCTCAAATATAAGTTATCAAAAAAGTTGTAGAAAAATATCTATTACTCTTGAGACAGCGACGAGAATGTTTTGAAAAACTGATATGTTATTCATGACAACTTCAGAAGTGACAACGTGCAAAGTTTCAACAAAAATGCTATACCATTCAAATCTCTCATTTTAAAAATTCATAGCACAATTTATAGCACAATTTTATTAAAAGAAGATCAGATTGACTATACCATGTTCTCCTTATTTTTCATCTTCCATAAAAAAAGTATTCATGGTGTTTGATTTATACTATAGGAAACTAGATACCTTGAAGAATATTCTGTAATTTTTTTGAAGCATATTATTAATACAATATCGAGTACTGGCAAGTTAAATATAAATGCATTTTCCGTAATCGAGAGAGCGGACGTTTTTAGGCTAGGTTAGTACAGCAGACTTTATCACGGTGCCTTATGCACATACACGTGCTCCCCTTTACCTCCCCGCTGGAGCGACCCAACTCCCTTAAGGACATCTTTTGAAAAGTTAGCTACAGGTGTAGCAGTCCTACTAACATAGTTTATTGGCTCCGTGCATGAAGTTGGAGGGGAGGGCTGGCGCTGGCCGTCACGTTAACACAGAGTTTTATGGAAACGAGGGTATGGTGTCGCCGGTGGCTGCCACGGGTACTATTTGCTTCCATAAGATTTAACATGTGTTAGGGGTATGAAATGAGGGCAGCACGGTGTATGCACGGAGTCAATCGCGGGAAATACAAAATTATGAACGCAGGAAATCACAAGGGTGCCATTTCCGCGCATTGAAAGAATATTATATATTCTATTAATCAAATTTAAAGTACCTGCCATGAAGTCAGTTATTTTTTATGCAGAAGACTTTTTTTGCGGCTAAGATTTCAAGTTGCAACTTGTCATTTTCATTTCGTTTGGCTAGCGTTTGTGTCGGTTAGTTTTGTGTGTCAGATTTCGTGTTTAGATGTTATGGTGCTTTCGCGTGATTTATTCCTAAAGGAGTTGAAACAAACTCCTCTACAAGTAATTAAAGAATGGCAGAGCCGTGGATTACTTGTTAAATCTGCAATTTGTTCTCATTGTGTCATTGAGATGTTCATAGGTGAAAAAAGTGATTTGGTTGATAAATATATGTGAAGATGCAGAAAATGCAAAACCTTAAAATCATTGCGTAAAAACTCCTAGCCAAGAGTGAATAACGTTAAATCTAGGACATTTCTTGACCTTCGAACGTGGTGCGTAAACTATTTTTCTGCACACTCTTATCGAAAGAGCTGATTATCTGTTTTGGAGCAGGGCAGATATAAAGCATTTTCGGTGAGTGTATGCAGAAAAAGTAAATTAATCGAGTAGGTAGCAAATTTGAACGATCTATGGACTGCTCTTAAGGGGGTTCCAGCAGAAGAAGTTAAGAAGTCGTAGATAGTTGAATTGATAGATAAAACCCTCTGAATCCAGCGGTGTCTTTATTTACTTCTCTAACCGTGGAAAATTTCAAGTTATTTGCTCTCAAAGTTCGCACATTATACACAACCTTTTATGGAGCAACATAAATACAACTTAATTTTCTGACCATAATGTAGGAGTTACATATTAGGGTAGTAACTGTTTTATGGAAAAAAAATCTCAGCTTTCAGTTTGTACTTTGCAAAATATAGGTAACCCAAAAAAATTCAAGGTATTCCGTAAGTATTCATCGAGTCGTTGTATTCCACTTGTATTAGCATACAGTTTTTATAGTTACACATATACGTATACGATGGTGCTTGCACATATACCTGCAGCAGTGATACCAACTGACACAATTATTTTCGGATTGGTACCAGTGCTCGCTATAGTTCCCTTAATTAATGCCGCTTGCTCATAATATACAATGCACGTAATATGTAATGTATTCTTTTTTAGTAGCTTTATTATTCATTTTTATACCATTACAGATATAGGGGCAATTTTCGTATGCATTAATATTTTTCAATGATACAACAGATAAGTGGTTTTTTAATTTAGACGTAATCATTGACTGATCGTCAAATTTCTTACACTTTGTAGTATGTTTATTTTTATGTCGCTCAAAAAATACTAAATAAGTTACTCAATCTATCTAGCGTTGTTACCGTCATTTATATTTTAGATTTTACTTTTTATGTAGACCAAATATAATTTAATAAAATTGTTATTTTAATCGTAATAATGAGTCATAAACCATTTTGGTTCATACCCAGCGAATGCCATTCGAAACTCAACTTCGTGATATGAGCTTGAACTAATCATACAACGAACGTAAGTAAATGTAGACGCATACATGTTTAGGATGAAACCAATAAATATTATTTGCATGGGTGGGAGATGGAAGAAAATCATTACCTCATCTTTGTTACCTCTCAGCTTTAACAATTTTCATCTACGGTGATGCTGTGAGCGTGTGTGTTAACCTCGTTATTGATTGCTTTTTTTTTTTTTTTTTTTTTTTTTTTTTTTTTTTTTTTTTTTTTTTAATTTTTTGTAAACGTTAAGGTAACTCTTCCACCTACTACTCTAGACAAATGACTGCGAAAGACTCAGTTTGATTTTGGTAGTTGCATCGATAATGCAGTTGGTGTGTATATCCGCATCAGTTTGTAAACACGTGCGTCTGCTAGAAGTGCTAGCGTAATAGGAGCAGTAGAATTGCAGCATTTCTAGTAGTAATTTGTTGCTATTATTTATTTTATTTATCCTCACCCCATTGGTACTTAGTTTTTCAAAAATAATAAAAAAAGTGTGGATATAATAAGCGTTATTGTTTCTATTCACTTTTTTAAACTGTCGCACTTACGTACAAGAACACGCCCACCAATAGAAAGAGTATAAGTATCTAGTGGAGTGTGGCCGAAGACACACCATTTGTGGGGCCGTATATATACCTTTTTTTTATATTATAGCGTCATACGTCTGGCTCCTAATTAGGGCACTGCTCTGGGCACTCGACACTTGGGAAAGAGAAGGGAAGAGGGATAGGGAGGTCTCCCTTTACAGGAGGGGGGTAGTGGGAAATAGGCAATTTTTCTGCGAGAAGGTCGCCCCATCCCTTCATGAGGAGCACTGCGTGATGAAAAAGCACATATGAAAACTCACAGAGGTACTTGCCCGAAAATGTTGCACTGGCCGGGAATCGAACCACGGTCTCCCGCGTGCCGATCCACAACCTAGCCAACTAAGCCACCGCGCTCTCTACCCTTATATATACCTATATGTGGTAGACAGTGGCGTAATTAGCATCCCCGCAACCCCAGTGGCACGAAAGGGCGCACGCTAGTCAGAGGTGCATGGTGCAAAGAGGGCGCGCACTTGATCGGGCTGTGCACCCTTTTTGAACAGGCAAAAAAATCTTATTTAAAGTTTTTATTAAAATGATTCGATCAGTTTTAAAAAGTTACTTTCATCGAGTGTGCAAGCTCTGTCATAAAAATAAGTGTGAGGATTAATGCAAAGTTATAACATTAAAACATAGTATAAAGTGTTAGAATAGTGTTAAAACTACATAAAATTAATGATATCTTGAAATATTGCAGGGTAATTGATATAAATTATAATACTTTTTGATTCAGCACATTAAACTATTAAATTAGTCTGGTCTAGGTTCGGGAACTGTCACAAAAGAGCCTGCTTAAATGACTTTTTAGAGGATGCCATGGCATTGAAAATTTCTTATGTCATTTTAAGTAAGGCTCGTATATTTTTTTTTTCGAGTTTACCGAGATATAGCAAATTAAAGGATGCTGACATACTCTAAAAAAAGTAGTATTAAAAAGAGTGTTATAACAGAGATGAGTAGAGAGATTGCTAACGCCAATTCTACGGCGTGAGACAACTTTTTTCCACTGATCGGGGCGACCCGCCGCGGCCAGCCGTCGAACCATGGCGCACATTTTTCGAGAGTACGAGACTCGTATCGAAGAGCGTGCGCCTACAAGAAGAGAAGTGGATGCGCGTGGAAATGAGCATATAGGCGTACATTTTGGCGACACGTAGAAGGGGTATAAGTACCGAATGTGTGCCCACGAGGAGAGGAGTGGAAATGTTGACTATAGCTATATATCTGAGCGCACAGCCAAAGCAAGCGACGACATGAGTTTTTCTCTTTTGATTGCAACTGAGTATATGCTATATATATTTAACTTACTCTTGCTCTCTCGCTCTGGCTTGGATGTTATATATCAATCTTACATTCGATTAAATCGTGAAACTAAATGCTCATAATTATATGCACAGAATTTGATATCAAAACATTTTTTTTTCCGTACGTTAATACTTAATTTGAAATCTAGTATTATTTTTAAAAAATGTTCAGCTAATTTTTTTAAGGATGGCAGTTCAGATGTAACCACTGGTTAATTATTTTTCCTCATCATAATTGTTATGAACTGTAGGAAAAGCCTCGGAGGTTATCGATGAACATATGTGACTTTAAGATCTCTTACTCTCGAAGTTTCGATAGCCAAGGTAGTAAGGGTTTATGCCACTACGAATCTTGTTTTGCTATCTGAGGATCGATTCCAACTGTCGGCAAATTTTTTTTTTTAACGTGATTCATCATTCTAGTTTATTTTCTTTTTATTTATGTTTTATTGAAATTTATAAATAATATTAACAAACCCTTGTCTCCCTTTACATAAAAATACATTATTTTATACTAATTCTATTAAATAATTTCATAAGCTGATACTTATCGTTAGCATGGCCATTTCGGAATTTCATAGTAATAAAATAATTTCTTAGGATATAAGTATAATTCTTACATTTAAAACTCCCAAGAAATTATTAACACAACTTATAATATAAATTATAGCAATCTCTCTACTCATCTCTGGTTATAACTATGATAAAACTTACTATCATTTTTAGGAAAGCTACGACATACTTGCCATATTATAAGAATTACTATTTTACATAGTAAAACTAGATAATATTAAAACTTGCTATTAAACATAGTACTTTTTACTTTGTTCAGAAATAATTTTTATATCAACGAAAAACAAGAAAAGTATGTATTTATATTACGTATGTGCAGGGAATATATCTGTACCCAACAGAAGGTTAAGAGATAGTTTTCATTTATGTAAAAACTTTTTTCTTTAAGGTTGTAGACTAGATTGTGTTCTGAAAATTTTTTTATATAAAAAAGATCTTCTCTGCCCGGGAATGAAACCTCCGTCCTTTGGCTTCCGAATCAGGCTCCGTAACTACTAGACCACGTTATGCTATGTTCGCGTTAGCATCGATAAAGTACATCTGGAAGCGTGTGCTGTTTATGATACACACAATAAAGTTAAAAATCAATGGATTTTTTGCAGACCGCAGTGTTGACCATGAATAACTAGTCGATTTAAAATTATTTGTACGTATCAATTTTTAACCCTTATAAGCCAAAAAATATGTTTCTCGTAATGATTGCATTAGTATAACCTCAAATTTGAAACGCAATAGGCGTGTATACTTAAAAATGATCTACCATCTCACTTAGTCGACAAAAACGTCTTATTAAATTACTTTCAGTTACAGTAATTTTTACTAAACTAAGTAGTAATTTAGTGTAATTAGAAATTTTACTATTCCACACAGTAAATTCTATTTAGAATGTGGAACATTTACAATAAAATTTGCCTTGTTGTACAGTAAATATTGTACTATCACGATTTTTAGTATGTTAGACTTAGTAATTTTTATTGTGTTGAGTAATAATTTTTGTAGAGCTGCTGCATAATCATAATTACTTAAAATATACTAAAAATTACTATAAAATTAGTAATTTGCGTCATGAGGTGATTATTTCTTGGATAACACTTTCTTAACACACTTTTCTTAGTGTATTTATTAACAAAAAACTATACCAAACGCTTTGGAAAAATTATGCCTAACTTGACGGTCATGAGAGTATGACACGATATCAGCATTCAAAAATAATTTTTCTTTTGTGCTCAACAGCCTCTCAGCTGTTTGCTCCGAGGGTTAGAAAATATATATATATATGTAGGTCACGTGGTACCCCCTTTCAAAAAGTGAGGACGCTTTAGCATTGGAATATACAGAGATATGACAGAAATTGTGTGTATGTATATTTTTATTGAAAAAAACTTAACTATAATTCACATAAACATGTAATTATAAAAGTTTCACTTCATATCTAGTAGTTTTTATCACAAAAATAATACTTTAAATATAAGAAAGTTACAATAGATGTACTCGGGGATGACGGGGATCGAGAACTCTGCGGACGGTTCCATATTTTTAGTATATCTATTTCGAGAACTAGTTCCTTTTATAGATACAAAAGTGAGGTAAACTTATTCCTTCGTACAGCGTTTATACATCTTGGCCGACTTTAAATACTTTTTTTTTAACTGGGAAAATGAATGAACCTTACTGCGCTACTTAACCCCGAATTTTGACATGTAACAACGCAACCATATGCGTGATAAGACATTAAAAAAAAAAATATCTATACCAACAAGCATTAAGCGTCCTCACTTTTCAAAATCGTCTGCCACTATGCGAAGCACTGTGGAACTCTTTATCCCCACCACGCCAACCCTTGGAGCGAGTAACACTGATTTTTGAAGAAAAGAAAAAAATAGAAGATAACTAATTATTACGAAATAAACGTGGCAATTTTTATTTTATCATACATCTGCTTTTCCAATTCAAAGTTCTAAAGCACATCAATCATTTTGCCAAGCTTTTACAAAACGAAAATATCAAATTAAACAAGGCAGTGATGTATATTTAAAAAATACATTGGTAAGTTAAAAGAGTTTTCAATCCAATTAGGAAGAATTCGTTAACGAAGCAAAAGTCATTGCATCAACATGGCCAATAGATCCTGTTTTGAAATAAAAGAAAAATTAAAGAATCTAAAAATCTCCTGATGAGTTGGCTATTTACTTAACGTTTTCTAGCTCAGAAGGAAAGTTAAAAAATTAAAATTTATTATAAACCATTCGATATAATAATCACTTAGTTGCTAAAAAAATCCAATAGTATAAAGACCGTTAATTCATATTTACATTTTTAAACTTAAGAAGCTATTTTAAGTAAAACTGATCACGAATTGATTAGGTCTCCAAAAACATAACAAGAGAAATATGATACAGATCCAACTGAAAATATAAGCACTGAGAAAATAAATTCAAAATTGTGTAAAAAATGATATTTGAGAGTAAAAAATGGGTGAAGTCGTGGATTTAGCAAAGTATTTATACGTTGATTATCGGATATTAGCAAATAGTGTACCAAATATATGTACTTGATTCTTATTATACTCGACCCTTCTAGCGACAATGGCAGCGGTCGAAAGATCTTTCTCCTTATTGAAGTTGATTAAAAACTATTTGAAAAGCACCATACCTCAGCTTCATTTAGCCGATTTGAGTATTTTGTGCATAGAGCATAAAACTACAGAAACTCGAAACCCTTTTAAGATAGTTGGTGAGTTTTTTAAATTTGATACAAATTATAAAAATTGGTCATTTAATACCAATATATGTTCTTGATTATTAAACAACAAAACTGTTACTTAGCAAGTTGTCATCTATTTTATACGTAATAAAATTAAAGATACATTATTGTTAAAATAAACATTTGTAACAGATCATTGTCCATAAGAGGCTTTGTATTTTTGTTAAATAGTATCGATACATTTTCCCCTGAAGTAGGCGCTATTTAAAATAATTGTATGAAGTCAATATATTATGACTGTATATAGCAAACTTCTACAAAAAACCGAATGGAATCTCGTTGCGATATGAAGATGAAACGAGCAGACAAATTCTAGTAGCGATACTCTCAAATAACCAATCCTACTTAGGGTACCCTTAAAACTAGACCAGGTACCTTTTCAATTTAGCAAAATAAAAGGGCACCCATTTTAGTTTTAAGGATACTCAAGGTAGAATACATTATTTAACGGTATCGCTGCTGCAATTTGTCTGCTAGTTTCAGCTTCATCGTTGCGATTGGGGGTCTGGAGACCCCTTAGGCTTTTTTTCTTTGCGCTATTATTGAATACGGTTAGAATAAGTCACTTATAGTTCGAATAACAAATGCTCATTGAAATTTATTTTTATCTTAACATGTCTCAAAGAGAATACTACGTATTTCTGAATTGTATCTTTTAGTTTAATGATTTTTTAGCTAAATTTTCAATTTTTTTCCTCCCGTACATCAGTAAAATAATTTTTACGGATACTCTTTCCTACTACGTCAGAATAGCGCACTCAAACTGGGTCTTTTTCCTTCAAATATAAACATTTCCACGACGACATTTTTAGTCTTGGTAAAATAGGGAAAAAATGCGCTGATTAAGAATTTTCGTATCCACAGTCTGAAAAATGGATGCGTCATTTTTTATTTCAGCAATCAGTAAAAAAACAAGAATTTTTTTACATTAATACTCTAAATGCTTTTGTTTATTGAAAAATCGCGTCCAAAGTTAAAAAAGTGCATTTTCGCAAAACGAAAACACCTACAGTAATGAAACTTTTCGATATTGCTGCTCTCAATGATATGAAATACTTAAAATTTTAGCACGACCGGATTTTAAATTTTTGAGCAATAAACCAACCGATATTGTATAAGTCTTAATAGCAATTTACGTCATTTTTTTGTAAAAAATTTCAACTATCCTAACGTGGCTAAAAAATAAAAAAAACTCGTTAAGTTTATTATCCCGTTAGAATTTTTAAAAAGTATCGATTTTGGACGATGTTGTAACGATTTTGTTACCAATATCTTTTTTGACAGACGAACTATACGTCTTTTTTATTTTAATTTAGATAATCTGCTCTTGTACTACTTTTTTATGAAAAGCGCTTTTCGATACAAAGATAATAAAAAAAAAAGTGTCTACAACCATCAGAAGCTAAAATAATTTTTTTTTTTTTAATTTTCTGAGTCGTTCCTGAATAATAGATTTTGTTGAAATTTGAACAAAGTGCAGTTGAGGATCAATATTCAACAAAAAAAAAAAAAAAAAAATTGCACTCAATAGTTGGACGCAAAGCAGTCTAAAACTAGTATTAAAGTAACGGTCATGGTACGTGCTCGGTTCCTAGTGTCGGTGGAGTGAGAGCAGCTGCTGTGGTGGTGTCAACTCCAAGCGTATATCTCAGAAATGAATCGAAGTATCATACTTTATCACGCAATGTTTTATTATAATACAAATACAAGCCACTATTAATATCACACTCACATATATAAAATACAATTCAGTAGACGTGATTCAGAAACATTTCTGAACGTATTTGAACGCTATGTGAACAGTATATGCGATCATAATATTATATGGACATTATGTTTCCTTGACTGTGCTAAAATAGAGGATACTGATCCTAAATTCGGCTCATAACCCCTAGTCTCACTTTTCATTACTTATCTGAATTGATAACGCTTGCCCATCATTTCCCAAGTAAAACGCTGATAATCTCTAACTAAAACGTATTTTATCAGACATATGTACTACATTCTTATACTTGACCCTGCTAGTGACATACACTGAGAGATACTTTCCATTTACGTGCACAGTGTACGTTTGGCGTTCAGCCGCGTGGTGGCGTGTCGACACCCATCTAGCTGAGTGAATACCGAGCGCTCACTCAGCTTTCAGAGGAACAAATTTCGTTCACTCACAAATCTGAGTGAACGCACTCGACGGGCCGTACGAGTGTCTAACCGACACTGAGAATATCATATGTNGGAAAAGTTGACGTATATAGTATTAATATTTTACAATAGATTTCATAAATAACGAGTTAAAAACCTTAAATTTTGGTGTTTCAAATAAAAACGTGTTGTTGCCGATTGATATGACCTATGTCAAAAATTATCAAAAATTAAAAATGTCATCAGCAAAATCACTGTTTTTTAATAGAAATTTTGGTTTGATTGCAGGTAATAAAGTGCCTCATACTGATAATGCATGGCAATTGTATAAATTTTTACGAAATATCATCCACATTTTAATATCTCCTACAATAACTAAGACCGTTCGTTTTCAGTTAGAGATTTATAAATGTGAACACCATAAATTGTATTTAAATTTGAATGATCATTTAAAACCAAAATTTCATCTGCCAATTCATTATATTCGTATAATATTACAAAATGGTCCTCCGATCAAAATTTCTGGATTGAGATTTGAATCCAGCACCAAGAGCTAAAAGCAATTGTACAAGCTCAAAGTTCTAGGATAAATATTTTAAAAACTATTGCTATTAGGTATCTCTTAAAATTATTGAATTGTTCTTTTATATCATACAAAATAATGAATATCGAATACGGTGCTGTCGTGTCTAATGATATTATTTCTTCTTTTTTTCCTCTTTTCAAAGACAAATGTTGTTTAACTAAAGTACTTATTAATGATGTAACATATAAATTAGGAACTGTAATAGTAGCTTGTATCGGAGAAAATAATCCTGAATTTGGAGAAGTGCAAGAAATTTGCAAAGTTGAAGATGAAATATATTTCTTATACGTTCCATTCAAAATAATTGGCTTCGATACGCATTTTTTTGCTTATAGCGTTTTCAAAAATATAAATGAAAAAAAAGTTATCTCTTATCAAAAATTACATGACCGATATCCTTGTATAATTGTAAAAAAAGACGATTGTTTGTACGTTGCCCCTAGGCATCGATTGTAAAGTCTAGTGCGACGGATTAAAAAATATTAAAAGTTATTGAACGATTTATTGATGAAATAAAGTTTTGTAAAAAAAAATTCCGTCTTACACTTATTACTTAAATTTAATTTCTTGTACAAGTAACGATAGCAATGCTGTCACCCTTCAAACTAAAATGATGAACATCATGTATATCCATGCACATATAAATACGTATGTATACATATGATATTCTCAGTGTCGGTTAGACACTCGTACGGCCCGTCGAGTGCGTTCACTCAGATTTGTTAGTGAACGAAATTTGTTCCTCTGAAAGCTGAGTGAGCGCTCGGTATTCACTCAGCTAGATGGGTGTTGACACGCCACCACGTGGCTGAACGCCAAACGTACACTGTGTACGTAAATGGAAAGTATCTCTCAGTGTAGGCAACGACTGAAAGATCTTTTTCCTTATTGAAGTTAATACAAAGCTCTTTGAGAAGCACCATATCTCAGCTTTGAATAGCCGATTTGAGTATTGTGTGCATAGAGCATAAAATCACAGAAGCTCTGGACCCTGTCGAGATAGTCGATGAATTTTGTGAATTTGATACCAGTTAAAAGAAATAAAATATTTAAAACAAATATATTTTCTTGATTACCAAACAACAAAACTGAGTACTCCGTTCGTACCAATTGTGTATATTATCCTTATATCTTTATGCCGATCAAAAACTTATTCATTCTTGTACTCAAAACTTGATAGTTTTTTCTCATGTATATATATACACTCAATTTATTTCTTTTTGAAAATAGGGTGAAAAAAATTTCTTGCGAGGGGTGCCAAAAAAATTCGTTACGCCATTGGTGGTAAAAGCGATGGAGAAAAAAACATATTTACACGCATACATCTAGACATTGCTGTTTGGCTTGGCTTGGCTCTTTAAGATGTCTTGAGAGAAATTGACGGGTTACCTTCACTCTCTTCAACAAAATTAGATATAAGAGGAATTTCCCTACAAACTCTGCATAATTCTTGTATTTAGGAAATCAAATTTTTTTCTGTTATACGATTGAGAGTTTCTCCCTCATGAGAGTTTATGTACAACTTTGTACTGTAACTTTAAGCTTTAATTTCTCGAGATTTTTTTTGGATACATAGGACTTGAAAAAAGTTACTATTAGATTTAGTGGATAGAAACCCATGAAATTACGTATGTCTCACTCCCCAGATCTTTTCGAAAGATCTACCTCGAAAAGACTTATGTTTAAAAATTGATTTGCTACTAAATCATTTCGTTGTAAAATTAATACTACTATATTTACTAGAAACTATTAATGATGTAATTACAGTTTGATATTTAACTAAAGAAAGAGACTTCAATTTAGCTGATAACATCAGTAGACTGTGGTATTACGCTCTGTCCATATATAATTTTCCGTTTGGTGACTGACTTGAAGTCACTCAAGCAGTACTTTTTTTTGTATTGAAAAATCTCTCAATGCTACGGCCAGCTTCAATCCAAGATCAAGGCTTTGAGATTCTTGGGGATTCAATGTTTACCCAGTGCTCATATCACACTTTCTTTAATTTCAACTAGCCTGGGTGAGAAAGTCCTCTAACCTACACTTAAACCTAGACCTTGCCCACTTCTTACAACTGTAACATAAAAATTTATACTTATTAGAATTGCCAATATAGTTAATTGAGTAAAGCTTTTGGTTTTCACCAAGGAAAACGGCCTGGTGATTATTTTCCACTCATACATTTTTTTTAGAACGAAGTTTTTTTTTGCTTCCGGAGTTTTGGGCGAATGGGGGCTAGACCAAAAAAATGTACATTCAGCTAGTAGCTCCTTCCCCACGCCGTGGCCGCATGCCGACAGCAAGTATATAATATGTACTAATGCCCCTCTCTCAGCTTCGCCTGAGATTCACTGAGTATTTGCACAATCAGGGTTATTTTCCCTGTCTTGCTGTTGTAGTAAAAGGTACTCTAGTATCACATGGTTGGTTGAACGAACGGTTACGAAACCCTGGAGTGTTAGAGCAAATTTTGCTCTGACTAGACGTCCCTAGGTATTACGCCGGAGACCTTAGCGTTCAGAACGCCTATTTTTTCGTAGCACTTGGTAATCTTGGTGGTTCAGGGTCTAAAAAAACCGACCATTTGCTGGGAGATATTATAACCAGACTCACTGACTACGTTTACAGGTGGTTATGATTTTACTTCGATGCCACCTTGCGGATCATACTGAACTAAAGTGAAAATCTAGCTTATTTTTGCAAAATTTTGAGCTTACTTATTGCTAGTGTTGTTAATTTTTTCAGGATACTAACTATAAGAAAACCACTTAGGAAATGTCAAGAATCAGTATGAAAAATTTCAGCCAAATTGGTTGAGTAGTTTTCGCGGTTAGCGATTACAACGGTTTTTAGAACTTATATAGTAAATGTAAATTTTGGAGCAACTAATACAACTTTCAGACAAAGAATTCAACTTGAAAATTAATAGTAAAACACAGTCTAGGACAAAATATAATAGGATAGTCGATGTCGTCTTTTCTAGAAACTTACAAATAATTGAATCATAAACACATGTGTTATGTTTTTCTTCTCACAAACCAATTATTACAGTGATTGGAAATAATGATTAAATCTTTTAATTTTTTTTATTAATATTTTCATCATATAAAATGACTCTTAATANAATTACAGTTCCTAAATTTTTATTTGTTGCTAGCTGAATCATTTATACAGCGTTGACGGTAAACATTTACCAAAAAGTGAATAGACCTTCTTTGTGATTGGGGGTCCGGAGACCCCTCATGCTGGGTTTTTATATTATTTTTTTAATACTATTATTTTAATAATAGTATTTATACGGTTATAATAAGTTTCTCATAGTTTTATTAACTAATGCTCATTGTAATATATTTTATTTTGAACATGTACTGAAGAGAACACTAAGTATTTCTGAATTGTTTTAACTAATTGAACGTTTTTGTTTCCTAAATTTTTAATTATTTTTTCCCTGTACATCACTTACAAAACTGTAACGGATACCTTCTTCTACTACCTCTGAATAGAAGATGCTGATCCTAAATTTGGTTCGTAACCCTTAATCCCATTTTTCATTACTTATCTGACCTTACGACGCTTATACAAGGTGTGGCACATCCCTTGTCTTATTTTCGTACTGTTCTGTGCCTTTCATTGAGATTTTATATTCGAGGTGACTACTAGAACCAAAAAGCCTGTAAAAAAGTGAACGAAGTGGCCAAAATACGTTTCGTCACTGTAAAAACTTGGAGGAAAAGGTTGAAAAAAAAAATCATACACATTTTGTTTTTTAAGTTTTCTGATGATAATATGCTTGAAATCGAGTAGCTACAAAGATTAAAACTAAATAGAAATTATAACTTTAAAAACAGTAAACAAAAAAATTGTATTCAATAAGTACTATTTCAATTATTTATTATAAAAATATTCAAAAATCTTAAACAGCTAGCTACGGTTTGTTCTACACATTTTGAAATAAACTGTTTTAAAAAAATGTCACAGTGTTTTTGTATTTTAATTATTTTTGTTGTTAAACTCTCCCGATTAAGGGGGTGACTTGAAACGCAGTGGAAGAGTGAAGGATGGCCCGTGTTGTCTTTAACGGTGCCAAATCGACTGTTAAGATCAAACAGCGAAGAGAACTCCTTGCTAGAGACTCAGAAGTAGTGCGAAATCGCTTCTGTTAGATTCGAGCTGGATCCGATAACGGGTGGCTGGGCGGTGATACGCAGCATAAGTGCGAGCATCTAAAGTTACCTTAATAAAATCCACACCAGTTGCTGAACATATACTTTTAAGCTTTATCTGTGATAGTTCTAAATACTTAATTTTCTTACATAGTTTTCGAAACCTTTATTATGACTATAAAAAAATATTTGATTTTATTTGTATTCGATTTTCCGTTGACTTCATCTTCAACATCAACATCATAATCATCGATTTTATCGTCTGATTCCTGAGTATTTTGTAACCACACCACCTTGGAAATGTCAATATTGTTCAGTTTAAGAGTATCTTGTACAGATTAATTTATAATATGTAAAAAATATCGGAAACGCTGATCTTCTGCTATTATCCATTTTAATTCCTATTAAAATTTTAAAATAATCAGAAATTTTTTTTTATGAAAGTAAATATTTGCATACTACATATTAATTTACCTCATATTTCATTATCAATTTTGTATCCCTCCAAGGTGCTCACAAAAATATCAACGATGTCTTTTCCAGTGTGCTTTTCGTATGATGGAATCAAGTCTATAGCAGTAGACTGATATTAATAATTTTCGTCAACGAAATAAATACACGGTTAATGGTAATGTCATGAAATGATTCACTATTTCTTAATGTCCAACTTGTCTTGACTACGATTTAAGTAACAAACTTCGTATTTATTCATCTACTTCTCAATATAAGTAATACGATGAAGCTGAAACTAGCCGCTTCTCCCAGCCGCCTGACGGTCACAATACCGCAAAAAAATTAAAGTGTTCAAAAGTCAACTAAAAGACTTCTTGTTGATTAGAAATTAACTGTAACTAATAACTAATGTAAAATTAGCCTCACCAACTCCTTGTTTTGCAAAAAACAATTAGTTGAACTGCAAAATTTGCCTATATTCGTGAAACTAACCCAGTTTTTCAAAATTTTGAGGGTTCTAAACATTATTTTAGCATGAAATGAAATGTTTTCTTTATCCAATACACGTACAAAAGGAGCTCCAAAAACTTTTAGAAGGGTACACTTTCCCATTTTATAATAAATAAATGAATAATGTGCGAAATATGGCTATTCTCGTGAAAACGACAGAGTTTTCCACCTTTTGAGGTTTATAAACAACAATTTAGCACACAATGAAACATTATCTTGAGCTACTATACGTACAGAAGGAGATAGAAAAACTTTTAGGAAGGTACACTTTCTCATTTTACAATAAATAAATAAATAGTCTGCGAAATACAGCTATTCTTGTGAAAACGACAGAGTTTTCACCCTTTTGAGGTATCCAAACAATATTTTAGCACGAAATGAAATATTTTCTTTATCTACTACACGTACAGAAGAGGCTCCAAAATTGTTTAGGCCGCTGTTCAGGTATAAATAGTTACTTTGCAAAATTAAAGAAATTAAAGTGATTTCTTAAATTTTTTTGAGTTTTCTTGCCAATGAGAACTCCAGACAATATTTTATCAACAAGGTAAAGGCACTAGTTACTGGCCGCGACCAGTACCTGGCCACTTTAAAAAATAATTTTGAAAAAGTGATGGCCTAGTACTAGAGTACTTGTACATAAAATGTGCACTAGTAGCCGACCACCTCGATTTATGTACATTTAGCATGGGGTGGCCAGTTACTGGCTCTTGAATTTGGGCCACTAAGACAACCTTTTTTTTTAGTGGCCATGTACTAAAGCATCTGACATACTCAGATTATTATAAATTATTATTGTCTACGGCTGGATATACGACTTCTATTTATCGTATAGTTTAAAATACATTCATAGCTTTCAAATGATACCTAACAGAAGTTAAAGTTTTAAAAGCTGTTTAAAATATATGATATTCTTTTGATAACAGCTACCAAGTGCCCAGTAACTAGTACTTTTACCTTTAATAAAGTTCGCATTTTCCGAACAACGTGTACAGAAGATATTTTAAGGCTTTTCAAAAGGGTACACATCGTTGTTAAGCAATGATTGATAAGTTAATTAGCGAAATTAAAGTGATTTCTTAAGCTTTTCTGAGTTTTCTCGCTATGAAGCACCTTAAAAAAATATTGCATTTAAAAGTACAACACGCATTATCTTGAAAACGTGTACAGGTAGCATTGTTTATGTTTTTAGAAGAGTACAGTTTGCTGTTTAGAAATAATTATTCTATTTAAAGGCGAAATAAAATGATGTTTTTTAGTTCTCACGATTGTTCTTGCTAATTAGAACTCTAAACAATGTTTTGCCAACAAATTAAGTAAAAATTTTTTTAACAATACTTTTAGATAATTTAAAATTTTTTAAATAGGTACGTTTCTTTGTTGAGAATAAAATACTTAGTTACTGAGCAAAAAAAATGATGCTAAATTTGTCTTTTCGAAGGACTGCAGACAATATTTTAATGATATGTATATTAGGTGTCTTTTGATGGACCTGTACAAAAGAAAACTCTAATTTTTTTAAAAAAGGTACGTAATGCTGTCTTGTAGTAAATAATTACAAAAAATATTCTTTATGGTAAATTAACTGTGGTATTTTTATTTATGGGTTGGATAAAATTCTTTGGTATGAAATATAGTATTTACCACATGAATCTCTTTTGATATTGTTTGATATCCTTACATTTTATTCAATATGTGATATGTATCACATGATGTTCAAGCACTTAAAAATATATTGTTTTTTCAGGGAAAAGTAAAATAAATTTGGGATATATTGTTATACTAAGAACATTCTTGATAATTCTCGTTTTTTACAGAATAATTTATTCGCTGTTTTAGTGATGTTTATGTAATGATGTATTTTTAACGATTTTAATCAATGACACGAAATATTTTATTTACAGATACAATGATAAAATCCTAATACTTAATATTACTTGAAAGTATACTAATAAATAATTAACGTTTTTGCTACATTAGACATGAACTTTTCATTGATCATTTGAGGATACTAGATTGCATACGAGTGCCTGTGTTTTTATATATTTGTTTTAAAAGAAATTCTACAAATAAAAAAAAAATTACAAATAAACGTCATCGTTTTGTGATTTACATAAATAAATTTATACATATATAATTTCGTACACACTTACATTAATATGCATTATAAATCATTATTTTTAATATATTTACATTAACTTGAAATTGCATTTTTCTGCATGCTGTAATAATTTACATTTTTTTTTTGCCGTCGAGTCACTCGCGGTCGTACAGTTTCATTCGCAATTATAATGTGAATAGAAGCGCAAAAGTCGAAAATATTGTCAAAGTTTTGAATAGGTCTATTAGTTTTTACTAACATTGCGTAAATATCTTTAAAGCTTGATCGGTTCTTCTCAATAGGTTCATCAAAGTGTCGGCTTCGTGATTGAATGCATTTTTTTTGTAACAGCTTGTCATTTTTAGCGCTGTATAAAAAGTTGGCTATTCGTATACGAGCTGTATTCATTTCTAGCTCTGTAAATTTATAATTCGAACCCGATGCTATCATGTACGCCCATATCGAAACATGTACTCCGCAATTTCCGCTGGATTTTTGACCGTGTAGTTGAGACGGATTATCTAATGAAATGTATAAGGTCCACTCTTTCCATTTAGGATCAACTTTAGATCCTTGTTGCACAAAATTAAGTCTCCCATTCAATACTGTTTTATCGATATCCCAATGAAGAGAATCAAAATGCATGATAATTTTTCTGTTACATAATATTATCGGCATTACCGTTCTCTCGTACTTTTTCTATGAAATGAGAATAAAAAACACACAGGTTAAATCCATTTCGTCCAGCCAATTGTGGTAAGAGCAAGAAAAAAGAATTTCTGATATTATCGTCTCAAAATTGGTCTCTATTTACATAAGGCATCAGTATTAGTCCAACCGAGGAAAATATACCATCTCATACGGTTTTACACAGCGCTACGCTGTCGAGAAAAGGTGTACATAAATTATTGATGTCTACCGGAATGCACTATGTATTGTAAGATAAATATAAGGTGTAAGACAAAATCAAGAGAATACAAAACAACATAAATTACTTCTGACTCAAGACCAAGACAAGATTCATTCATTCAATATTTTTCGAAACCAATACCATATTTCCTCTAGTGTTGGTTTGTTTTGCTTCTGTGAAGCCCTAGACTTGACAGTGATAAAGTTAAAAATGAAACTTGGATTTCAAGAGATAACACAATGTCATGTACAAATAAATGATGCTGTTGAATTAAATATTCCAAATATCTTGAATTGGCCTTACTAAAACAACGAGAGGTTAAAACATTAAGAACTTTCTATAAATATTTTAATACATTTCTGTATTCATCACGTACGTCAGCTAAATCTCCTACGATTAAGAACAAATATTTCGTTGAGCTTAATAATTCTGATGCCGATATTTTTAACTTATGGGTATCTTTTAATCGAAACAGCGAAATTTCAGGTGATTTGTTAAAAGTACCCGTACTCATAAAGTCAAAGTTTTTTAACGGCTTTAGAGTTTTCAAAGTAAATTATTTATTTTCAAAGATTAAGTGACATAAAAATGCATGACGAACGTATGAACATATTCCTTAGAGGAAGTCATGCATCATGTCCATATTTCAGTTTTCAGTCACGTGAAAATTGTCTATTTTAGTAAAAATACATCTTTTCTGGACACCTGTTTTATTGAAATCTTGAGTATGGACATCTCTATCATAATTCTCTATATTTCTTAGCTTTAATTTATCTTTTTTTTGTTAGATAGAAGATAATTCAGCCGTCACTGTAGATACCCTACAGAAGTAATTGCTTTCAAACCAATTAGTAAAGCGTAAAATTCCGTTAAGACCAAGGTTGCCCTCTAAGACTAATACTAATTGAAATTTGACAATTTGGTTATTAAAACCATCTGCCGCTTGAATCATGTGAATGAATCTAAATTTCTCTATGAAGTGTCAATAAACACAACTCATTAGTATTGAATGAAATTTATCTGCATCAACATCAGACACTCAGTTCGTTCGATCCCTCTTTTTTTTTAAATCCAGCTGATTAGTAATCTGTTTGAGACTCTTTGTAAAACCAGTATAAAGTTCTCCCTTCGTTACATTGAGTGCTGTTGATAGAACTTGCAGTACAGGGTACGTACACAAAATCCTCTTCAATTGTTAAAATAGCTGTTCGATGTTATCGACAATCCAACTGAAACAGATCGATGATATTGTGTAAAAATAGCATTTTATGTATTAATTTAAGCATTTAAGGATGAAGTTCACTTGTTTTTAGACAAATGTATACATTCTAGTCATAATAAATTGATCGGCTCCTTTCGCTTATAGTAATCGGTTTCTATAGTTTTTAATTTAGAAAAATCTACAGCTCCTAAATTTTTATCCCACTTTGAAAGTAAAATTATCTGAAAAAAGTATAAATCAGATCATAGGACATTAGCAAAGCGTTGTAAATGTGTTTATAGGTGCGTGTGTGCGTGTGTGTGTGTGCGTGTGTGTGTTAGTGTACTATATATATGAGTTTATTCATATATTGATTAAAATTATGTGAAATACGTGTACATTGAAAATGCATTAACATATATATGCACATAAACCATATGTACCTTTTCCACATAAAGATGATTTATATAAAATAAATGAAACTTGGGCCTTAGATTCTGAGTCTTTTGGGGTTTCGATGGCTGGATTCGAGTGATGTTGAGGTTACAGGCGTATTTGATACGGCTAATGAACAGGTAGAATCCATTAAAGGCTCTGACAAAACACTTACATTTTCTTGTGTCTTTTTAATGAATTGCTTTCATGCAGACTTCTGGCCTGATATATTTACTTTCAGCACGTAAAAAAAGTTGTTATATAAGAGACTAACTATTATACAAGCAGAAATAAGATCTCTATAGAAATGCACAGCTTGTGCTTTCTTGTAATAGAAAAAGCATACTTACGGGGTGAACTTTGTGTCGATGATGTGTATAAAACTACTTTGATTGAAGTGACGCATGTAACATATATTTCACAACAAATAATAAATTCCTGTATTTTTTAATGCACGCAAGTGACATGGCAAAGGCGCGCAGTTGGTTCATACGTATTATACGTGTATGTATACCTTTATAGCATTTGGCGTGGTTAACTACTTTGGGGTGCATATTCTCGATACAAAATGGGTCTGCTCTACTCAATGTGGTGAGGAGCTGTTCCTTTACTCAAAGTAGTAGCTTTTTTTTGTCGAGTGCCTATTACTCGATTCGCAAGGAACATCACCTCTTAGATTGTTGGATTTAAGCCCGCAGACTTCGAGTTACTGGCCTGTGGATTAGAGATGTGGCACTTAAAATTTTTTCCCGTGTACCTGTGAGCTTTCAGTACAGATCCTGACCAGATTCATCTTTTGACACGTTAAATTGACAAAAAGTTAAACTCATTCTTTTAAAAAAGCCGTACCTTATAAATATCTAATTATTAAATGCCTAACTACATGTTTAAAAATTATTTTGTATAAAGAAATGATTAAACAAAGGTAAATTAATGATCATTTTTCGCACCTTGAACACAATAGTTCTTTATAAATGCAGCTTATTTTATTAAAATTCATGTACAAATGTGACAGCCCATGTAATATGCTCATTATTTATTACTTCGAAACATATAGTTCCGTTCTAAAATTATAAAAACGGAATGCTCATCGATCTTCGAACGTCGATCTGTATACGTGCTTCTGCAATCGCGAGACGTATAACTTACCCCTCTGGAACAAGCTACCGTCACAAAATTCAAACTATGCGTGCAATCTCCAAACAATCTTATAAAGCGCTCATCTTAAGACATTAATTCGTACTACTACATCCAAAAATGAGAACAATTAACAATTTAAATATTCTTTACTGCGTATATCCATAAGAAATATCGTACACAATTTTGACAGTAACTTGTACCTAATTTAAAATTAGAGAGATTAGCAGTTTTAACCATCAATTACTGTATAATTGCACCATTACTGTGCTCGTATCAATCGACAGTAATTAGTGAAGCTGATTAGTCTTTCGGACCCCCCAACCTGGCGTGTCCTCCTTAAATGCAAGAGTATAAAAACTCCTTGTAAATACTAATATTAAACTTTTCTCTTTCATCAAGTGCTCTACAGTAACCGTAAAGTTTTAGGAGAGAGTTCTGTTGCGTATTTTAAGTGAATGTAAGACTTAATTCGGTGATGAAGCTGCGTGTGAGAAGCGTGCATGTCAAGCAAACGAAAGACTTACTTCGGTGACTAAGCTGTGTAAGAAAAGCTCGAGCAAACCAAGCCACTGTAGACTCACCTTAAAAGTAAATAAAAGAGGAACGGGAAAAAAAGGACCATTGACTTGACTTTCGGCGTTAAAAGCAGCAGCTTAATCATCATCATGGCCACGAGTACTCTTGTGTATGATTAGAATCATCGTTGAGATCAACGTTGTTAGATCTTGTGACTGCGTGCGTGCTAGCAGTGGCTAATCAACGATCGTAAAAGTAAGTTAAGTTAAGAAAAACTATAAATTGTTAAAACACTAGTTGCGAACATGAAAATTCATAATTTATATTATTTGTAAAAATAGATTATTTCTGGCTTTATCCAATTTATTAAATCATTAGATAAGACATTACTTAGTTGTTGATTAAATTCATTTTCCTAATTAAAATATTTCATGATTCAAAATTCCAATTGATAAAAGCATAATTTGAGCTTTAATAAATAAATGAAATACCAGGCTGAAGTAAGCAGACAACGTATGTCAATTATGACAAAGACCCTTAGAAGGACTTATTATAAAGAGACGAATAAAACACGCTTCTACTTCACTATCTAAGATAAAAATTCAAGCAGTAGGTCAACGTCAGCTTGACGTACGACACATTAATACCACTCCATACATACCGTTTGGGGAAATCTAACACCACAACGCCGAGTCAACGGTTTAAAAGAAAAATATACTTCAAGTTACAGCAAAGAAAGCGTTTGGGTCGACGGCTGGTTCCTGACAAATAAAAATTAAATGTATTTGTTTGTAAAACGAATCTATGAGTTTCACCTTTCACTTAGAAGTTCCGATCCATCACAAAAAATAAAGAAGAATGATTTAATTAAGTAATTTTAAACATGACTTTATAGACTACTGCCCGTTAAAAGCATAAAAAAGAATAATTTATTGCATGTTTATAGTTTTTCAGGGTAGTGACAAATATGATCAACTTAAAGTTTGTACTGTAGTCTTGCAAATAAAAAATTAAGAGTCGCAGTACGTACATTTTTCTCCACTTAAACTAAATAGAAAAGTAGTAAAAATAAAGAAGTAAAAAATATTGAAAATAAAATAAATGTAATGAAGCAAAATAAAGAAGAACAAAGTGTAAAACGTGAAACGTAAAAGAAAAAATAAAACAGCGTTAGTAACTAATAGTAATTACGACAATAGTGCTAGCAAATATTTGGAAAATAACAGTAAAATAAATCGCGTTGAACAACTAATCCACTTCACTCCTAAGGCCAAGCGTACCCATTCATAAAGACTAACCCAAAAAGATGCTCATGAAGCTGCCTACCAAAACTCAGCATGTCGAAGCCTGAGCGCAATTTATGCAGCAGATTGTTCCAAATACGTGGAATAACAATATGAAATACGCTATGATAGCATGTAGTTAGCAGGCATAGAGCTAGATAAATTCTGCGCTCACAGAAAAGGAAAATCACTGGCATGCATTTTCGCAACGAGCTTAATCTATGGAATTTCTTCTGTGGAGGTACTTAGTGGGCTTCAGGTATAATTTTGTGGTGTCTGAAATAACCAAGAAAGCAAATTTTGTCTTGCCTTAACAGTTATATAATATAAAAAGATTTACGTATGTTTTATAGTTGTAAGACCTAAAGTCCGTCAGCAACCTTACTTACACCTCTTAATACATTAAATTATCCCCTCAGCTACTCTTGTTATAAAAAAAAAAATCTTGAAATTTCTCCGTTGTCTTGTCCCAATTTAATGCATCATACAAAAGTAGCATTCCTCAAATTGTAAGTGGCTGTTCGTTGCTCTCCTTCCTGACCAGATAATATATTTATATTTTTGGAATAAAATTACATAGGATAATTGATGTTCTCATACTGAAAATTATTTTAATAGTATTTTGCTGAACTCTATGATATATGTCAATTAATATATAAAATTAAGAAAATGTCTATAAAAAATATAGGAAAAATGAAATTTTCTTATTCCAAGAACATTTGTAATTCCTTAATTTTAAAATTAAATATTTACAGATAATTTAATACTAATTTACAAAAGTTTATTTGTCGATGAGTGACAATATATATAACAAAAGCTTTTTTCCATGTCTAGTAAAACATGGCCATTACATTTTATTTTACTGTATAAGTTAAGCTTAGTGCTTATGTTCTTGCTTAAATTTTTTTGTAGGTACTTGTTAGTATTAATACCTAGAGAGGCCGATAATTCTGACTCTTATTTACTGTGAAAACTTTCACTTATTGAGAATTTATACTATTATAGATGTACGACATTTGACCGCGTTACATGTAACTAACATCATCCTGAGGTCATTCCTATATTGATTGAAATACTGTTAGCCAGATTTAGTCCCTGTGATGGGCAATGACAAATCAAACAAGTTAAAAGTATTTCTTTTGAATTTTTAGTTAATAAGATGCTAAATAACATACCAAATATGTTACGTTAATTTTCGTTACAGTAAAGTTTGTTTCATAAAACAAGACATCTTTTCGGTAAGCTTATTTAATCTTAATATATTATACAGCTCAACCAAAGAGGTTTGCTACTTACTCATCTTTTAATAATGTTACATCTGGATAACAAATCATTAAGTTCAGAAGATTTTAAAGCAAAACATCTGCTGAAATACCGTATAATGATAAACATAGAAAAAAATTAGTTATTTAGCACATGTTACATGGTCCTCTTAACAAGTTTAGCCTGCGCTACGGAAGACATAGAAAACTTTGTTAAATAAATTGTCAAAACCTTTTGCAATGGTAACAAGTTAAAAAAAAAGTTATTGTAAATATAAAATAATAAAATCTGTCTCTGATAATAATGGTAAAAAAGTAGATATTCTGAATAAAGAAAAATGAATAAGGTCTCTGACCAATTACATGTACAGAAAAAAAATTGAATATTAAAAATTTATATATTTGATATATTTGTGGTATGAATATTGAGTGCTGTGCATAAATACCAAGTATTGGATAATATTTTTATTGCTTCTATAAATAAGGTGACAGATCATTTTTTAATTTCGAGAAAAAAAATATAAGTCGAAGTATTCATAATAAACTACAACAATATTTCTGATCGACATTCAACTTCCATGGAAGCCGCATACAGATTAAAAGAACTTTTAGTATGCGTTATGAATTATAGAGTGATTAAATGAACAGATTATCTTAAAAACAGACAAAAAACTATTTTCTAAGTAAAAAATTGAAAAAATTTGTTAATTACTAAAGAGCTCTCTTAACAGTTTAAATAGCCACCCTTTTACTAGCTTTGCTTTTTTAAATACTTTGTCTAAGACTCCTGCTCTCTCTTCTGCTGCATTATTATTTCTTATTCTTTTGAGTGCACTTGGCACTTCATCTCCTATGATTTCTGCATTCAGCGTCTCCTCCAACTCGTCTTTTTCTTTTTCTTCCGTCGGCATTTCAGTCCTTTCCTTGTTTTTTGTTCTCGTGTTTGTTACTTCTAGATTTGGCATGCTTTGTGCTACTAATAGCTTTTTAAGTGCTCTAGCCATTCCTCTTTTTTAATGCCTGCTCTCTTCTTTTTCTTCTTCGGTCTGAAGACAATCGCTGCGCCGTATAAATAACACCAAGTAGGATGGATGACAAAGTCGTCTGAGCCGAACTTTGGAAGGAGCCTCACGAAAGACTCGTATACTTATGAAAATAAGATGGTAATTATGAAAAAAGAACAACAAAGGTAGAGATTATGGACATTACAATAAAAAAACCCTGCAATGGGTTTACGTTGTAATCTTAGTACAGTATACAATACTCTTTTTTTCTTTTGAGTTCACGAAGTTTGCCTCTATTTCTCTATTTTATATTTTATTATTATACTCAATACTCTTGCTTTCATCGCATTTCAATGTTATTCCAATATCTGTTTCATCCCTTGTCTCAGTTTTCTTTTTCAACCTCTTTTAACTCGGTATGCTCATTTCTACTGGGAGGTGATCCAATTCAGTTCTTAAAGTTACTTTTAATTCTTTTACTATACTTCCTTTTCCACTCTCTAGCTCGAGTGCTACATAGAGAACCAAGCTGTCAATATCTCCTGTGAACGTATACATTATTTTCCAGTCTCCTTTTGTTGCTCCGTTTTCTAATATTTAAACCTGTTTGTTCGCAGAAACCAAGAAGTTCTTTTCCCTCTTCATTTATTATTTTGTCTGCAGAATTCTTGCTTGCTTTTCTGCCACCTTCGCTGTTAACCGTTCTTCTCGCTTTGAACTCTCCTATTACCATCTCTCCTATTAGTCTAACTCCTTTTTATTAATTCAGTTATCTACTTTATCTTGTAGTTTCATAAGCATAAGTTCTATTTGTCTGTTATTGTAAACCCAAATTATGCTAGCTTTTTTACTTATTATTTTCAACCCTCTTATAGTTAGCCCCTAAACTCATTCATCTACTTTATAATTGGTAACATGCTTTTTAATGCCTATCAGAACTCCTCTTGTAGCCCTCCGTCTTTTGATCTCTCTGATAGCCGCTTTTTAATACCAATTATAATTTTTATTCAGTTTATTCTTCCATTCACCCCCAATGCACCTTTGCACCCATGTTTTCTGTAATATTATCAAATCAAATTTGCTAAGGTAATTTTTGGCTTTTTCAGTCTTTTGGAATACCAGGAATGATTTTTACACTCTCTCCTCCCTCATTAAACCTTACCCTCCTTCTTTCAAAATGATCTATCTTGTGTTCTTTTCTTTTCCCACCCAAGATTGCCCTTCAATTCGTCTCATTCCCTTGATTTCTCATTAATATTCATTTTTTGATATCCCCTGCGTGCCTCATTTCCTTTCTTTTTCTCCGTCTCTTCTTTTGTTGCTGTCCAACTTGATATTTATGATATCTTTTGATCCTTTGACATTTATGATATCCTTTGTAAAATTGTTTTTCTGCCCTGTAAAATCCTGTGAGACATTTATCTGAGTTGTTACTTTTTTCAATAACTCTGTGACTATCTATAATCTCTAGCTGCCTGCCTGTTTTGTTGAGTTTCTGTTTTAGCTTTGTATTTTCTTAGACTTATCTTTCTATAGTTTTTACCGAGTATATGTTATTTCTTTCTATCTTGGCTTTTTTACTTTTTCTCTCTCTAGTTCGAATTTTTACTCCTGTATCATTTCACACTTAACTATTTCACTTTCACTACAGAATGCATTGTTTATGGATTTTGTGTGCCTAACTGTACTTATTCTTACCCTTCTGGTCTCTTTGTTGTTTTCTTCGTGCTGCCCGACTTTTCTCGCTTCACTGGTGTCCCTGTCGTGGCTCGCAGCGGCGTCATGTTTGTCTCTGCCGTCACCGTCTCTTACTCCTTCCATTTTTCCTTTCCACTCCTCTCCTTCTCTCGTTCCGTCCTTTTCTATGTATGTAGCACAGTGATCCGAACTCGTCATGCGACAATCGTCACGTCACGTCAATGACAGTCATGTCAGTCATTGTCAAAACGCATATTATTTTCTGACTGACCTGAGAAGACCTGACATGACATAATAATTTTTGACACGTCATTTTGAATCTATATAAACAACGAGGAATTTTTATGAAAATACAAATACACAAAACACAAGTAAAACAAATTCTACTTATATGTGGCTTAAGAGTTGGTGGTGACCAAATTAACTGTGTTACTGACAAAGAACACTATTTTTCATCTAAATAGAAATTGAGTTGTCCATAGCTAAAAATGAAGGAAGAAATTGTTCATTTTATTTATTGAAAATTTTTTCCTTTTCCGAAAAAGTTTTGTCAAATTGACCGTCAGTCAAATTTTTCGTGGTCTTGACGGTCCAAACCGAATAGAAAATTTTTTTCTTGACAGTCATGACGTGTCAGATGACACACGACTGACACAATTATGCAGTGACAGTCAAATTTAAATATATCACAGTCTGCATTGCTATCTGCTGAGCTGTAGCTGCTGATGCCCTCTCGCGCTCGTCATCTGCATCACTCGTATCAACTTCCGTCATTTTTGTACTTGTCGACGTCTGCTCGCTCCCCTAGCCTCTCAAGCGCCTATTTTTCTTAGACCCTCTGCACTATCAGTTTATTCTCTTTTTTGTTTCATCGACTTTCTTTTCTACTTTTTCTTTTAATTTTTCCACTTTAAGGTGGTTTTTTTATAGAATGATTATGTACAGAATAACATGAAACTTTGAGAAATCATTCATATAGTACATTACACTACCCCTCAAAATTTTAGAGTAGGCTAACGAATATAAAAGCAAGAAAATGATAAATGAGAATTAAATTCTAAACATGTGCTCTTATGTCAACTAAGCATTTTTTTTACTGAAAGTTGTAGCTTAATTATTCATTTACTAATCATAATTAAATAAAAAACTGACACAATAAAGCTTACGCAATACTAAAGATACTGTCATCTCGAAATATATATGTTCACAGACTTAATCAAAAGATATTAAAATAACATAGGCATGTATTTTCGTGTCCAATGTTAAAAGCGTAGGCAAGCATTAACTGCTGGTATTTTGAGGTTAAGCGCAAATTTTACATAATTATTGCTACGAACTTTTATATCGGATATCATGATCGAAAAATTTTAATGAGTACTTAATTTGACTTGATTAACAATATTTACAATTAATCGTTCTAAATTCAAGCAGTATCAATAAATATCAACTTGACAGTCGCACCTTTGCTCGGGAGTCATGGAAGAAACACCTTGACGCAGATCCGTGTGGCTTTACGTTCTACCGTTGAAGCGTTGTCTTCGGGAGTTCAAATAATCTTTCTATGATTTAAATGCTTCAAAGAATGATAGGTCATTAAGCATGAAAATTACTGTAAAGGTTGGATAAATATTACAAGTGGACTTTTCTAACTTCATTTTAATAATAAAAAGTTGCAAAAAATCAATTTAATTTTTTGGGATATATTTATAATAGTGCTTTAAAAAAAAATGGAAAAAAGAACAAAATATTACAAAATTTATAAAATCATATTAACTCGTTTAGAAACAAATAAACCAATTAATTTAGGTAGTAATTTAAAAAAATTCTTTCTGACATAAAAAAAGTAGCATAAGTAAAACGCTATTAGGAATGTTTCAATTATCTTATATTAAGCAATTAAAAAAAAAAAATTTCTTATGTGACACTCAATTTTTAAAATCATTAAAAATGGAAATTGAAATCCATCCATCGTCCAAAAACAAAATTATTAAATTGATGATGTCTGTTTTACTATTTTTGATAATAAGACAAAATTTAAATTTAAATAAAGTATTGTTTACGACACATTATAAATATACAGTTTTTTGAAATGATTAAATTCCTCCTTTGATTGAGGGAACATTGTCACTTACTATAGTGATGATAAAATAACATATTACAATGTTAATCAAGAATATTTATATTTGTTTCTCACTAAAATTACTCGGAAAGTCTTACAATTCATTAATTAAATTTGAAAATTGAAAAAATAACGATGTTAATTAGTGATTTGAGTAAAATAGATGATTTACATAATCTAACGAGATAAAAAACAACGGAAATATCAAATCATAATATTGAAGCAAAAATAATGAATAATGACAAACTAGATGTAAAGTTTGTGTTTTATCTAAAATCTTATAAAAATAAAATGTAACATTTTAACTACTACTTTTCTTTTTTCGTCAAAAAAAAAGCTGTGAATGGATGATTTCACGTTCATTTTTCAGTTGTAAGAATTTAAACGTTTGCATCTAACTAAATTCAAAAAATGATTTGCGAATAGATAATGTTGTAGCAAAAAAAGATTTAATTTAGCTAATTTTTTTAATTAAAAAAGGTCCATATGTAATTTATCTATGTTTATGATAAATGAAAAATAATGTGTCGTATTTGTAAATTGTTGTAACTAATAATATAGATCAAAAGTATCTAAGCATCATACTAAGCGTTTAAAACTATTCAAAATTCATTCTATTAACATATATTTATATAGAATTATGATGTATATTACATTACGGAAAATTTTTAGGTTAAATTCGTTACTACTTGCAATCTGAAATCATGTGACTCTTACTTTACATTAACAAAGTGGTGGGTTCGTGCGTGATATATTCTCGTGGAGTCTATCCCTCTTGCGCATTCGTGGGTCACTCCCACTTAACTGAAATTTAAGATTTAAATATTGAGACCCAAGTGAAGCAGGTCTCTTCTTTTTGTTCCCCTATTTATTTGTGGAAAAAATATGTGGCAGCGACGTGTTATTTTCAACTACAAAATAGAAAACGAAAGCTCAATGAAGATTTTTCAAGTTTAGCTGCTGATTTACAAACGCTAGTTTAAGTAGTTTACCCTGAGTGTCCGTTTACTACTTAAGATAGAATTGCTTCTTCACAGATCATTATCGGGATTTCTGATAATTCTGTTAGCTAAGTGCTTTAATTAAAGAGAAGTGAATCTTGAAGAGTTGCTTTCTAACGTGCAATCGAGGTTAAGGCAATTTTGAAAAAAATAGGAAACTTCAAGGGACTAATGTTGTTGCAGAAACATACAGTGCTGTGCAATCAAATTTTAATCCAGGAATAAATTATGAAACAAAACCCTTGGGATGTCACCAATGTTCAGTACTGGAATTGCGGAAAGAAGGACCACGTAAAGTTCAATTGTCCTCAACTGCATGCGCTTCATCGACAGGAAAACTTAGTTTTGTTAAATTTCCAAGAGCGAGTTTAACAGTAAGCAAGCCAGCTCCTTTACATTTAGTCTTGAATAACGAAAGATTAACAGGAATTCTAGTAAATTTATGTTTAAAGGTACATTAAATAACAAAATTTGTAATTTTGTAGTAAATTATGTTTCTAATGCAACTATTTTCAATTCAAAGTTTGTAAATTCAGTAGATATTAAAACTTCCATTAATTCTGAGACACTGAAGTATCCAATAGGTGTGGATGTTTCCGTAAAATTTAGGGTTGAAGCATTTGTGGTTTTAGGAAAACGTGAGGTGGAAATGTTCGTGTGTGTAGCGGATGTGGTTGATGATTATATTCTCGGAAGTAATTTCTTTGATGAAATAGGTTAAACAAAATAAATTCATGTTTGATATTCCAGAAACTATTAAATGATATTCCTGTTCAATGGATTATGAACATACAGAACATCGTTCTTGTTAATTTACAGGATATTTTTTAGCAAAATTCTAAAAAATTGAATTATCACCAGGAGTCGGAGTTTGCGGATTTGCTTATTGAATATACTGATATTTTCGAAGATAACAATGTTGTAGGAAAATGTGTTTTGGTCAAGCATGAAATACATTTGGATAAAGAAACAAGACGAATTAGACAGCCACTAAGAAGAGTCCTGATTCCAAAAAAAATGAAGAAGTTGACACTTTAATAACAGAAATAAAGAAACAAAGAGTTATTTAAAGATCATGAAGTTTCTGGTGTTCTCCCGTCGTCTTTAAGAAAAAGAAAGATGTTTCTACAAGATTTTGTGTTAACTTCCGGAA
Source organism: Copidosoma floridanum (assembly GCF_000648655.2). The sequence goes on from NW_019379573.1 coordinate 466,873, forward strand.
AGTAAATGCAACAACGATTAAAGATCAATATCCTTTATTACGATCTGATAGTACGTTGGATAAATTATCAAAAAAATCGTGGTTCTCTACGTTAAATTTAAAGAGTGACCACTAGCATGTAAAAATTAAGATTGAAGATAGCGAAATCATGGCTTCCTCTGTTGGACAAGGATTGTGGCAGTTCAAAGTCAGGCCGTTTGAAATATGTAATGTACTAGCGATTTTTGAACTACTTAAAGAAGAAGTACTTGACGGATTGTTGTACAAAATCTGCTTAGTTTATTTATATGATATCATAGTATTAGCAAACTCGTTTGAAGAAATGCTAGAGAATCTAGAAAATGTGTTTCTATGATTTTTAAAGGCTAGTCTTCGAATTAATAGAAAGTAGTATAATTTCTTTAAAAGAGAAATTCAATTTCTTGGTCACATTTCATCAAAAAAAGGAAAGAAGACTGATCCAGAGAAAATTATGACTTTTTTAGAATGGCCGATTCAAAAAAAAAAAAAAAAAGAAACTTACGTTAGTTTTTAGAATTTTGCTCGTATTATAGATGATGTATTACAGGCTTTTCATTAAAAAACATTACATGTTGAAGGATGGAACCGTGTACCTACCTCTTACATTACCCTGAAAAATGTTTTTATTGTTAGTATTAAGCGAAACAATATAATACGGCAACAGTCAGGTAAATGTATTGTCACATACTTTGACCCACAGACAGTACGTGAATCACGATTAAAAAAACAACGTGTGCTCACTGAACAAATGAATTTTAGGGTTGTCCATAAACATATAGAGTATAGACAACTTATTGCAAGTAGGGATCCGACTCCGCACTTCGATATCCGTGATTGAGTTTGTATGTGACTGTCAATTTATCCGCGAGGGGACGAGAGCTTTTCATTTTAATGTGTACTGAAGGTATTGTGACAGTAAATCTGGCGATTTATCGAAAATCGAAATCAGCTGGAGGCCAATGACAGAGATACTGAAGCTCATTTTAAAAGGAAGAGAGTTTAAGGGCAGATTTTTGATTGCCTAAGCTTTACTGCCTGTATGTAAAAAAAGTCTATCTTTTACGCGTCCCTAAATCTGCATTTTAATCTTCCCCCTGCCCCGCTTGTAGATAATCATTTTCTGAGTATTTCCAAGAAATGATGTAGTTCTCCAAATCTGGTCGGATCCGCTGCAACATATTGTTTTACTACTAACTAATCAATGATATAATTTTTCAAGTCTTAGTAGAATTAAAATGTAATAGACTATAGTTTAGGAAATACCATAGTTAGATCATAATCTGTTAGTGGAGGTTGCGGGCGAAGCGAACAGGTTGGTCGATCTATACTAGTATATATGTGCAGATTTACATATGCTCAGAAAAGGTGGCTTATGACTATATAAAAAGGTACGAATACATGTTTTAACGTATGAATTATATATAAGTATATTTAATTTACAAAAATAATTGTTTAACTAGTAGATACAGGACTTTATTTACTGATGACTTTATTATACCTTATTCAACTTTGTGATTAATCACCATTGCTTCATACTGCTAAGAGGATTTACTTAGTCCGCAAACAGATGTAGTTTTGAAGCTTGGGCCACTGCAGCTACAGTAATCTTAGATATAATTGAAGTTCATATTCTCTTCTACTTTAGTTGTTTCAAGGTATCTGAAAGTACCTGGGTCAGTTACAATAAAGTCCACAACAAACTTGCCTTTCGATTTTTATCTGTTATTTAATTAAATGTTAAGCTTTTCTGTCAAGGTCATCGCTGTTTACATTCACACTGTATTCGCTCCGAGCCAATGCAGTGGCTGCGCCTTCTGTATCAGATATTTGATAAAAGTTCTGCAGTGTTAACGAAGGTCTCATACCATGTGGCTGCTTGTGATTGGCAGGCTAGAGAGAGAACGAAGATCCCTTTCTGTAGTCTCTTTCAGTGAGGCTGCCAATTGCAAGCAGCTATATGCATGTGTGTATGCTCTAAGCCGTTTTTTAACACTGCAGAACTTTTGTCAAATTTCTGACGCAGAGGGAGCAGCCTCCGCATTGGCGAATAACAATGTTTATTATTATTATTATTATTATTATTATTTTTTCTTTTATTCATCTGATTCTTTATAAAAAATACAATTTACTTGCATTGAATTGCTATTTTACTTCTTTCCTTAGACTCTTAACTTCACTTTATACCACTAGTCGATTTTTTTCCATCTTTATTTTCCTTTCTCTTTTAACAACATTGTTTAGAACATCAAACCTTACTTGTAATGCTTCTATAAATGTGACCCCCATTTATGCTTTTTTTTCTTTTATGTATTTATTTTTTTTTTCATACTGCTATTATTCTTTGGTCCACCATGGTTAAATACAAAATATTTTTGATTGCTGGTAACTCATCCTACCACCCTATCAGGTTCATTAGCTTCTACATTATTGCTTCATGTATTTGTGTAAACTGCTACTATTAAAATTACCATGTTTGTTTTGATGATGCTCTAGATTAGGGTTTAATTTTACCTTGTTCGGTTGGATTTTGTGAGTCTTACTTTTCTTTTTAATGTTCTTTATTTCTTAGTATTTTTCCATTACTCTCTCTCTCCGTTATAATTTGTTTCTATATTCTTTAATATTAGTTGTTGGTTACCTTGCTTTATTCATACAGCTTTTTCTTTGCTGATATCATATTTTAATTTTAAGCTAGTCAAAGCATCATTTTTATTTAGTAAATATATACAATTTACCACTACTTGATCGTTTATTTGATACATACTAAAAGATAGTTCCAAAAAGAGAAACGAGGAACTATTTTGTAATATATTATACGCATTGGAAGGATAGATTGTATGCATCAGTTAAATTATGTTAAGTACATAATTACATAGGCTCCCGAAAAGGTGTCTTTGAACATAGTTAATTATGCAAGTTTTTACTTAAAATTTAACTATAAATTGATTTTTTCTATAAAAAAAGCTCAATGGAACTGAGCACGAAAAACAGTCCAACTTAAAGCTGCTTACAATTACAATGAGTACAAAAAAGCATAATTCACGGTCCTTCAATGGAAAGACGCCTACCTTACAGTGCTTTGATACAAAAAGTCCAAGTCGTGGTCCTAATTTGCTGGAAAACTATTAGCTGAACTGCTTACTGACAAATAGTAACTCGTAAATTAAATTTTTTTTTTTACTTCGCGAATAAGGCATTTTTTGTAGTAGGCATCATATAAATCTGGTAAGCAAATGTGAAGACTATCTGTGTTTATCTGGATCATAACCGGTAATTTCTCATTACCGAATATCTCAGACCAAGAGCCCACTGCAAATAGCAAACGATCAACTATAATATTGATACTATAGACATCAGTCGCTTAAATAACAAACAAATTCAATGGTATGAGGTTTCAAAAAGAAAATTCACGCGAGAATACAGAAAAATTCAGAAAAGTCTAGAACGATCTTTTCGTTCTCAAATCATCGATTATTAGGAAGAAAAGGGTTCGTTCGATTGGTTTTTTGTATTAATTCTGAAACAAATAATAGGGTATTACAGACGAAGCTGAAGTGAAGATAGAATACGCTCCGTAAAAAAACAATCTGGCTGTATTGACTGTGAGTGGCTGATGTGCATGCTCATAACCTTGAATACAGTTTAAAGTTAAAATTTAAACGTTGATCGTGTCTGATGACATTCTCTGCAGCTCTTGCATCGCTTTACTGAATGTAAGACTAGCACTTGTGCAATTATTAAAGATTTTATTACATTGGTTCTGTTGGTTTCTAATAATAATTAACATATTAAGTAGTTTTTATCGTACGTACCCGTACAGTTTTAATAATCAAACATGAATCCAAGCAAACTTTCCATACGTACAATTCAAGTGTTAAAGTGAATCTTATTTTACTAGCAGTTACAGACGTCGAATAAAATAAAGAAAAACTACCTTTACAAAAAGTGCTGTCTATTATACTCTAGACAGTGAATACGGCAAAAATTTGGGTGAATCGCTTACGTAAACTGGGAGAACAGTCAAATCAATACTTGGATGAGCCGTTATACATACTTCAGTTATACAAAACATCTTTAATGGACATGTGTGATTTTTTTATTGTCATAAATCAGACTAATTATTTTAGATACATCCTTTTTGCACTTCAGTTACCTAATAAAATTAAAAGAAGATAACCCACAGTTACTTACTGAATTCGAGAATGACGTTAAAAAATTTTGGATGGGTGTGGGTGGTATCGGTCATTTTACAATCTCCATAACGGCAAAACAGCCCTAGGCAGTCAGCCACAGTTTGGAAACGGAAATAATTTCAGCTTAACTTAATAAACTATTTCGTAATATTACGACACTGTAGAGGAATTACAGCAACACAAAATCGTAAAAAATCATAGGTCATTGCAATCCAAGTTAAAATCCAGTCACACAAACATGTTTCCTTTTATTGAAGATATCGATAAAAATTATTTCTTCAATTTAGATAACGATCCTTTAAAACCGAATTTATTTTGAAATGCAGTGTTAATGGAAGCCGACTTGGCAAAGTCATTAGCAGAAACTAAATAAGTAATTTAGATGCAGGTAGTTAAAAAAAGCCACTTAAGGAAGTTCACTCGTATCTAACCTTTTTGAAGCATAAGATCAGCTGTGTGTGTAACCTGTATGACTATATATACAGATATAACGTAACGTAACGTACTAACAGTAGCTGTCAAAGGAGAATTATTTTATTCACTAATTTATTGCCTATTTCATAAGCCATGAATGAAGATGAGACTATAGCTACGTAATCACCAAGTTTTTATCTATTTTCAAAAAAATTTCCAATCAAATATTGACGTTGATTATCCAGATATTGCAGGTTATGTATCAGAATAGTACTGATTTTCATAAGACTGCACGTTTAAAGTTCAAAAATAAAATCATCAATATCTCACTTTATAAGCTAAAAAGGGACTTGAAATTTGAATGAAAGATTTTTCGTATACTAATTCACCTCTGTTTAAAGTATTATCAATTTATTGATAATATTGTTAATTAACGTTAATTCTCTTAGCAAGTGAACTTCCTTAAGTAGGTGTGTAACAATTTTGTACTAAAAATAGAATGAGGCAGTTTTGGTAGCTATAACTTCACTAAAAAATAAAGATGGAGCTATGTCTGTCGTGTCTGCTGTCTTCAGCTCTTCCATCTTAATGCGATGTTAGTGGTGAAATGCTTTAAACTGACGAATTCGTTCTTATGAAAGAACTCCGACCTCTTACCGATCCCTGCACACCCACAAAAATAGGCATCGATGTCATTGACAGCGTTTATTTTCTGCATCAGGTAAGTGTTCTTCCACTGACCTTTGAAAGGATTGCTAAAGCGATTTTAAGAAAAAATTTTAACAGCACAGCGTCTACAACACACGTTATTTTTGATCGGTACTTTACATGATCACTGAAGAACATAAAGTGAAAGAAGAGGGGTTAGTATTATAACCGAACCATCTCAAACGCGACCAAGCGATTTTTTTTTAAATATTAAGGAATGTTAGGTTTAAGAAAGCCATTATAAGGTTTCTTGTTGACTAGTTTTGAAGTTGCACGTTGGGGCCCATAATCGGTGAAAAAAATCGTTTGCGTGAGGAATAACAATCAGTGTTACTCATACTTTGTAATAAATAATAAAATTTTTAGATCAGAAAAACCTGAATAAAAGTGCTTTTATAAGGAGGCTGATGTGATAAAAATAGTGTTTTATTTCAGTAAATTACAAGAGTCATGCAATTTTAATGTGAAAACATCAGACACAGATATTCTAGTAATAATTCTTGGCAAGATTCACATGCTGCAATGTAAAAATTGTTTTTTAGCTTAAAGCTCAAAGCAGAAACATATTAGTGGAATCGAATTAATTGTTTGTTAATGAAAATTCAGACTAGCTCGAAAATACATTGTAAAGAATTCAATAAAGTCAATCGATTGTAATAAAATCGAACAAAAAATATTTTCCCCTAAGGCCTCAAAAAAATAGCAAAAATGGTAAAAGACCGTTTTTAGCGTCGGAAACGAACATTGAAGTATGCGTGGCAAAAAGATGAACAAAATATGATTTTTCTCCAAAACGCAAAAAATCTCGTTTTTTGAGCAAATATTCAAAAATTGATAACTTTTTTCGCATAAATATTGAAAGCTGAAATTTTGCAGAGTTGTAGGTTCAGTGATCTTCGACAGCTATACTAAATTTCAGCAAGATCAGATTGATAGTTTTTTCAAACCGCAGCTAAATGCAAAAAAAGGTACTTGAGCAAAACGGCCTAAAAGAAGTTGTTTATAACGTAAGGTGCAATTTTTTTTGTGAGATCATATTCCTAAATACTCACTTTACACCTTACTAACGTATAAAATTTTTTTGCAGTGTGGAAGTTAGTTGAAAAATGATTAGCTGCATTGGTATATTTTGCGCATGACAGTACGGCGCGTGAGGGGCAATGAGCCGCCATAGCCGCCGATACATAGGCCACGTCTACTCTCCGAAGCTTGGCTTCTGTGTTAACGAGCGAGTACGTTCAAACTGCAAACGCTCTGAAAAAAACGATACCTTGGGAACGAATAAGTAACTTTCACGCTGCAGAAAATTTAATTCATTAGTAAGTTGTAGAACAAATATTAAAAAATATGATCCCGAAAAAAAATTTCATCTAAAGTTGTAAACAACTTTTTTAGGAGGTTTTTTTTTACATTAAGTTGCGGTTCGAAAAAACTATCCATCTAATCTTGCTGAAATTAAGTGTGGTTATTGAAGATTACTAAAGCTACAACTCTGCCAAATTTTAGCTCTTAATGTTTATGTAAAAAAGTGTTATTAATTTTGTAGATTGGCTCAAAAAACGAGATTTTTTGCAAAACTTTATCATCACAAATTTGCAACAGCAACAGCGTTAATTTCGCGTGACTTAACTAAAAAAACCTTCTCTCTGTGCCCTACGTCGATTTGCTGCTACAGAAAATTCTATGAACTGTTTATGTTAGCCCTATGTAGAAGAATTTACCAAATACATTTTTAAGTTCTTTCACAATCGATTATACATGTACTGAATACAATAATGAGATAGAACGAATTTGATTTCAAGGTGATGTGATTCTACTGACAATCGATGATATTGTAGCTGACAAAAAAGAGAAAAAAAATCAATAACGACCAAAAATCCGAAAATGATGATAAGTTCGACGATGACAGCAACGTGCACTTGTTCGTCTAATGTGTTTTTCTTTTATTTATCAATATGACATTATTTACTGTTCAATTCTATTAAATAACAAATCTTTAAGCCGTAGTTATTTTAATAATCTTTAAATGTAGAAAAAATTTTAGTACTTTTTTTATTTAACTTCTGTAATGGTGACTAAAATAATATTTCTTAAAAAAAAATGTTGTACTACAGTCATTATTTTGCAGAAAAGACTGAAGATTGTTTAAATAAATACAATTTTTTTTTAATATCGGACCTAGCTAGAAGCTACCCAAGTTTTCTATGTTTTTTTATGGAGCGTACCCCATTTTTGCTGTAACTTTGACTCTGAAACCCGTTTTGGAATCAAGACAAAAAATCAATTGAACGCACCCTTTCTTGAATAATCAATAATTGAAAAAACCAGACAATGTTCTGGTCTTTCCTTAATTTTTTTATACTCTTGCTAAACTCTTTATTTCGCTACACTGTACCATTAAATTATTTTGTTATTGTAGCAACTAATGTATATTGCATTAATCCAGTTATCGATAGTTTGCTATTTTCGCAGTAGGCTTTCATTCTCTTTTACCAGCTGTATTTTTTCCTTTTTTTCTTGAATAGTCTTAATATGCTGTATTGTATAAATCAATTTAAAAATGCTCAGACAAAATAGAATTCTTAGCTATGCTAATTTTATCGTAACAAATAAAAGAAAGTTGTTAAAACCGAATACTAGAGTTACACAAGTAATTAATTTTGTTACATATTCTACATACGTCCTTACTTCACTTTGCTTCAAAACTTTTATTTAACTTGCCCTTTTTTATTTAAACGTAACAAAAATTTATTTTAATAAAAAACCATACTTTTCTAACCTCTTGTCAAAACTGGCTTGTCGGAGTAGTTGACTTAGAACACTGAGGGGGAGGAGCTGGGGTGGTGTGAGTCGCCTTTGAGGGTACCGGATGTTGATTGAATCAGCTGTCGAAATTGAACAACGTTAAGCACCCTGTGCCGGAGGCTCTGGACGTGATGAGACTATGCTTCCATTGGATTCCGAACTGCTGCTAGAGCTGGTGCCGCTGGTGGGTGGCTGGGTAGTGATATGCAGCAGGCAAGATGAGTCGGTAGCCAGTGCACTTAGTGTCTAATTCTCTCGGTCCTTGGATGATGGAGCCAGAGAACGTTGGTAGACAGTGAGGGAAAGCAGGTAAGTGTAAAAGGTAACACAGCAAGATTGTAGTGTCAACGTAGAGTAATGCTTATTAAACTTAAAATCTACGGCCCTAGCCACTGCCGTGCTTAAGTTTCGCCAAGTAAGTGAAGACCCTGCGATCGCTAAGGATCGAGTGATCCGGGTGGATAATTTTGAGTCGTCGCTCAGTCCTTGTTATATACTAGAATTAGCAGAGCTTCCATGGCTTATTGGTTGGCGTGCTAGCCTCCTAGCCGGAGATACTCGAGGGGTCGTGGTTCGAATCCTGTCCAAAATTAACGAGATATTTTTCTCGGGGCTTCATTTTCAAAGGAAAGCCAACACCTGGCCGGCTCATCGGGTAAAGTCACTGTTGGTTATAGAAAGGTCGGTGCAGCAAGTTTGATAGTTTATTGGAAAATATCTTTCCATTAAACTTGATATTAGCTGGGATATGCTTAAGATAATGGCTGCATCCCGTAATTAGTACCCAGTAGGATGGATGACCGAGTCGTCTGAGAGGAGCTTTGCAAGGGGCCCGCACAAAAGACTGGTATACCGTGCGGTTCGGACAAAAAAAATTAAAAGCTTAAAAGGTCTCTGATATGGCACAAGCTGAAAAGAGTCATTGAAATCAAAATACCAATACCAATATACTAGAATTCGTTTCATCACTTGTAGTGTTCTCTAGAAACTAGTAGTCGTCACCTACTGAGTGAAAAGCGATACTATCAGGCTTGAAGTTTTTAAATTTTAACTGCACGCGATGTTTAAAAATTTAATTTACGGTGAACTATTGAAACTTATATATGATAATTATTTTAGTAATAAATAACTAATAAAATAATACCCTGAAAGGTAACAAAACTCTTTATTTACTCTAATTATTTTATCTTAGCAAGTCCTCAAAAAGTCTTATGATGTAGTATTAGTTAGTGTATATAGTTAGATCATATATTCTTAATGTCGATGGTGAACTGGCATATTAAAACATAAAAAAAATACCAAAATATGTATGGATGTAACTTCTGTATGGATTAATACTTTTGAGAATTAAACAAAACGATCATTGAATCTAATAGCTCAAGTATTTGAAATTACTTTATTAAAATATAATTGATTAACCCCTTTATTCTTACTTCTGTTCTTGCAATGTATCTTTTTTATGTAATTAATAATATTAACCGTTTTTTTCAGCATCATTTATAATATGAACTTAGTTTTATTGCACCACAAGAATATGAGTGGACAAATCAATTTCAGTTATCAAGATGGTGATATTGTTTGGGTAAAATTAAGGTCTTACTGGTGGCCTGGACAAGTTGTTGGTTCAGATAAGTTACCAGATGACATTCAAAATGAATTTAAAAAGAAACCATTACTTGCTGCTGTAAAGTTTTTCCATGAAGATTCATAGTAAGTTTCAAATATCATTGTTTTGAATTCCATAAATTAAAATTATACGTTGTTTTTAGTGAGTTTGTTAAAAACCATCAACAAATTTATAAATATAATTGTGCACAAAAAGAGGATTTCATCAAAAGAGGCTTAGGTATGTAAAATTGTTTCAAAAATTAAGTTATTAGCTGTTATAAATATCTTATGTCTGGTAAGCACATGTATCCTAAACATACACACACATGGACACGTACACACTAGTCGAGCTAAACCCTCTGCTAGCTTTGTTTGCCAACTCCACTATTGAAAGTGAGAAAAGCATCTTACACTGTGTATGTGTTAGTGTATGTTTATACACGAAAATTTACTTAGAAAATCGTTCAATACAAAAACTTAAAAAATGTTTTTCAATAACAATATAGTCTAAAATCTTCCAAAAATAATTCTTTAACATTATTTTACTACAAAATTTTTAGATAAAAGAGTACGTCAAGCTTAAAAAGGATATTTTATTCTATTGGTTTCAATTGAACAAACTTTTTTTTACTTAATGCAGTTACAAAATACGTTAAAAAGTTTCAAAATAAGTTTAATACTTACTAATTTATTGGTCGCAAGACATTTAAGTGGACCAAATTTTAATATACTCATAAAATAACTTTGCCCAATCGAAGAAAAATACATTTACTCATAAAAGAATTTTCAGTAAGTACAGACTGTGTCACTATTGAAAATTTTTCTTCCATGTGTTCTTGTGAAATCCAGTATTTAGTAGTATCAAAAATCTTTTCTTCTATTTTTTCAAGATGATAAACTTATTTTATTTTTCGACTGTAATTGTACTTAACATAAAAGCACATGAACTGTAAAACGATGTATACTTATGTACCTATTGGTAATCAACTATTTCAAGTTATAATTCCATAGACCTTTATGCACGGGAGTAAATCAACAATATCAGAATTTTCTCACTCAAAAAATATGTGAAAAAATTAAACTTTTACTCTCACTTTCGGTCCCGGTAATAAAAGGAGAAAGACTCAAGTTTATAAAGTTTTTTATTTTCATTTCTTGATTTCTCGGAAAAAAAAAAAAAAAAAAAAA
>NW_019379573.1:477857-523630 GCF_000648655.2 Copidosoma floridanum
GGGGGGGGGGCTACGTGAGCCCGACGGTTGTGCTCTCACAGCACAATGTCCAGGCTCAGCGAGCTCAGTGCTTCTCCGAGCTCTCTCTCACCGAATTTCGAGCTATCAGCAGACAACTTTTGGGCTTCAATAAATACAGCCGTTCATTATACAGAACGCGTACAGGTAAATGAGTTAACATTATTATTTTATATACATACATGCCTGTGAATAATTTCATAAAACTTATTTAACCTTTATGTAACTCATTAATATAGTATAAAATTTTTAGGGTTAATTATAACATTTTGACCTATAGGGACGTAACATACTATATTCGTTTTCACTTAGCTCATTTATACCAGATTCCATAAATATATTAATTAATTTTCATTGCGTCTCATCCTCCACAATTTCTTCGTTCGTGACTAGAATGATTTTTTGAGTTACGGACGTTCGTTACACTTAGTAGGGGGAAGTTGAGGGAGGTGAGTGGAGCGCTGACATACAGCATCTTTGCCACTTATTCGGTTCATATGAATATACCTACATGTATACCTATACGTATATGTGACCCCCTATGTCTTATTTTACTTTAGAAAACCAACTTGTAGATCCATTAAAAATACATTTGTTAATCTAAATGTAGTCTATAATTCTAATAATATTCTATCATACAAAAAAAATGTAACATTTCTACAGATCGTTTCCTTACACATGCAATTTTGCATGGTTTTTTCATTAGCTTACATGTTCTACTGAAATTTAAAAAAAATTAAACTTTGAAAACAACGTCCAATGGTGGTACTATCATATTTTGTATTTTTTTATTATTATTGACTGTATATAGTAGTAACTAGATGGGATAATTGCATCACATTCGATACATCGCAGTGAGTTATTTAATACTTTGTTTCCTAAAAGGTGTATGTACATTTATGTATTATCTTTGCCAGAGAGGTATAACTTTATACTTGAGTATCCAAGCACCCACTGACCGCTAGCTTATTATAAGAGTCGTTCGTCTAATTATTTGGGTTATAAAAATTCAAAACTACTGCCAATTTATTGGCACAAAGCTTCCTCATTTTTTTGGTATTTTTTTTCCGTAACCTTAATCTGTTTTGAGTATCTTTTTTCTAGTAATCAAAATCTTTTATTTTTTACAAATAATTGATAGTATGATGTTGTCAAATCCTTAGTTTTTCAAAAATTTTATACGTTTACATGTTTTTGTTTAAAATTCCATTCTCTCTGTCAGTTTTAACGTCTTAGAACTAAAAAGTTGAGATGAGAGAACCAATAAAATCAATATGGAATTCTGCAGTTATAGGTATCTCCCAATAATTAAAAAAAAGATCAATCAATTAAAAATTGGATTTTGGAGTTGTAATTCCATGTCATGGACTTCATATTTATAACTTCGAAACATCCAGGTCCGCTCAAAAATTATAAAAAGCGAATGCTCAGTGATTTTTTTTATCTACTTCTGCCATGGAAAATAACTTACTTCTTTTAAAAAGAGCTACCGTCGCAAAACTCAAACTACGCGTGCAACCTTCAAAAAATCTTATAATCAGTGTTTTGACGTTTTTTGGCTGAGGCTCAGCTGGAAATTTTTACTGCCAAGACTGTCGTTTTATTTTGTGATTATAATTATAAATCTGTGGTTATCACCAGTAATAACCTTTTTTACTCAATAAGCAATAATCCTTATTCAAAGTTACTGTTAGATTCTTTCCGTCATTTTCAACTACAAATTAATTTGACGAACGTGTTGGATCAAATTGGATTCTTTTGGGACCTACCTAGTAAAATAAATTATTAAGCTAAACATACACACACCCACACACACCTACATATATTTTAGTATATTTGAATTTTTTTTACAAAATTTAACAACCTTATAAGTCTGAAACATAAAACCTCCTTAAATAACAAAAAATGCAAAAAATTAATTTTTTGTAAGTTACATATTTCTAAGTTAATAAAATCAATAAAAAAAAAAAATATAACTGATGAAATAAAACATAATTTTTAATCAACACGATGGTGCAGCGGTAGAGTTGCAGTCTCGTCGATCTAGAAGGTTAAGCAGAGTTGGCCGCGGTTGGTTGTCGGATGGGTGATTGCTCGACTATTATTCTGTTCGCTTGCTCTAGTGATTTTTCAGATCGGTTGACTGTCTCTATCGTTACGACAACGTAAGCGGGAGATGTGCAGAAGTTAAGGTCTAATGTCTATAGACAATATAGACATTTGGTCGAAACTTAGGACATACATCGTCGGTCTCGGGATTGTTTTTTCCCGAGTAATTTCCCCACCCACAGGACTGATTATCCTGGCGATTGTGGAATCGAATCCCCTACACCCTTACCATCCCCACCCCCCAGTCCCCAGTCCCCAAAGTGCCGTGTTCCATTGCAGAAAAGGACGTAGTGCACTATAATAAAAAAAATGTTATTAGTCACAAGAATTCAAAAATAAATAAAGAAGGTCAAAGTTCAAAGTTGATCAAAATTATTCTAGGAAATCGTAAGATATGATCAAGTACACGGAAAAAACTTTTGAACGTACAGAGCCCAGTTACGCAGGCTAGAGAAGTTCAAATCGCTTTGAACTCCTACTGCACAAGTGTACAGGCCGCCTTGACTCGAAGATCGAGTCACATGAGTTCAAAACAGCGTTCAACTGAGACTGCACAACCATTCGTGCCGCGTAGCCTGTAGTTTGGGCTTGTACAGTACGGCATAGCATTGAACTGCAGAAGCTCGAGGGGGGGGGGGGCTACGTGAGCCCGACGGTTGTGCTCTCACAGCACAATGTCCAGGCTCAGCGAGCTCAGTGCTTCTCCGAGCTCTCTCTCTCACCGAATTTCGAGCTATCAGCAGACAACTTTTGGGCTTCAATAAATACAGCCGTTCATTATACAGAACGCGTACAGGTAAATGAGTTAACATTATTATTTTATATACATACATGCCTGTGAATAATTTCATAAAACTTATTTAACCTTTATGTAACTCATTAATATAGTATAAAATTTTTAGGGTTAATTATAACATTTTGACCTATAGGGACGTAACATACTATATTCGTTTTCACTTAGCTCAGATACTGGAAAAAATTGTGTTACTCATTTTTAAAATGACCATTCTTAGTTTGTACGGTCAAAATGTTATAATTAACCCTACAAATTTTATACTATATTAACGAGTTACATAAAAGTTATATAAGTTTTATGAAATTATTCACAGGCATGTATGTATATAAAATATTAATGTTAACTCATTTACCTGTACGCGTTCTGTATAATGAACGGCTGTATTCATTGAAGCCCAAAAGTTGTCTGCTGATAGCTCGAAATTCGGTGAGAGAAAGCTCGGAGAAGCACTGAGATCGCTGAGCCTGGACATTGTGCTGTGAGAGCACAACCGTCGGGCTCACGTAGCTCCCCCCCCCCCCACTCGAGCTTCTGCAGTTCAATGCTATGCCGTACTATACAAACCCAAACTACAGGCTACGCGGCGCGCATGGTTGTGCAGTCTCAGTTGAACGCTGTTTTGAACTCGTGTGACTCGATCTTCGAGTCAAGGTGGCCTGTACACTTGTGCAGTAGGAGTTCAAAGCGATTTGAACTTCTCTAGCCAGCGTAACTGGGCTCTGTACGTTCAAAAGTTTTTTCTGTGTATATACTTATGTACGTATACACATATATCCACACCTACATATTTACAAATTATCACATTAAAAAAATTGTTTACATAAAATTTGATGAGTTTTTAGAGATGCTAACATCGAGTATTCTAAAAATACTGTAGAAAAGTGAAAAAAATCAATTAATGAAATCACACATTTTCAGTGCATGAAGTATCTAAAAGTTTGAAAAAAAAAACCAAGAGTAATTGAAATTAGATAAGGAAGTCTTAAGATATCTGACTGATTACACACAGACAGACACCACAGTCAAAGTACTCTACTTCCATTCTTAATTTCATGAAACTCATTTCTATCATGTCACGTTAATATGTGGTATTTTGTCCGTTTCATAACTTTTTTTATTAAAAATCAAAATTATAGAAACAATTAAATTTCTCAACCTTTGGGTCTTTTTTTTCAATTTCAATGTTACGAATAGTTTTTTTCCGTATAATTGAAAATGTCAAAGAAAAAAAATCAAATTATTAAAAATATACGAAAAGTAAAGAATAAATCTTGTATGCTCAAACATACTTGACAACATTAATGATACTTTAGTTAATACTGTAACTTACATGCTTTGTAGCAAGAACATATTATTTGTAGTAAGAATCTTAACTAAATGGACGTACAATAATACATTCATACATTAATAATTATCACTTTGATATGAGTAATTGTACTGTAACGTCGGTAGACTACAATAACTAATAATTTTATTTTGCTCGCTCATGCGAATTGAAAATGGAAAATAGTGCTATTTCATACTAAAACAAATAAAAACATCCTTAGGGAAAAACCAATACTGGAAAAAGTATAACTGGGAGCAGTTGCACTGAGATATAGTGCTAGAATAATTCAGAATTATTGTACGTAGATCAAAATCAAAAGAAAAATATTAAATGTCACGCAGTTATTACATATTACTTAAAACAACTCATACATAATATACCTGTAGTGAGTAGCAGCCATAAAAGTGTTAACCATGTTAACCGTGCACGGCGAATCTAACGGAACGTTTTTGTTAACTTCCAAGGTAATCTTTTTATTATACTGATGATTTTATAAACCAACTGCAATAGCCTTATTTGTAAAATGGTTAAGTTTTCATCACTTCTATCAAATGTAAAGGAAAACAAGAAAGTCTCGCCCTGACTCAGATATGGCGTAAGAAAATTCACTCACTTTTCTTCAATGTGGGCAACGAGATTTGCTACTTCCGGAGGCATGCGTGACAATTTCCCCTCCAACGACCAGCGGCGAAAACATGTTTATCAAAATCCTATAAAAACTCTGATTTATTTTTTTCTTTTCAACATAATCATCAGCCATAAATACCCATAAACATAATTATTTTAACTCATAACAAACGCAGCACTATTACCTTTATCAATTCTTTTTATTTTTGTTATTATTACTGTTATCATTATTACTACTACTTATATTATAATTACAAGTTATTATAGCAACAACCACTGTTATTACTGCGTAAGTATTAGTGCTTATTGATACATCAAAACACACCGATCGTTTATTCACCCAAGGATCTCTTAAAGTCTTTACCGATTTCTACCGTTCTTTTTGCAATGAGCTCGACTAAATGAACGAACGACATTTAGCATTAGTAACCATTAATAATATTCTATCTTAAGGTTAATATTAAGTCATAGTAAAATTTTGTAACGTCTTGATGTAAAGGAGATAGGATGACCTTGAATCAGTAGATTATCTTCCCTTCTCATGACGCGTACAGGAGAAAAGCTGGGTGTTGGAAGTGTCAACATAGTTCTAGCTGATTAGATTTTTGGCCATTATCACTTCCCCAAGATTCCCCCCTCCTCTGGAAAGATTTCCTGCGTCAATTCAGAACCAGCGCTTGGTCTAGGTGCGCTACTCCTTATAAAAAGGGCCTAGAGGCCCCGAAGTGCAGTCAATTTTTCGTTGTCACCCTCGAACGGTTGACTGGATAGCTAGAGTCCGCCTCTGTTATTGCCCAGTCCTCCAAGAGTGCGGTTCCTACTTTAATTCCCGCTGGTTTGCCGTGTCTCAGGTTTTTGTCCAAATAAAAGTACGTGATCAAGGTTAAATCAAAATTTTAATTTCCTTTTTCTTTTCTTTTCTAACGCGCACATCATTACTTGCCACAGTCCGTGGATTACCGAAAAATAATGAACTCTTACGCGCACACCATTACTCGCCGTGGCAGTGGTACTATCAGAACACCAAGGAATAATCGGATTAACGCGAGTAAGTGCGTCGGAATATTGCATAGTAATCGCTTCAAGTTGTGTTATAGCAGTCGTAGCCCTTTGCAACTACCGTGTCGTTAGATTGAACTATCCTTTAGCGCCGTGTTCCACCTATGCGCCCAGCGTGTGTCCCGAGTCATTAAGCGAAAGCATGGACTTAAATAAATCGTCGCGTCGACGTAACAGTAAACTAAAAAAATTTCGAAAAAAGATTTAAATAGCATTTGAGAAGGTCTTCTACCTCATGAATCAGATTTATCAGTAAATACTGTTACTGTAATGATAAAAAGCTCATGTATTTTGGAGGCATTGTGTTGTAAAACACCATTAAAAGTTATAAAGTTTTGGGGTTGAATCAATTGCCAGCTGTTGACTGTACATGATATTGAAATAATATGAGAGGAATACACATTTAAAAAAATGATACTTAAGATAATAATGAAAAAAAAAATACTAAATTACATGTAACTAAAACTTCTCATTTTGACGAGAAACTTAGTTCGGACAATAATTGACACGTTGATTTACTGTTGAAACTGAAGACTTTAGCGTGGAGGAAAAATAAAGATGGTGACGATTAAAAAGAAATTTTTTTTTATAATTAAGAACACTGACTTGACAGACTTTGTTTTACAAAAAATGTAAAGGATAGAGTAAGCGCGTGGCAACAGCCACAAGATAACTGCCTATCAATATAGTCGTGCACTCTAACACTTCTTTCTGACTTGAGATAGCTATTAACATATAAAAGTGTAAAATTCAGTTTGATTTTTGTTTTATTTTTTATCGATATGATTTTTTTCAAAAGCTTCCAAGGCTGTAGGTAAAGATTTTGTTAAACATCTGTCGTCTGTTCTTTAGTATTCAGTCATTCAACATTTTTTTAACCATTAATTACACGTTCCTTGCCATAATGCTCGTGAAATTCTGTCATGTGTCTCGATTTCCTATTTTCACTTATTTTTGCATTCATTTCAGCTGCTTTGTTGTCACGTCATAGGTCAGCTAGATTGTAAGTTTTATTTTGCATAATTTTAAGGAAATTATTCACTGCTATTGACTTTCTACAAGCTTCACTTAATGCCACGTATCCAGCCTGACAAGTCAATAATGCTACGTAAATATGTTAGTGAGTTCTCCAGGCTACAGAGTCTCTAAAGAGTTTGACAATGTATGCGCTCGTTGTCAATGAGCCCTTGCTATCACCAGAACTGGCATCTGAAAATTGCTTCTAAGTTGTCTTGCTTTCTTAAGTATCCTGGATCAAACGATTTGGTGCCTTTCAAGTACCGGAACACTCTTTTGACTATGTTCCAGTCTTCATCAGTCGGATTATTCTGATGTCGACTAAAGACATTCAAAATATAACTAATGTCGATGCGTACTGCATTTGCAACATACAGCAGGCTGCCTATAGCCTTGTGATGAGGAATATTGTCTGTCGTATTTATCGCGCTTAGATTGACTAGACTTTCTGACTGTTAGATCAGCACATGACCTGTTACAGGGGTAAATGTAGGTATTACTGACAGTGATCTAATTTCTGCCACTTTAAAATGACGAATAGTAATTGTTAATAATTAAATATTATGTCTAAAAAAATATTATAGTGAACTACATACATTGCAGATAAAATTATTGTAGTTACATAGAAAAAGTTTCATCTTTAATTGATTATAATAATTATTGAATGTATGCAAGCTTGTTGACTTTTCAAAAGTATAGTCCATCGTATAAAATTAATGGGTTTCAAGTAACTTTTATTAAATACATCACTCGTAAACACGTTCCAAATTTGTAGGCAAATAAAGTCATAGTTGTTATTTCATAGTAATTAAACAAAATATTTATTGATCACTTGGATTTTACTTTATTTAAATGACAGTATTACATAGTTTCAGCGCCTGTGATAATGTTACTGTCATCAGCTTTTTTAGCCTTGACCGTGAAACATTACCTATTATTATATTACGTGAGCGTGACAAAATCGTTGCTAAGTTTATTTTTGTTGCATTATTTTTTCCTACATATGCATAGTATAGGCATCTACTAGGAAAATGAGGAGAAAAATTCTTGCTCACTTAATTTTTTTTAAATCAAAATTTTTTTACACAGTACGTGTTACTGCAGAAAAACAAAAAAACAAACTTATTCAGATCATGCTATCATCATGAAACAGCTATTGGTGCTTGTATTATTATAAAACCTTTTTTTTAATAATTCCAAAACATCATTTCCATTTTAGTGGCAACAAGCTGTTGAAAAAAACAGACCCAGAAAAGTATGAAGGAAGAGATTGTTTAAAAAAAAAAAATTAAAGTTAAAAATCGGAAAAACAAGAAAAAAGAGCAAGAAGAGAGAAAGAAAAGAAAGCAGGACGAATAGTATTTGAAAAAGTATCATTAGGATTAAAAAAGAAAAAAGTAAATGAGTGAAGCAACAACTAGTCGTGCAATTCGAAAAAAAACATAAGATAACAAAAACTAATGTATTAAAATCCAAAGAAAAAGATTGTTTGACCAAACAAATCAGTAATTTGCAGAAGCAATCACACTCTGTCACTAATTTATAATCATTAATTTTTGTACGTGAAAGTTAAATGTTTTAGAAAAAAGTCATGTTATAAGCATTAAAGAGTTTAAGGTCTTGCTAAAACATTATTTCATAATTATTTACTATTTCAATAAACAAATTAATCTTACTAAATATTTTTTTCTAATGATACAATTTTTTAGATGATAGCTTACAAGTCTGAATAACGTATTAACGATTCAAATGTCAATAGCTCATTAAAAAAAAAAAAATTAAAATTTCAGAATTTATGAATGAAATATTATTGATTTTTTTTTACGTTGCACTCTTTAATTCATGAACATCCAGTTTCATACTTTTAAAAAACCGAGATGACAGTAATTAAAGTAGCCAAGATACCTACACTGAGAAAATGTTGGGGCATCCTCTGCCAATGCATGCACATACAACGCACAAAGTGCCCTTATAGTTATTATCTCAGTCACTTGTGCAGCAGCTGCACAAGTCAGGGAGGCTTGCACTCTAGAGTTGGGTGGCAGTGACCTAGTATTACGGGATAGCTGACGCTATAGTTACTTATGTATCAGAATCTTTGTTTTAATGTGTATGTGAGTATATGTGTCAGTCATGACTTGATAACCGCTTATAATTTGTAACTAAGTCATACACTTGTGCACCAATGTGTCAGTGTTCATGACAGGTTTTTATCTAATTTCAATAAGGTAAACCTCCCGATTGTCAGAGAACGTCCCAACGAATTGGATGTTTTGAAATTAATTAATATTTAAATAATGGAGAATACATAGGATTGTAAAAAAATTTCGTTAAATTATACGTGGAAACATTTATCATATATGTTATTATCAAGGCCATAGTATGTATAGAATATTACAATAAAAATGTTGATTGAAACTCTGTCATTGTAGTACTATGAGACATACGAATCTGCGCCTATTTTGACTTGTGCATGTACCGTATATACGTACACTTCATCTTTATGCCTTTGGCCGATAAGTGAGACCCAGCAAAGTTGTGTTGTTTTTACTTGCAAATCATTTATTCTGTTATGTGAAAGTAAGCACAGTGTATTTTAATCAATTTTGAAGTTATTGTAATTGTTATCCGGCTTCATAGTAAGTTAATTATTGACATACAGTAACAAATCGTCTTCATATCTTTAAAAGTAAGCAGTCGTAGAGTTCTTTATTTTGTCATTACCTACTCAATTAACAATATTTATTGATAGAAGTTAAAGAATGAAAGAAAAAAAAAAAACTTAAGACTAACAGAAAAATAGCAAAAAAAGTAGCCGCTAAAGGTGTAAATAAACTTTTTAATGCACTAGTTGCAATAAAAGTTATCAACATAAAATAAAACATATAATCAACATTAACAGCAGCTTCATTAATTATAGACTATATTCCAGTGAGAATAGGACTTATGCTTGTTTAATATAATAATATTCAACTACATAATCAAAAGTGTCACTGTTGCACCATACTCCTGGCTCAACGTGCGCACCAGGAGACTTGTGCAACTGCTGCCCAAGTGCAGTACAGCTACCGCACTATTTTCATACGTCTTCTGCTTTAATATGAGTAAGGCAACGGCAGCCCTACTGCTGGTGCTGCGCAAGCCCCAATATGTTCTCAGTGTAGCTGCAAGACAAAAAGCTCTCTTTGACGTACTGTCAGTGAACGACCACAGAAATTGACACTTTGTTTAGCAATATTATCACTAGACTCACCAACGTCAATAGAAAGTGACTTCGATTTGATTTTACGCTATCAAGCAGATTCTATTAAATTAAAGCGCAAAGCTAAAATTTTTTCGCAATAGTTTGACCGTATGTATTCCTATTATTAATTTTTTTGAGAAAGAGGCTGTTTTGCGTAGTTAATTTTCCGAAGAAGAACAATAAGAAAAAAATTCTTGCTACCAACACAACTCAGACAGTCTCTAATAGGCAAGCAACCTACGACGATTTCTACAGATCGCCAAGATGACTGAGTGCCACGATGAAAAGACGTTCTAAATGCTAACGTCTCTTACGTAACACCAGGAGACGTCGGGCGAGAGCACAATCAGCCCCACAGTTTTAAAGCGTTGTGCCAAGTAACCTGATTCTGCCTGAGCACCTCTTGCTAAAACAGCAAGCCAGATCAAATGGTAGATATGTGCTGTTGACAGACCAGCTCTGGTTTGCAACCTTATCGACCTCCAACTGGCTCTTTGCTGGTGAACATAATAAATAACAAAAGAAAGTACAAATACCATTCCTTTTGAAGGGCATATAAATCTTTACATTCACTAACCCACCATCAATCTCATTGGTACTTTAGAGGGTCATCTAAAGTCAAACTAACTAGCTATTAAATACGTTTTCTTTTAACTACTTTCAGAAAATATAATTGCATGTATTTTAAAGCTAATTCCAACAACGATCCATCCACTCACAGATTGTACAAAGCCGGCCCCTGTTAAACCAAGTCAGTCATTCACTGGCAAACGTCATGGGCGGAGCTGCTCATCGCGAGGATGGAAACCCTGGCCATCGATAACCCTCATATTTAATAAGGAATAACTACTCCTCTAAAATATCTACGCTTAAAGAATCTTGCAGTAGAGCTATAAAAGAGAAATAAACTTTAGCAAGCAGGACAGTTTTCAAGTCAAGCAATACAAAGCAATCTTCACCTTGAACCGCAAAAACAACTGAGTTCCATGAGTTCCACGAAAAAAAGGTGCAAAATTTTAAACGCTAACGTCTCCAGCGTCACACCAGGAGGTGTATGAAACAAAAACTCTAACCAGCTCCTACGGTTTAGAGGGTCATTGGTTTTTTTTTCTGACCAGTGCAGTGCTACAACAGCAGACCAGAAAAGACCACCTTGAGATATCCAGCCAGTTACGCTTTCTAGAGAGTTCAGTCAAGTTTAAGGAAGAGTTTAACTCACCGGTCCCTTTTAGGGTCATCTAACGTCAAACTACCTCGTCAACAAATATATTACAACTTAACAAAGTTTGCAAAAAACAGCCCTTTTCAAAATTTTTAACAATGCGTAATTAAGGCAAAACATTTATTGTGATTGGAAGAGCAACGACAAAATCGAAGAATAAATAATTCATTAAATAGCTGATGAGCTTTCCATTATAACTTTGACATTGATTACTGGAACCTTCAAGCTATTGCAATAGAAGATGGAAGAATGTATATTTTCTTACCTCGGGCGTTTTTGAGAGGCTGGTGCGCCCTTCGTAGGAAAAGTAGAATTCGCCATGTAAGCACCATTTCTCCGTGGCTACCTTACGTTCCCCGGGCCGCAAAAAAGCTGATGTCGCTACCCGACAAAAACTAACATTGTGTACATTGTGTCACTAAAAAAAGTATAAATAAGAATTAAAGACTTCGTGGCTTTGGAGGTAAAGTTTTGTGATTGAAAAGAGAAATTGTAATTTCATAGTTTTCGTCCTTCGGGCGCAGTGCTTTGCGCCCTAGGGTACACTTTTCGTCCAACAATCACTTTCCACCGACGGGCGTGAAGAAACATTCTGGCCCTGCCGGGCCCAAAGTTTGTTTTCTAGGGTCGAAAGTGTACCCATGGGTGCAAAGTTGCACTTTCCGCTCTCGATACAAAGAATGTCGTTCTCATCTCGGGCAGAAAGATACGCTTACTTTCGGGCGCGCAAGCTGTACTTTCTGCCCTAGGTAAGAAATGGTAGTTTTTTTACCTGGAGGCGTAATTTTCCTACTACCATTTCCAACTACCATTTTATCAAGTTTGAATTGTTTCAGCTTTATCAAAAGCTCTTTCTATATGTTATACAGCCTTCAAAAAACACCCGAGGTAGAAAATAGTATATTTCTTATCTAAAACAGAAAGTCCAACTTGAGCACCCGAAGGGCGTGGTGTATGTTTCTGCCCAAGCTGAGATCGACATTCTTTGTATTGCCGGCGGAAAGTCCAACTTTGTGCTCATGGGCACACTTTCTGCCCGCTAATTACTTACCATCCTAAAGCGGGAACAAACTGTAGACTCGGCAGGGCCAAAATGTTTCTTCCCGCGCGTGGACGGAAAGTAATTAGCGGGTGGAAAGTGTGCTTTAGAGCGCAAAGCACTGTGCCCGAGTGATTGAAATTTTTTTTTCTTAAAGTCCTAGGGAACTTAATTTTTGTGGTACGTTGTTGATGTTATAAAAAGAAGCAAAATTAAAAGCGATTCTAAGTATACTAGCATTATATAAACCCAAATAAGCTCGTTTTTAATCCTTTCAAACAGCTACCTTGTTTTATTTTATTTTTGACTACCTCATTAGCTAACTTATCTTCTAAACTACCTTCGGAATTGTCTTAAGATGGCTGACTGTTAAAAGTATGTACCATTGGCTAGAAATCCATGGAAATGCACAATAGCATTTCTTTTGTTTTATTAATTTATGAAATTTGGCCCAAATTTTCCAATCGTAAACTTTAATACTGTACATGTAGAAAATAAAATAAAAAATTTTATTACCCAACATTTAAAAAATTGCGCCTTAAATCAGATTATAAAAAATGAATTATTTTTTCATTTCTTGCCATGTCTCTAAGGTTTTTATGCTTCTGGACGTATTTAGTTATTTTAAGAAATGGTTCAGAAGTATGACATTTATTTTTTATGAAACAATATTATGTAATTGCTGAGTTTTATGGATTTGAACTGTAAAAATCAAGAAATAAACAAATTTACTTCGTAGCACTTTTGCCAATTGTGTCGCAAGCCCAGCGTCCAGCTATCCAGCGATGAACGTATTCGAAGTCATCAAGCCAGAACTACATTTAGTGTATCTCCTTGTAGGAGTGGCATGAAGCCAACTTACAGGCACCAGAGTTTGTCGCTTATTTTTCGCTGAAAGGTAGTGTTATTGCCAATCATGCCACAGACTTAGTATCCAGCTGTCCAGCAACAAACGTACTAGGAGCGGCTTAGAGCAAATGTAAAGGTACTAGAATTTGTCACTTATTTGTTGCTGAACAATGGCCCTTTTGCCTATTTTTTTGCTAGTCTAGGGCCAAGTAGTCCAGTGAAAAACGTCTTCTCAAACGATGTGAAGCTAGTGATACACCGAGCGTATCTTGAGCGGGCACTTATGTGTTACGTTTTAGTTGACAGACATTCTACAGGTATACTGTCATCGCCAAAATGAGTGGTAGTTTATCGACGTGAATTTAAAATAAATTATATTTAATAATCTAGAGATGAGTAAAATAGCAAAGTGAATATAAGAAATATCAATGTGGTATTTTGTACGAAGAGAATTATTTGCTATTTTTGCCATAGCTATTTATGAAAAACAATGGTCCTGCTAATGTGAGACTTAAGTCTCCATTTTATCTCCGAATCTCTTACAGTTACGATAACGGGCTTTGTGGTGCATTCTTTGGTAATTATTTGCTGTGTTTTTGCTAAAAAAATTATTTTTTGCGCAGAAATAATCGTCTTGCTAACACAAGACTTTAGACGCAATATTTGCAGATATTTAACACACATAACAAGATTTTTTTTTAATTATTTGCTGTTATTATACTGAAGGATTGTTTTTTTTTGCCATAACTGTCATATAGAAAAACGATTGAGTTAATCTTAAACGTGATTGTAGTCATCACCATATCTCTAGACCTATAAACTTTGAAATTTGTGTGTATAACTTTTTTTTCATTATTTTCTGTTATTGAAATGATTTTTTTTTTTTTTTACCATCCTATGCCGAAAGAATAAACTAAAAAAAAATCGTAAACAACTAATAGGAGGAACCAAAAAAAACGTCATTGTTAAATGCCTAAAACCAGAGGGTTTCTTAATTTTTTCGTTCTAGGGGAGTAACGTAGTATTTCTATAGCTTCTACCAAAAATCTTTCATTTCTTTACTAATGGCTAAAGGAAACTGATAACTATTTAATTGTAAATGTAACCAATTCCAACGGTTTTTAGGAATATTTTACAAGTTTCTTAGTTTTCTGCATCATAAGTAGAACTTCAAGAGACATTTCTCAATTTGAAACAACTTATTGCTTCTTTATTTTTTTGTTTTTGTTATTATTTTTTTTTTTACGAGGTTACTGCAACGGTCTACTAGCCTATTCGTTAGGACCACCCACTTACCACCCACATTTGGGGTGTATTGCCGCACCCATTTACCAATCCCTTAGTTAATATCGTATCTGTCATACGATGGGCACAGTTAGAATATCTGCGGTGAAACGCCTTACCAGATAAGCTGGAACTCTCTGCGCCAATTGTGCATTGGGTTCACTCGCCACTGAGTAGCCTTTCCCCGGAGAAGACTCCGTATTTCAGAACATCCACTCCTTGCCGGTTAAGCCAGTGCTCCCTGTGACGAAGCATCGGATCCAGGATAATTAGCATCCCTAGAGAAGTACCTGTAGGACCAGAAAAAAATCCTGGAATCACTCTGAAGGAAAATTTCACTCATACACGGGATTTCATAGAAACTCTTTCCGATGCAAACGGTTTTTGAAAAAATCTGCTCTGGCTCTCACCAGGAATCAAACCCACGATCCTTTAAACGGTGCTGTATCAGTAACAAATACGTTTACCACTAAGCCAACGCCGCTTTCATTTATCCTTCTCATTAAAACCTTTATATCTTTCAACACCTGTTGCGAGTTTTTAATAAACCAAATGTTTGAATGTGGAGATATTTTCGAATCGATAAATAACAAAGGTACAAATTTTACGATTCCAAGTTTTATTGAAAAAAAATTTCTGACGCAATTCTTAAAAATTTTTCTTGCTGTTTTAATTGGCTCGCTGTTAGTTGCATCTACATTGTAATGTGAAAGATTAAGATTTAACATCCCTTTCGTAAGAGTCAGAGCTTTTTATACTTGATAAGCGCTGGGACATGGTCAAAACAGCCGAAACGATGTTTTTGTGTTTAATAAATACAAAAATATGAACCAATGGACGTTGTTTTAATAAGCAACAAAGACATATTACTTTTCTTATTATTTATTTTGTTTTTAGTGCATTAAAAATCTACTTTACAAAAAAATATGGACTAAATCCTAAAAATTTTTCAGTAAAAAGTGAACAAATAATAAATACGATTGACAAAAAGTAGTCCAAGTTAGAGCTGTTATTTAATACTTTTGTTTATTATTCTTATTTCATTAGAATTTAAACTAATTGTGGTATTTGTGTTTTTAGTCTAAGGTCTCTAATTTAAACGGTCTTGGGGTAAAATGAAATAAAATATGCCAACGGATTTACAAAATAACCATCCATACAAATATATGTACACACACACACACACACACACACACACACACACACACACACACACACATATATATACACACACACACACACACACACACACACACACACACACACACACACACATATAAAGGTTGATATTCTACAAAAACCCTAAAATAAAAAGTTACATGGATTTTCTCGTATAGCGTTGCCTACGCTGCCTTAAGGCCTTAAGGCTTAAACGATGAAGACATCGGTTTTTTTGGGCAATGACTATCTAAAAAAAAAAAAATCTTTGGCAAAAAAAATATCAGCATTGTAAAATAGAGTTCAACAACAAACAAGTGACAAATTAAGGTGCCCTTGTACTTGCTCTAAGCCGTTCTTACGAAGTGGTACGCTGAATGTGGTGTTAGTTTGATGTCTTCGAGACGTTTATCGCTAGACAGCTGGACGTGGGCTCACTACGAAATTGAAAATAGTGCTACCTTTCAGCGACGAACTTTTGTACTCATAAGTTGGCTCTATGCTGCTTTTACGAAGAGATACGCTGAGGGGACACTAGCTTGACGATTTTGAATACGTTTATCGCTGGACAGCTGAACGCTGGGCTTGCGACAAAATTGGCAACAGTGCTAAGAAATAAGTTTGCTTCTTTCTTGATTATTCCAGTTCAACTTGTTAGAACTCAGCAATTACACAATATTGTTTTGTAAAAGTTGATTGGCACACTTCTAGACCATTCATTTAAATAACTTAATAGGTCTAGAAGTATAAAAACCTTTTTAGGCATGGTAATAAATTTAAAAGTAATTTATTTTTTATAGTCTGATTATATACGTAATTTTTTAAATTTTGGATGAAGAAATTTCTAATTTTATTTTATTACATGTACAGTATTAAAGTTTACAGTTAGAAGTTTTTGGCCAAATTTCAGTTATTTAGAAGCAGCAGAAAAAAGAAATAGCGATTCAAAAATGAGTGCTGTCTCAGGCTGCTTCTACGAAAAGATATGCTAGGAGTGTGCTAGCTTTACGACTTCGAGTATGTTTATCGCTGGACAACTGGACTTTGGGCTAGCGACAAAATTGGCAATAGTACTATCTTTCAGCGACAAATTCTATTGCTTGTAAGTTTTCAACTTTTTTCTCATTTTTTTATAAAATGTCAGTCTTCCAGGTTTAAAAAAAGTAAAGAAAAGTTTCATGCTTAAACTACAAGTTATAATTTTTTTCAGGTTGATATGATTATGAATATCAATTTATGTTGTTTTAGTAACTGAGACCTGAAGGACTAGCTTATTGCTTTTTGAATAACATAAAATACGTCATGTTTATTTAACCACAAAATGTCATGATTAAGTATGGTATTAACTAACATTTCAAACAAGAGTTTCAAGTGAAATACTGTGGGAGTTGATGAAAACAGTTATGAATAAGGAAGGGTATCTACCAGAAAATATTGAATATGCAACGACGCAAAAATGGCCTTTGAGTCCGAAACGCTCTTACTGGCGCTACTTATTACGAAACTATACACAAAGAGCATAAAATTTATGCTTCTTCGAATTTTTTTATTTTTAGGAGCTGCATATACGCTCAAAGGAGGAGAAGAGGACGTTAACGAACAATCGATTGGCCCGCATAAACAGAGCAGGGCTAACAGGGATGAACTATAAAATGCGCACGTGACTACCTGAATAGCTGTAGCTATGTAGAGAGAAAGAAGATACGTGGTAGCAGCAGCAGTGGGAGCTCACTTTTAGGCCAATTAATCTACGAAGGCTCAATGTTAAATTTGACATTAGTGTTAGCAAAAAACAAAAAATACGTTGATATAGAAGAAAATGATTCAAGAAACATAGCGTTTTGTTTTTTCGGTTATTCAGTGGCTAAGTTAACCTCAAAAATACGTGAAAGTCCAAAAATCACTTTTTTCGCGTTTGAAAAAAAAGTTGACCTCCAATGCCGAAAAGTTAAATGACAAAGTTGTAGATCTTAAAAAAACCTATCGATTGACGAGCGTTGAATATAATCTGAATGCGTAGTTGCTGAGAAAACTTGAAGAAACCATTGAAAATTGTCTTTTTTTAATTTGTTAATTACTTTTTTTCTTTTGAGATTTTAAAGTTGGTATTCGGTCAAATTATGAGTTTTTGGTTCACAAATCTTCAGTTGTTTTTTTAGCGAAAAATATTAGAAATTTTTCGAAATATCGCATTTTTTTTACGTATTTTGATAATTGCACGTATATAACTAACTGCAATGCATTGTACTTATTTTTTTACGAATTAAAAAAAAAAATTTTCATGATACGACTATGTGGAGCCAAGTTAGTAAATTTTTCTTTAAAAAAATCCCTATGCGATGGTAAAAAGTGTAGAACTCTGAAACTTGCACACTTTACTAAAAAATACCCATTTTGCATTAAAAAAATTATTTGCAATCGTTAACTTTAGCAGAACGATGGGTATAATAACGTTACAGTTGAGTCTTTTTTCGCGTCGCGCATCGACTGCCCACTGGTATGGGGTGTGTCTGGCTGGTTGCTCTTACTCGGGCGCTCCGATACGGTTCCGAAATGGAGTATTGTAGTTGTTTCAAGCACGGTCTGAAGTGTTCCAATGTATGTGCTCATTGCCAGGACTCGCAGTGCACAAATTTTGAAGAAGTAGATCATGCTATCTCACATGAGCAGTCTTTCGTGGAGAATACGGATATTGGAGATCTTAGTATTGGACAATTTCCAAATAATGGAGACATTTGCAAATACCGGCTTTTAATGATCCAGTACTGGAATGTACCATGGATCATGAAAAAAACGAGGATGTGCTTGATGACATTAATGAGCAACTCTATAAGAAGGTGCGAACATATAATATGAATTAGTTTTACTTTTTTTAAAAGAATTTGTATTATTGAATAAAAAAAAAAAATTAAAATATATTGCTTTTTTTCGTTAACTCATTACTTATTTTTAAATAACCTGTGATAACATCTACAAATAAAGTCAGGTAACCATAATAAAGGTAATATTTACAAGACTTGACGTCCCCAAGCAGCGTTGTCCGAGCGCCCGAGTAAGAGCAACCAGCCAGACACACCTCATACCAGTGGGCAGTCGATGCGCGACGCGAAAAAAGACTCAACTGTAACGTTATTATACCCATCGTTCTGCTAAAGTTAACGACTGCAAATAATTTTTTTAATGCAAAATGGGTATTTTTTAGTAAAGTGTGCAAGTTTCAGAGTTCTACGCTTTTCACCATCGCATAGGGATTTTTTTAAAGAAAAATTTACTAACTTGGCTCCACATAGTCGTATCATAAAAATTTTTTTTTTTAATTCGTAAAAAAATAAGTACAATGCATTCCAGTTAGTTATATACGTGCAATTATCAAAATACGTAAAAAAAATGCAAAAAACTGATAGAAAAAAAAAGTACTTTTTTCGGAGTCCGATTTCAGCATTAAAAATTAAAAAATTTTACTTACTACAAACATTGCATGATAGAATAAGTCTAGACAAAGAGATTAAGCCTTGAACAATCACTCCATCATTATTTCCTGACGTCTATTGAAGTTTTTACAAAAGGTGTTTTTTTTCGAAAAAATGCGATATTTCGAAAAATTTCTAATATTTTTCGCTAAAAAAACAACTGAAGATTTGTGAACCAAAAACTCATAATTTGACCGAATACCAACTTTAAAATCTCAAAAGAAAAAAAGTAATTAACAAATTAAAAAAAGACAATTTTCAATGGTTTCTTCAAGTTTTCTCAGCAACTACGCATTCAGATTATATTCAACGCTCGTCAATCGATAGGTTTTTTTAAGATCTACAACTTTGTCATTTAACTTTTCGGCATTGGAGGTCAACTTTTTTTTCAAACGCGAAAAAAGTGATTTTTGGACTTTCACGTATTTTTGAGGTTAACTTAGCCACTGAATAACCGAAAAAACAAAACGCTATGTTTCTTGAATCATTTTCTTCTATATCAACGTATTTTTTGTTATCTGCTAACACTAATGTCATCTTTTTCGTAGATTAATTGGCCTATTTATGATTCAGTCTCAAGCTGAAGTTCAGCCTAAGTGCTAGCAGTGAGAGTCCGATGATTTTTGCAGGTCGTTTCAGGGCGCGTGGTAAAGAGAAGAAAGAAAGTCGAGAGATTTGTTAGATTAGATTAGACTATATTGTATTTATTGGGCCACGGAGTAAGACCCTGACTGGCCAGTATCAAAGATAAGATTTACCAAATTTTACAATAACAATGATAATTAGAAAGTATTCATAAATACATGTAAAATTTGATTAAAAGTTTAGATAAAGTTATATAATAGTATAATATAATGCTCTCATCAACATTAATAACATGATAATTGAATAGTATCATACTGCAGGTAAGTTGTTCAAGAAGCGATGTAAGAGTAAACGTATTAGAGAGCAGTTTAGTTGGTAGATGCGCTAATAGAACACTTACACAGCAACAACGTCAAACAAAAATGATGATGATATACGTTATTGTCCTTTCTTTTATGAATAGAATATGATACTATAATCGGTAATATCTTAATAAATATAATCAATAATAATCTTAAAAAAAATATCAGCAACAACCATAGAAGAATTATTAATATATAATCTGATAAATTAAAATGTGTACGTGATAGTGTGACCAGTCGACGACAAATTAAATATTGTTAAGAAGTTGATTAATACTGTCAGCAAACGAGTTTATAGGTTCAGGTCGATTTCTTATTGTTAAGAAGCGTACCAGCTTTATTGATGGTGGAGTGTTACTAGTGAAATAGCGATCCAAAGAGAGTAGTGTTGTTTACCTCAGCAAGATGAAAAGCCTGATACAATGAACGAATTCTAGTGGTATTGCATTAAGCTTTCGGCAATATAAATTCAGACTAGCACGAAAAAAATTTGTTGTAGAGAATTAAACAATGCCAATCTGTCGTAATAAAATCGAACAAAAAATATCTTCCACTTGGGCCTCAAAAAAGTGGCAAAAATGGTAGAACGCGGTTTTTCCTTAAACAAAAAAATAGAAGTATGCGTGGCAAGAAGACGAACAAAATAAGCTCCGGTCAATCCCAATTGGTCTAGTGGTTTCCACGGAAAATGCGAAAAACTTTGTTTTTTGAGGTAATATTCAAAAGTTATTAACTTTATTTTGCATAAACATTGAGAACTTGAATTAAGCAGAGCTGTGGATTTAGTAATTTTCAATAACCACATCAAATTTCAGCAAGATCGGATGGATAGTTTTTGCAAACCGCAGCTAAATGCAAAAAGGTACTTTGGCAAAACAGTCTAAAAAAATTTGTAGTGTTATTTACCTCAGCAAGATGATAAGGCTAATAAAATAAACGATTTCTAATAACATAGAGAGAGAGAGAAAGAGAGAGAGAGAGAGAGAGAGAGAGAGGAAGAGAAAGAGAAAGAGAGAGAGAAAGTTTCCAAAAAAATGCTTAAAATGCAGAAAGAGAAAAGTATGCATGAGTCCAGCAGCTGCTGTCTTCTCCCAGGATGACTATATATCTGGGACAAGGATAACTGAAGTGGCTAGCACTAAGATAAGAGGGTAAGAAAGCGAGCAAGTACAAGAGAAACAACGTAGGATGGATGACTAGCTAAAGGACCCCAGATGCCATGGCGCCAAAAAAAAATTTAATGTAGTAAAATGTTTTAAAGCTAACATAGTTTTTTAGATGTTTTTTACCATATTCGTTTATTAATCAACATTATTGTTTAAGTTTAACAGTAGCTAGTTCAGTACATGAACTTTTATATCTAACATTTTGTTTTTAAAAATACGTTTTTAAGGTCTTATTTTAACGTCTATTGACGAATGTATTTTTAATGAATGTATTTAAGTCGCATTACATGTAGCCGTAATATTACAAAATTATTTCTTGAAAATTTTTTTTACATTTTCCAAAAAATACGTTCGGTTTTAGAAAATTTTTGGACTTATATTATTGAAAACTAATATTTAGTATGAATTAAAATCTATTAAGAAGTATGCTTTTAGTATTCAAAGTAATTTACAGTGCTTGAAGTCATTAATTACGATTTTAGGGTTTGGTTTGATAAACGTAAAATAGTGGAATAAACATGCAGGCCCATGCGGGCTATGATTTTTGAAAATAACGAGTTTAACAAAGAAAACTATACTAGAATTCTACGCAACAATAAAATCATTACTATTTAAAACACTATTTCAAAGAAAAAAATCATTTAATTTCAGAACTTTTTAGCCTAATGAAATAGGATAATGATATTTATTAAGGATACATTAACTAATTAGCCAGTTTGCTTAAATCAAGTCTTGTTTAAGAAACAATGAACACAAAGAAACCCTCTAAATTCGTGACATACAGGTTGTACTTAGCTGTACAGAAACGTATACCTAATTCCTCTTCTGTAACATGCCGTATTGTGTCTCTGTGCTTATCTCATTATGTTATAAATAAAATTTTAGAAAGTTCTAGTCTTGCCCTTAACACTTGTACATCATTTATTAGACCTTTTAAATAATTTCAATACTTTATATTTACCATACTCACTTGTAACATATAATTCGAATAAAATAAATAAAATATGAATCCACAAGGTCATTAATGATTTAAAACCTAAGTTTTTCAGTTTTAGCTGTTAATAAAGTAAAATAATTACTTACATTTTTTCGGTACTAAAAATTCACCATGTCTGACCTCATATTAAATTAAAATTAAGGTCATACAATCAGCTTAAAAAAATATAGTATTTAACGATCGATTAATATTATTTTTTATTTCATAAGTAGTTCCTAACTATGGGGAAAATATTGTAAGGGTACAAAATTATGTTAACAGAATGATGATCCATTCGTTTTTATCATTAAAAATGTTCCACTAAGATCGAAAAAATTAAAACACGTAAATTGAAAGGATTTTACCCCTAGACTACGTTCTTATGAAATAGGTCTACTGGATGTCAAAAATTTTTTCCGTTTACTATCACTATTGTCAGAAGTGATAATTTTAAATTCATAATTTTAATTTCTTTTGTTATAAAATTGTCAATTTCACAGAAAAATTATTGTTTTCAAGAGATATTTGAGATAGTATTTGTAAGCATTGTTTCTATTTATCACGATAGAAATATTAAAAAACGCTTTTTCGACACGACGTGAGCGGGGATCTCAATTATGAGCCATCTGTTGTGGCTCTAAAGTCCTTGATTGACGCACGCGACTCACAACTTGTGCTGCGCACTAGTGCGAGTGCGTGTGTACGTCAAGATCTTTAAAGAGCCACATTAGATGGCTCATAATCTCGTTCCCCGCGCACTATGTGTCGAGAAGTTGTGTACACCACACAAGCGAGAGGTTAAGTAATTGACCCACGCGTGTCTTCGCACACTGGCTAGCGCTCGTGTACGAACTGACACGCGTGCTTCAATCACGTTCCTCGCGCACTAGTATCGTAATGTACGATAAGATGATGTTTTTTTGGAAAATTAAATTTCTGAAATGCACGAGACTTTTTTAGTAAAATTTATTGAAAAAAGAAGTTTTAACAATTATTTACATAAAATTGTGCCTTGCAGTGAAAGTTACAGTAATATAGATGCTGAAGAGCACTTATAGTAAATATACCCAATTTTTAGATTTCATCTTGTCTCCTGGACTTAAAGTTTAGTAAGAGCATATCATATTTGAGAAATTGATAATTAACAGTTACTGAAAATTTAATATGCAATATTAATGTATAGGGGTACACGGGGGTATTATTGCGGTTTTTTTAGTGGTTAGTTTTCAACGATTGTCTAAGAAATTAAGTGCGTCAAATCGTTGTGATTTTTTTTTTATTATTAATGTTGGACTCGAAAACTATTAAATTTCCCTTTTATAAATTTATAAACTCATCAATATTGATTTAAAAAAGAGGTTTTAAAGTTCAGTTACCAATGCTGGTATTATTGCGGGCCTGTATGTATTATTGTGCACGTATTATTGTGGTCAATTTCAATGCTAAATCAACCGGGTAGCCGCAATAATACTATCATAGTGAAAGAGGTTATGTGTGCACCAGTTATTGTGGACGTAATTTTTTGTTGTACAAATGTAAAGTTTTTAAGGCTATTTTCGAACTGAAGTTCAATGAATTAGGTACTCTATAACTTGATTTAATAATTTCAAGTACTTACTATTCATAACTCATTAGTTCAATTAAAATATACGCATTATTCGAGAGTGCCGCAATAATTGGAGCAACCGCAATAATACCCTCGTTTACCCCTAAATATGTCATAACAATCAAATTTTGGATGGTAGATCTCATAATGAATCCAAGACTTTCAAAATTGCCAAAATTTGCAAACTCAAACATATAAGCCGATAAAATTTAGCTCATTCTAAGGCTGATGTTGAATAAAATTCCATTCAGTATTTAACATGGTCTATAAGATGTGTTTAATAATTCGGAAAATATCTTTAGAATACTGTTCATTCAAAACGCAGAGAACACTTTTAAATTAACAATTTGATGCAAAATAAATCGTTATATCTGTAAGTCAACCATCAAAAACCACATTTAGAGGTATGCCATTTATTAATAATAGTAGAACGAAGAATTTGCAACGTCAGTTAATAAAATCGGTCAATAATTCTTCAAAATCATCGGAAAACAATACTTAAAAAAAAAAATCGAAAATTGAATTGTTGTTTTACTCCTGTTAAAACATTTTTTTTCAGCTTTAAAACTCAGTAAAAATGTATTTTTTACAAGCATAAAATTACCAACATTAAAAAAAAAAAAATGTTTTCAACTTTTTAAGAACATGCATTTACTTATTAAAAAGATGCCACATGATTAATTAAATCTGACCCAGATGCCGTCATCTGACAGGGCGCAATAAGAGCTCATTTTTGTTGTTACATCTAGTTTATAAATTCACTTAACGATTTTCGCAATTTATCATCTACCAAATAGTCTTTAAAAATGTGTGACTTACTTCCGTATGTTTTTTTGCAAACATTTAAATAAAAAATTATAATATCGTCATAAAACTAGTTTAGTCAAATAGCTAGAATCATGTTACAAACTTATAGAAAAAATGTATCATTGTCAAATGTTTTAAAGCTAAAATAGTTTTTTTTAGTTATTTTATCAATATTTGTTCATTTAGCAACATAAACGTCTAATTTGGACAGAAGCTAATTTAATACTTAAACTTTTATATCCAACATTTTGTTTTGGAAAACATGTTTTTAAGGTCTAATTTTAACGTCCATTGATAAATGTATTTTTACAATACATATCAAAATTATTTATCTTTAGGTGCATTCTGCAAACCATGTAGGATACAGTAAAAATTTTAAACTATTGTTTTGTTAATTCAGTTGGACCAATATGCGTAAATAAAACAGCTGTTGGCACTTTAGGTACTTTACAGTGTTTAGAGTCATTAATTACGACTTTAGGGTTAGGTTTCATAAACGCAAAATACCGGATTCAACATGTGGGCCATGATTTTATAAGATAATGAGTTTCACAAATGAAAGTACACTAGAATTCTACGTAACAAAAAGTCATAACTATTTTTTTAAAACCCAATTTTAAAGAAAAAAATCATTTAACTTCAGAACTTTTTAGCCTAATGAAATAGGATAATGATATTTATGAAGGATACATTAACTAATCAGCCAGCTTGCTTAAATTAAGTCTTGTTTAAGAAACAATCAACACAAAGAAACTCTCTAAATTCGTGACATACAGGTTGTCCTTAGCTGTCCAGAAACGTATAAAATTTTAGAAAGTTCTAGTCTTGCCTTTAACACTTTTACATCATTTATTGGACCTTTTGAATAATTTTAATACTTTATATTTACCATACTCACTTGTAGCATATTAATTTACTGTTTGTTTGACTTTGCATTAATTTTAAAACTTAAGTACCCAGTTTGTAAAAAAATTATTTATGGCTTCACATAGCATAATGCACTTGCATACACATTGTTACTTTGTCGGAATTTTTTTTTACGAGAACTGCATCATTGTCATACAACAGCTACTGTATTGGTTCTGTCCTTAAACTTTAACAAACTTATAAAAGGATGAAGACCAGCTATTATTAGGAAGAGAAAAACTTAATTGCTATAAGAACTCATGGCTTTGTTGGCAAAATGTGTTATTTATGAGGAGGATTACTTTAAAGGGAACCATATTAATTTTACTAAATAGATCGAAAAATTCCAAAATTAATAGAATGTTACTAATTTTTTGAGACACGTCTAGTATATCGGTATACAAATCTATAACTTCAGAGCTTATATTAAGTAATTCAACCGCACCTTTTGTTATTTCTTTAAAGCCTTGTATCTCCATATAATATAACTAAATGGTTTAAAAACACTTTTCTTTACTTAAAATCATCCCTGCACCGCATTTCTAAGCAATCCCAAGTTATTTACGACATTACAATCCTTTTTTTTTCAAGCTCCTAGATATGGTCCTTGAAATTTGCTTCTGAATTGAAACCCCTTCTGTCTCTACTCCTCCGTAAATCCGTTTCTCTTTTGCCTTGTTAGTACCTCCAAAGAAAATAAACATTTTTCAAGCAGTCTAAATAAAAACTATTCTCTAAGAACTTTCTCAGGGTCCCTATACATCTTAATTTTTTAAATGTTTTTCTATTGTAGGCCATAAGGAGTAGATCGACAGATACAGCGAACGACTTAACTCTAGTTCTACTAATACATAGTCTTTTGTACTTCGTGCTCCAAATTATCTCGTAAAGCTGTAATATAACCATAAGATCAGGCTTACAAAACACCCTTGCCTTATGCCTGTGGTGCTCAAAAATTAATCTAAGTAATTGTGATTTACTTTTAACAGTCGCTATTTTAATTCTGCTAACTACTCAACTTAACTTTACTCCTAAAAATATCTCTTCTTTCTATGAGTGTCGATAATTAAACCAGGCTTCAGCCACATGGATAATTAGTCAATATTGCACCTCATTTAAAAACGTTGCAGCGATTCCCACGCTTACAGTAAGTTTAACAGTGTGTATTCATAATAACAAGTATGTGTAAGATGGCAGTCATAAAATAACAAAAGGTACAGTTAAATTACTTAATATAAGCTCTGAAGTTATAGATTTGTATACCGATATACAAGACGTGTCTCAAAAAGTTAGTAACATTCTATTGGTTTTGGAATTTTTCGATCTATTAAGTAAAATTAATATGGTTCCCTTTAAAGTAATCCTCCTCATAAATAACACATTTTGCCAACAAAGCCGTGAGTTCTTATAGCAATTAAGTTTTTCTCTTCCTAATAATAGCTGGTTTTCGTCCTTTTATAAGTTTGTTCAAGTTTAAGGACAGAACCGATACAGTAGCTGTTGTATGACAATGATGCAGTTCTCGTAAAAAAAATTACGACCAAGTAACAATGTGTATGCAAGTGCATTATGCTATGTGAAGCCATAAATAATTTTTTTACAAACTGGGTACTTAAGTTTTAAAATTAATGCAAAGTCAAACAAACAGTGAATTATTATGTTACAAAATGACAGGTTTTTGCGATTTACGAAAAAACGGCTCAACCAATTTGAACCCAATGCGACTCACTTTGTTCACCTTAAAATTGCACATATTTTTTATGAAACACTTTTTCATGTTTGATTCTTCGGTCTTCTTCTAGAAGCGAAAAACATGTTTTAGTCATTTTTGTAATTTTTTTTGGGGCTTGCTGACATTTTTACTTGTTGAATTCTGTATCAATTTGTTGTAATACAATGAAACTACTACTCTATATTTCTTCGAGCTCGTCAGAATTTTCGGGATATCGTTATGATTTTTAGCTAATTCTACATATTAGTACGAATAATTAGGTTACGCACAAATGCTTGGCTTTCGTTTGAGAAGAGTTTACCACTAAAGAACTATGCCTGGTCCAACTCTCCTCTCAAGGAAAGAGAAGACCAGAGCACCATAGCGAAGAAGAACAGAAGAGGAAAGACGTCTCGCTTGCCAAAGACGATAACGCTGATATAGATATAACGAACCGTTTTATTTTCTTACTATACCTCTCTGGCAACTCAGAGTATAGGTATAAAACAAGAGTGCGTACATGTTAAGATTTTTTTTCTCTTTTGAGACCAGCCTGTAAATTATTCCTCCTTTTTTACCATGCAGGATGTCGTTACATGGCACTTAGGATGTACTGGGGGTTAAAGATAAACATGTACTATGCGGCAGAGGCCATAGACAGACACTTTAATTTTTATTCATTTATCTTATACAGAATCGTTGCAATTTGACACTTAACTATAAAACCAGGTACACTTGATCACAGTCAATAAAAAGTCTTGTTAATAATTACATTTACACTAGTGAATCTTTGGCGGATTCGTTACGTGGGACGAACGGGCTGCATGTGATTGCTACAACTGCGGGGAGCAGAGAGAGGAGTTGATTTTGACTCGGCTTCGGTTCGCTTCGATCCTTCTAGCCCTCTTCTAATTTCTCTCTCTCTTTCTCCAATGCAGAACAATTCGCGCAGGTAGGGCCGCTGCTTCCGTTGCCTGCAGCACCCGCTGCCGCTGCTGGGCTCCGAAGTGTTGTGTTGCCGTTGTTCCTCGCTGTTGCCGATGTTCGTGCTTTGCTCCACTTGCGATACTGCCACAGTCTGTGGTTCGCTATAACAATACTAAACACATTAATACATACATACTTACATACATACATTATATTAGGTAAAAATAAAACGAAAACTGAGTTTGTTATCAATTCTCTCTTGGTGACTGCCCCTGTAAGTACAAAAGAAAAAAAAAATCCCAACATATATGCATATATGCACTCTTGCTTTATACCTATACTCTGAGTTGCCAGAGAGGTATAGTAAGAAAATAAAATGGTTCGTTATACGTATATAAGCGTTATCGTCTTTGGCAAGGAAGACGTCTTTCTTCTCCTATTCTTCTTCGCTATGGTGCTCTGGTCTTCTCTTTCCTTGAGAGGAGAGTTAGACCAGGCATAGTTCTTTAGTGGTAAACTCTTCTCAAACGAAAGCCAAGCATTTGTGCGTAACCTAAGTATTCGTACTAATATAGTAGAATTAGCTAAAAATCATAACGATATCTCGAAAATTCTGACGAGCTCAAAGAAATATAGAGTAGTAGTTTCATTGTATTACAACAAATTGATACAGAATTCAACAAGTAAAAATGTCAGCAAGCCCCAAAAAAAATTACAAAAATGACTAAAACATGTTTTTCGCTTCTAGAAGAAGACCGAAGAATCAAACATGAAAAAGTGTTTCGTAAAAAATATGTGCAATTTTAAGGTGAACAAAGTGAGTCGCATTGGGTTCAAATTGGTTGAGCCGTTTTTTCGTAAATCGCAAAAACCTGCCATTTTGTAACATAATAATTCACTGTTTGTTTGACTTTGCATTAATTTTAAAACTTAAGTACCCAGTTTGTAAAAAAATTATTTATGGCTTCACATAGCATAATGCACTTGCATACACTTAAAGCAGTTAAGAATATTTCAATAACTTTAAATTGTACTAAAATTCCAGAGTTCTTAGAACTTACAGGGTTTTACAGACAATTAATTCAAAATGCTGCTTAAATTTCAAAATCTTTTTTTAACTCTATGATTACGAAAAATTCAAAAATTTAATTAGACCGAAATGGAAGAAAAGAACTATAAAGAATTAAAATAAGCCTTGTGCAAAGTTCCGGTATCTGCACTTGTCTCGACAAACCAGTTATATCAACTACTGATGAAATTCTGATGCTATATCGTGTTATATCGCAGATATTAAAGAAAGTAACACCATAAAAGATAGCATAGATTCTAGTGGGGAAGAAGGATGCTTGAAAGTTAAAAACATTTCAATATTTAGCAGCACTAGCAACAGCAATTGATTTAACATCCTGCTCTGACTGCAAGCCTAGTGATTGTCAACTGATACAGTCTTGTATGCTATCTTCTAAACGTATTTTAATAAATCTCCTGACTAACAAAAGCTTCTCTAGCACGTTCTAATAGATCCGTTGATATAAAAAATGGAAGCTGAAATAAGCTTAAATCCACGATTACGACGAAATAGTTACACAAGAAGAAGAAACAAGGCCTCTACAAATGCTCCGCTTACTATACATCTAGGAATTAAGAGGATTCCAGTGGGAGAAGTTCAGGAGTCGTAGGTAGTTAAATTGATTAATTAGAACCTGCTGAATCCAGTGGTTTCTTTATTTATGTCTCTAAGCTTGGAAAATTTCGAGATATTTGCTCTCGAAGTTCGCACATTATACACATCCTCTTATGGAACAACATGAATACATCTTAATTTTTTAACCATAATGTAGGAGTTACACATCAGAGTGGTAATTGTTTTATAAAAAAATATCAGCTTTCAGATGGTAACTGGCAAAATATAGGTAGCCCTGAAAAAATTCGAGATATTCCGGAAAGTATTCATCAAGTCGTTGTATTCTACTTGTATTTGCATACAGTTTTTACAGTTACGCAAATACATACATGATGGTGCTCGCACATATACTTGCAGCAGTGATACCAACTGACACAATTATTTTTGGGTTGGTACCAGTGCTCGCCGGAGCTTCCTTAACGGAGGACAGGGAGATCTCACTGGATTGTCAATAGCAGAAAAGTAACTTGAGCGCTTCATGAAAAAAAAAAAAATAAATAAAAAAAGAAAAACAAAGTTCTCCTATTTCTGATGGACCTGTAACCATTTTAGACATATATAGTACAAAAAATTTTGATTCATCGAAAAAGGAAAAAAATCAGTCAGCTCCGATACCCCAAAGAGATAAATCTATCCTTTCTCTTTTCTTAAATTTTAACCCGGATTTACCCTCTACCACAAGCACAACAGGCACAAGTCACAACAAAAAGCTGATACTAAAGCTAGTGATGAGAATATATTTATAATTGTAACAATTCTACTAACAAGAAACCCAAAACTGCACTTTAAAATTAGTACAATTCAGGTTTGACAGTGACACATCAAGTATATCAGAATATGTAATGATTGCTGAAATTAAACGCAATCCATAACTGCAATTAACAATCTGCAGATCAACGCATGAACATGCTTTGGAAGGCCGTTTTGATGAAAATAATGTTAGGAAATCCGTTTTAACTAATAGTTAGAGAAATACAAATCTTAGTAATCTCTACCTATGTTAGGATTATTGTATACCACCAAAACTGATGAATATAGTAGGAACAATGAGGAATTACAAACCAGAGTTAAACAAAGCAAATTCTTAGAATCTAAAAACTTCATCTCATTTTTCACTAGACTATTCCGAAGACTCTGAAAATTCTATAGAAGAAAAATAAGCTTTTCTATAAGATTAAAATCATGCATTAGACGCTCCAAGGCTGCATTTACGCTAATAAAAGATAATTTTGATACTATATAAAGAGATCCTAATGTTCTATTGAACAAGGAGATAGTGAAGAAACATAGAAAGATTATATTGAATTATAGCAGATACATCTTCTTGTTCATGTGCTAACCAGTGGGACCATTCCGCTATCTGCTTCGATCTTAGACTTTCTTCAAAATTTACTATCAGTTTATTCTTACCTGCTGCTTGTTGTACATTTTTTTACAATGCTTTTCTTTTATATACTTCCAATGATTTTCTATTCAATTACTCTGGCCTCTCGTCTTTCCCTCTTAAAAAAATATTTCTATCATTTTACAGTTCTTACACCTTTTCTAACGTTTCCTGTAACTCGAGTAAGTGTTAAGATGTTCTACATATTTTACTTATAATGTGCTATAAATTTTTCTTATTTTTTTTTGTCCTTAGTTCCCCACTGTCTTTTAAATATCGATTTAAAAATAAAACTTTTCATCAAGCACATTTTTATCTTATACAGTTATGTAAAGTCAGGTCTCTGAAGTAAAAAAATTTTTTTCTTTATCTTTATTTATAGTCTGTTTTTCTGCAATTATTTCTCAAAAATCTTTTTATAAATAGATTTTTAAAACTGTACAGTAACTCCAGCAGAACATCGTTTAGTTTTTCTAATTTTTTTAAATTCCTCGATTATTGTACACGATAATGATTCTTAATTTATTTTTCTCCTTTTGATTTCCAATATTGTAATTTCTCTGTAAAACTCATATTCTGAAAGTTTGACTATTCCTTTCATATGTTTTTAAACCCTTACTTACAGTTTTCTCTTTGCTCTTGTATTTTATTTTTCTCTAACTACCATTTTACGCTTAAGGATGGTCAAGAGGTATACAAAAATGCAGAGAACTTACTCAAAATTTATACCCTTATAGTTAAGCTCACTAAGAACGTTTCTGAATTTTCTCAATATTTTATATGGTTCATTTTTGTATTAAAAAATACTGCAAGATCGGATCCGGGGGGAGGTAAGTTAACCCATGCTTCAATGGTAAATACGTATACTGTTTTC
Organism: Copidosoma floridanum; assembly: GCF_000648655.2. Next base: position 510,065 of record NW_019379573.1, read on the forward strand.
GCAAAAACAGTTCTTGCAGGTTGAAAAATGCAAAGATTAGTTCAAAAAAATTATAATGATAAAGTCTAATAATAAGGGATTAATTTGTCATCTTAAAACACACATGTTATGGCCTATTGTATAAAGAATTTTAACAAAGAAGCTCATACTTTTTGAGTCCGCGAGAGCATTGTAAACTCTACGCGAAAACGCTGGCAACATATGATTATATATATGTATACACTTTGTAGTACATGCGCCGGATGAATGTCATCTAACCTTGTTTGCTACGTGCGACAGTGCGACTTCTGCAAAGTAAACAAAGCCTCCTCTGACAGCAAGAAAGCTCCCTTCAAACGTTTATTAATTAAAAATTGTATATAAAGTTTAAAATTTTGTTTATTTATCCTTTGCAAAATGATATGCGTATGAAAAAATAAAAAATAAGACAACTCGCATGACAGGTATTATAATTCAGGGTTGCTACTTCGAAGTGAAAAAATTAAGTAATGAGCGCTGTTGCCACGTTTCCATGCTCCAATTCGAAATAAATTGACTCAATGAATGTATTTTATATTCCTTACGAAGATTTTCAACATCATTTACTAATGTTTTTGAACAATATTAGATACTATAACCTGTACTATATGTACTAAAGAATAATTACTTCGCATTTGAATTTATATTTTAGAAGTTGGCGTCCCTACATTTTCCCTATGTTACAGTACAGGTCCCCCTTACCGCTTCCCCCGCAAAATGATCCTCTTGACCATCCATTAATTTCAATTATTAGTTTTCTAAGCCAGAAATCTTAATATTACCTAATTCATCTTAACCAAATTTCTGGAATAATTAATGCAATAAATTTGTTCAGTAACTCTTAAGTTTACTTACAATATACAACTTTTTATTAAAGCGCCTTTTTTGTGTGTTTTTTTGAGCCTTCTTAAGCTCTACACAAGTTTTTTAATTTTTTTTTGTCTGTTTGATAGTTTTTGTCATATTTAACGCTACTCTGTCTTACTTTTGGTCTTGTATTTGTCATTTCTGTTTTTCTTTGCGCGTACACTCCACTACTTCCAATTTCGTATTTATTTTTATATTCACACCAGAGAACTTCTCATTTAGTATCGTTTTAAAATCAAATACAAAACACATTCCTTCAATTTTTTAATTTTAAGTGTTATTTTGCAAAGTGCAAAATTTAACTAAAAAACTTTTGAACCTCAATTTTTAAACTGCCAGTTATTAAATGTTTTGTAAATTTTTGTGGTATAGAGCATTGAATGTGGTATGGTTTTTCGTAAGTTTTGTCTGGATACGTCATTATTATTGGAAGTTTGATAATTTTGATGCAAAAAATTATGTTTATCTTACTGTATGCGATTAAAAAAATATTTTCTTATGCATCCATTTAATTATATTTTTTTTAAATATTTATAACTGCTGAAACTGATCAATGGCAAATAAAATATGGTGGTAATTTTACTCTTATTAACCAAAAGTTGGCAAAGACAGATATTTGTCAGCTAAATGTATTGATAACGGGTATATTTTTTTCTAATCGCTAATACAATTTTTCAACTAGAAATTGACTAAGGGGAAGCTAAAAATTAGTAACTCATTAACTATTGTGATAAGTTGAATTGAAGGATTTTCAAAAAATCCTGTCACCTTTTTATATCTCTTGGGTGTATTAATAGCTATTTTGTCTTAGATCAACTTTAATATAAAAGTAAGTAAGCTTCACAACAGAGTTCTCACCTTGTTTATTAAAGTTTAAGCTCAGAAATATAAATACTTAACTTTTCTGTTTAACATAAAGTTAGCAAATCCAGCGATAGTTCCTTGAGTGCTAATAAGGTTATAAAGAACACGTTATTAAACATAAGATGATTTTAATACATTACAATTGTATTGTTTAACTTGAGATTGAAAATTAAATGATTATGAAATTTTTAAACAATGCATTACAAAATTATATTTTGTTACAGATAAATTCAGAACTAAAAACAAGGATAGATCTAACTTTATGAAAAAATTTCCAGAAGATGTGAAGATGGCTGAAACCTTGACAAACGGAAACCCTAACATAATTCTCGATAACAGATTTAGTCCAGACAAAAAACCTGATGTATCGGGATTGTTTGGTGAAAAAAAAATGCTCAAAAAAAAACGTGCACGCGACGATTTAGATAAAAAAAATAATTTCAAAATCAAAGTCACTCATCCTAGGTTTATAAAAAAAAATGATCATGAAATTCGTATTAGGCAACAGCCTAAAATATCACCATTAATTTATAATAGTTCCCTGCATGAAATATATCCGTGTCATGTGTGTGATTTTACTTCGACGCGGGTTAATGTAATCATTTACCACCTTAAAAACCATAGGTCCAATAAAGAGACAGCGACAGTGGGATATAGATACTATTACGATGCGAAACTTAAAAAAGTAGCAACTCATTGTACGACAAAAAAGTATGTTAAGAGATCTACGTCTCGTAAAAAAAATGAAAATATCGACGTAGAAATTAAAAAACAGAATATTCTCCCCTGCACTGATGATTCTGCAAAAACAGAAAAATCAGATCCTGAATTACGAGAAAAGTTACTTGCTGACTGGAATGTAGATTCAGATGAAGATGAAAGTATAAATTCAAAAAAACCTTTGTTGGATTCTCTAACAGCATCAAGATATTCTTTATCTAGCGAAAATCGTATCATAGATTTTGCATTACATAATGATGACTTCGAAAGAAATAAGTCTGACAACAGTAAGCTTCTACGGGAGTCTAATGAACTGTTACAAGAAACAAACAATTTTATCCAATTAGCTACTTCAATTCATGGATCTAATAAAGTGTGTAATTTACAGCCCCTCGAAGAATGTGAAAATTCCGAAGCTCTAATATTAGAAAAAAATGATTCGTTTTTCGTGAATAGACCAAAGAAAGAACAATCCAGGACAGAAATTGATGGTGACAAAAAATCGCGATTATCTTGCTTTGATTTTGACGAAGAGGATATTTCAGAATCAAGTATATTATCTGTCCGGAAGCTTTCTAGAGGCTTAGGCTGTAAAAACATCTCAATAAAAAAAGAAATAATAAAAGAATTCGAAATGAATCAGGCTCTCAAAAGGACCTTTGATGATCCAAAGCTCTGTAACACAACACCGAAGAAAAAAAAACATACAGAAGATGATAAACTTTCATTTATTTCCACAAACGGTTTAAAAAACTCTAAGGATGATGATATGAACGAAAATATCGACATTATTAATACTGAAATGATTGAACCATGCCTTGATCAAAAGTTAGGTAATTTTGAGATTGATCATAAAAATGAAAAGCTCACCAAAAACAATGAAGAAAATTTTAATTTTTCACAAAAATCTTTTGAACTAGATAATAGTGACTTAAAAAAAGATGAAAATTTGGATGATATATCAACACACATTTCCGCACATGAATTAACTGTTAATGAAATCGTAGATAATATAAAATCAATTGCTTGTAAAAAAAACATCGGGGACAATGTATTTAGGCAAAAAAATAAGAAACTTGTTTCACCTAAAAAGCTTACTGTTGCTAGTGAAAGTGATACTTTAATAATAGAAGATCAAAAATCAGATATTTACCTACATCAGAATGAAGCTATAAAAACATCTACAATAAGACAGGAATGTAATATTAATCAATCATTATCAAATAACGTTATAAAGTCTGAAAATAACGAGAAAATTACACTTACAGATTGTAAAATTGAAAAACAAAATCATCTTATATTCAACAAGAAGACAGAACATAAAAGTAATGTAAACTCTGAAATAACAATTGTGGATACAGAACATAATTTTAGTAACGATAAAATTAGTTTCTGCCTTAATGAGTTACAACAAAAGAGCGAAGTAGAGGATGACATAATACCCATATTTACTCCAGACACAAAATCTGGTTTACGTATGCAATCTGAAACCACTTCATTGGGAATCTGCGATGACCACAAAAAATTCGAAATAAAATCATCAGAACTCAAAATAGATGAAACCAATCAAATGCCAAGAAAAAATTTTGCGGTCAATTATTTGAATAATGAGTCATCTAGTGAAATTAAAAATGCCACTTACCCTTTATTACATACCAAGAGAAATGTTTCTCTTTCAAATTTTGAAAGTAATTCTTGCACTAAAAACTTGGATGTAACACTTTTCAATGATGGTTATCATGGTAATATTGAAGTGAACAGAGTGTTGATTGACGATGTTCCAACAGATGTTAAAGCTCTTCCTAATATTATTGCAAATGATGAACCGTGCGTTTTAGGTGATAATATGAACTTGAATGAAAAAAAAACAGTTATTGAACTGAATAGAGCCCTTGACAACAGTTCTATGCAGATAAAACTTGATACAAATTTTAAAGATAAAAATGAAAAGTGTATTGAAATTATAAGGTACACTGTTTATGAAAGCGCAAATCCACAACTAAGCTCACCAAACAAAGCTTATGTTACAAAAAATCCTATGAAAAAAGAATGTGAGTGTGAAGAAATGCTTCTACAGAATACTGAAAAAACTGATTTAGTATTAACCGAAGATAAAGAAGAAAAAGAAGAATCAAAACAAATCTGTACAGCTGGTTTTACAGAACCAGTCCTGAAAGGTAAAGTATTGAAAGTTAAATATTTAAGTAAAGAAATTTGGAAAAATATTTTTCAACTTCCTTATTTATTTCTAGATAAAAATAGTGATGTAAGATCTGATATTTGTGATAATGACTTTAAAAAAACCATAGATATTCTAGAACATTGCTTACCAGATAAGGAAAAAGATTCAAAATGCTCGCGTGAAGTTATTCCGCTTGATAATTCAAATTATGAACAATATTCGTGTAATTTATTGGGTGTAAACGAAACGAGTAATTTAGAAAGTATGAAAAATGAAGTAGAAACAAGTCATAATGTAACCATTAACACTGTCAAGGACACTATTACTCCTCAAATTCTTACGAAAGATAAATCTCTTGAAGTTCGTGATGTTTCTGAAAAAATAGATAAAATGACTTCTGATTTAAATGTAAAATTAGTTAAAAAAGATGAACTTGTGAAATTAGCTGGAACAGATGGTGTCTTGATCCCAGTTAAAAAGCGAGAAAAGCCAAGAATCATTGAAAATGTTACTTTAAAAGAACCTATGATTCTTAAAGCAAAGTTTGGCGGGAAACGTGGAACTAAAATTAATAAGCATAAGCCGAAAAATGTCCATATTAAACTCAATGATTCAAAATGTTTCATGACGACAAAATTTATCAAAGAAGCTGAAACTTGTAAGAACGTGAAAACCGTAAATAATGATACACACAGCAGTCTACTTCGAGAATGTGATGTTATCAATCTTTCTAGTGGTATGCCGATACTCAATCAAAACAGAAAAGAGGATCAAAGTTTTACCAATTTTTCCCAAACAGAATCAAATGTCTTAAGCCCCAAAAAATGTGTAAAGCATTCTGAAAGTATCACTAACATAGAATTTGATATTAATTCAATGCCTTTTGTTTTTAGTGAAGATGTTTTATCAGCAGAGAGCATTGAACAAATGCCGGTTTTAATATCTTCAGATTTACCTAAAGTTAATCAGATAAATACTTCTTTATCACAAACTTTAAAGACATCGGATGAAAATAAAGTTGTAACGAGTGAAACTTTCGAAACATTCAGACAAGTTAATTCATTAAATGTTATGAAAAAAAAGGTGGTTACCCCAACAGTTTTAAAAAATAAAATTAAAGCGAAACCAATGATAACTAGCATTAAAACAATTGTACCACCTGTTAAATCCAAGATACCGAAAGGTAATTACCAGACCAGTTTACAACCTTTAATATCTTCTGATGAAAAAAAATCTCCCGGAAAATATGTGATTGTTCAAACATCTGGTCAACACACTTACAGTACTCATCAGAGTGTAACTATTCCGGATAATGAAAATTCTGCGAATGCTCAAATAGTACAGCAAGGTAGCAAAGTAGTTATCATAACTTCTCCTCAACATGATCAGTTTCAAACGCATTTACCATCGAACTCTGTTTCTAAAAGTTCAAGTACCGGGAAAACTCAAAAAGTCATGAAAAAACATGAAAGTCGCAAGATGCATAACTTAAACTGTCATAGCCTTAACAAATCTTTAACACCTAAAAATAATCAAATTAAAAATACCCCTCATGTGTATGAATTAGCTAATAAAAAAAATTTCACCGAAGAACAAGGATCATTGAAAAATGATTCATCTACAGCTTCAAAACAACGATCATCTTTAATTTTGAATTCAACTCAAACTCTTTCTTCAAAAAAAAGTTCTTCAGTTTCAGCAAACTCTTCTATTCTCAAGGATGAAGAAACTACGGCAAAAAATATTTGTAGTTATGATACGTTGTCTCAAAGTCATATAAGACCTAAAAATATTCCAACTTCAATATCTCCCACAGTTGTTGATCAAATATTAACTAACCCTCAAAGTATTATCTCAAAAGGAACTGTTTTAACTCCCATTACTGGGTCTCAAGTTAAAGCAATAGCAGCCAAGCAATCAAAAGGAAACATGTATGATTGTAAAAAATCTCAAAACATAGTTCTAAATGCAGGAAAACATAAAAAATTAATCACAACAAACTTTTGTAAAGTTACTCAAAACACTTATGATATGAATGTGCCGAAAAAAATTTTGTTGCGGCAAACCAACGACGTAATGAATAAAACAAATATAAAAGAATATACTGAAGAGTTAATAAATCAACAACCATTACCGTACAAGATCGAAACACACCGTGAAGTACAAAAAGGAGATAGTGTAACTGAGAAGGTCGCAGATAATTCTAAAAAAAAAGAATTTTTATACTTATCTAAAACTGTTAAGGTCAATACCCTCAATCCAAGTTCTAAATTATGTGAATCACTCAATAGTAGTAAAACTTTGCTCAAAAATATCCAAAAAAAAGGATTAAAAAAGCAAACAGAAGTATTGAATTATTTAGACAATACGTCTAACAGATCAAGTATAACACCTTCAAGTTTAAATGTATCTTCACCAACAGCAATAGCTCACTTAAGTGAAAAAAAAGGAGTAAGTAAAGGATCTTCAAAAAAATTAAGTCCAGTAAATCCAACAGTTTCACTACATCCTGATATTGCTTCTTCTGAAGAAGAGAAATATAGAGACTTACAAATTTCTAATGAGACTCAATTCATGGTACTACCTGCAGAATGTAATGAAGAGGCACAAACTTATGTGTTTGTTGCAGTAAATGAGCAAGGCGATCTAATTTCATTAGATGATAGTTCGGCCATAACTTTAAACGAAAATTTACCTTCTGAACATAGTAAAACTGTTTATATTGATTCTAACACCTTATGTGGATCTAAAAACTTAGATAACATAGTACTTCATATTGATAACAGCTCATTTTCAGCTGTAGGTCAAAGGGGAGAAAAAACTTTGATTTCAGAATTGAGAACAACCATTGAAACATCACCATCTAAAGAAGTTTCTCATACTTCTAATCAAGATATTCTTGCAGTAGCTTTAGCTGATACAGATTTCAATCAGGAGGTAAATTCAGTTGAATTAGTTACGTCTAACATAATGACAACTGTTACAGAATCAAGTCTTATAAGTCAAGCCATACTACAGTCAACAATAATACCTCCAACAGAGCGAATATCGTCACTCTCAGTTTTAGAAACATCATTAACTTTGAATCAGCCAATAATGAGTTCAGTTGAAGTACCAAGTACTGTGTTTTGTACTAGTAACACTAGTACATTATTTACAGCAACTAATACAGAATTGTCAAACATGGTATCTCATCAAAAAGGATGTAACATTTTGATAGAAAAAACAGTACTACCCATAACTGAGGACGATCGCGCATCATTATTAGATAAAACTATTGAGAAAAAAAGTACAAGTGATGAAATCATTGATAGTTATCGTAGCAGCTGTCACAAAACTCTAAGTAAATCTAATGAAGTGTACTCTGAAAACACTACAAATAAGGTAAGATTATAGTAATTTATAAATGGACCTAGTAGAAATAAATGAAAGAACATTGTCAAATATATTTTAAAAACATTAACAAAATGAAAGTCCAAATATCTTTTCTGTTTTGAACATCTGATGAATCATTTTAAACTATTTAAAAATATCTATCGTACTTTTTATCATTGTACAATACTTAAATTCTGTTTGATTAATTCAATGGATCAAGCAATTGAATAGATCAACACCACATTGTCACTACGTTCTTTGTCAGCTGGTGTATCGATCTCGTTAGCTTTTAGCAAATAAATTAATTTTATAATGGTCAACTTTGATATTCAATATATAGACTATCTAAACCAGAGAAATACAGACAACCTTTTTTCAAACTAAGGGTGAAATGTTTTATCATAGCGAGCAAACACACACATAGGTAAAATCGCACGGATTTTAATAATATTTAGTAGGTCTGACATAAATCGTAAGTAGGTATATGACTGTAATGCTTGTAGGTAAACTACAAATTTAATTCGACCAATAGGTATACAAGCGAATGTTGATACATCTTAATCATTGTATCAAAAGGCGCATATGTATACATGGCGGCACTTTTTATACAAGCACTCTGTATCCTCCATACATATCCTTTTCTCAATATCCAATATACCAAAGATTCATAATACTAAACCACATAGTTTCTTTTTCAAGAAATTTTCTTAAGAAATAAATAAAAATAAGAAAAATATCCTCCCCGGGTGCGGATAGAACACATAACCTTCTGTTTACTTTACAGTTGCTCTACAACTTAAGGTACCGAGAAGCCGTATATTTATTCGCACCGTAAGTTTAGATAAGTTCTCATTCTTAATTTTTAAAGCTGTCTTTCACCTAAGCTCGATATAGTAGGTGTATGTATCAACATTCGCTTATATACCTATTCGCTTATATATTGGTCGTATTATATTTCTAGTTAACCTACAAGCATTAGAGTCATATACCTACTACATCGAGCTTAGGTGAAAGACAGCTTTAAAAATTAAGAATGAGAACTTAGCTAAACTTAAAATGTATTGGATATAACAACATCCCTAAGAGGATTAATTCATCGCTATCCTTATTTATTGTAATTCCAGAAAAGGAAAAAATCAGTGATTAGTTGCGAGGCAAGATTGAAAATAAATATACTTTGTATTTTATTCTTGTAAAAAATGTATATATTTCTTCAATGATTTGGTATCGATTGTATCAGGCAGACAGTCACTACAAATCATGGATGTATTTTAAATCAAAAAAGAAGACAAGAACTTGAAATTTTATCTTGTACTTACAAGTTAGTTGGATTTTTTTTTCACCAGGTTAGCGCGATAGTTTACTAGCCTAGTTACTTGGGCTACCCACTCACCGCGTATGTGTGGGGGTGTATTTTCGCAGTCGTTCACCAGCCGCCTAACTAATGTCATACCCAACTCGACCATGCTTCTCTTTTCGAACGTGACTGCCCCGTTTTTTTGGGTATGGTCTCGGTCTTTCGAGTGAATACTCCTGGACGCTGTGTTGTCTCGTTTTATCGATCAATATTTTAGAAATGTTACAACTTGTTAGCTCATAGACTCATACTTATGCAACGTTCCTATGTTTTATACTCTTTTTTTCTGTAACAATAAAGGTTTAGATTAATTAGATAACATATGTCTCAAACTTCAACGAACAAACGCAAAAGATAAAATTGCAATAGTGGATTAATGTACGTTTTGGTAGAATAAACGCTATCTTTCCTTTTTACATATAAAATGAACTTATAAAATCAATTGTACATCTTTTTTAGATCTTGAGAGCAAATAAACAAAATATCTCTGTGTGTTGGAAGACAAATGCACCAGTAGAACAAGTTTTCTGTTTCATGACCGAATTGTAGACATATGAGAAATTTTAGTTTTAAGTGTCTGTTATTAAAGACACTTCAATAAGAATAGTTAATTTTAAAAAGGCTTAACAAGAGATTCATTAGGATAAAAAATCATCACCATCTTGACTACAACAGGGGGAGAGAGGGAGCAATTTTCCCGGTTTTTGGCCCAATATATTTTTAAGAAGGCACTGAAAATAAAAAGCGGCCAGAGTAGCTTGACTGTCCGGCTGTTCCAGCCTGTGCGACCCAAGTAACGATATATAGGCTAGACTTGCTTGGGAGCCAAGCAGAAACTGCTTGGGTGATCCAGGCAAATGTGATCAGTCACTAACCAAGCAAATCTTGCTCCCTAAGCCAAGTCAAGATTGTCTATTTGGTCTCCTGCAGGCAGCGTAACGTGCGTGTGCGATTTAATTAAAAGTGTTTAATTATATGTATATATAGTACGCTATTATCATAAATAAACTAATCGGACAAGTGGAGAGTCGGCCGTTTTCTTACTGTAATGGATGAGTTTGTCCAATCCTTATTACGTCAGTGGAATTTAGACAAATTTATCGCCAGATTTAAAGGTAAGGTTATAAATTCACTTGTACGTAAGCTATAGTAAATGTACGATTGTAAACAAAGAGTGCAGTTTCACATGTTTAAAATAAATAAGCTATTGTATTTAGTTATGATAAATAGTAAGTAGTGTAGAAAAAAAATCTTACATGAGCATGAAAAGTTACAGTATTTGAATGTATGGGATGAATGATTTTTATTACAGAGGCTGGTACTGATGAGCATATTTTTGGTATTATAGACGAACATATGATTAATAATTTGTTTGAATTGAAAGAGTGCGGATATAAGAGAAAATTCGAAATGGGTTAAAATGCATGGAAACAATCACAAGATAAGAATGATGAAAAAGTTGACGCTGCAAATAAAATACACCCTCAACTCACATGTAACACTTCAAATTTTCAATTGTCCAACTCAATGGTAGTCGAAAGCAATGACATCGAATTCATTATCGATGTTAGGAATGAAGATCTCAGTAGTTCGATCTCAATTTTACGTATGCTTTATTCAGTTCTTCCTTATTTATTTTTTCCATTAATTTTTTAATACAGTGAAACATTATATATATATTCATTCTCTGTGAGCAGCTTTTGTAATAAAATTTTTAAGTAATTTTGTAGCAAAAAAGTTTATAAGAAATATAATAAATAATAAGTACTTGTAACCTCACATTGATTCTCAATATTTACCCACCTTAATAAATTGTATTTGCTACAAAAAAATCATATGCTCATGAGAAAAACTGAAAAGACCGAGCGTACTCTTACATTATTTCAGATAGATGACTTGGTTTAAAGAGCAAGATTTGCTTGGTTAGTGACAGGTCACATTTGCCTGGCTCACCCAAGCAGTTTCTGCTTGGCTCCCAAGCCAGTATAGCCTATATATCGTTACTTGGGTCGCACAGGCTGAAACAGCCGGACAGTCAAGCTACTCTGGCCGCTTTTTATTTTCAGTGGTCTTAAGAAGTCGTACAATACAGAGATTTGAAACCTCAGCATCAGTGTGGTAGAGGTCAACGGATATCAGATTCGTAATCAGCGACCCCAAATACCATGATCTACAATAAATCACCTCAGAATACGTGTTTGACAGTGTTGAATCTCTTGAAAATACCTGTCGTGAATAGGGTGCTTCCTATTCCAAAGGGTGGTAGTGGGGGTGACGGAAGGGTGGAAGAGAGTCCATTAAAGGTGGAATCAAGTTTGTATACGTTTATAAGATACTCCATGATTTTTTTTGATTTTTTTTGATTTTTTCGGCCCTAAAATATATTAGGTCAAAAACCAGCCAAATCAACCCTTCCCCATCCCCCATTTATTCATCAAAAGAGTGGAAAGTATAAAGTTTGGTTTTTTTTTAATTGTTTTTTTTAACTTCTCTCTCTCCGCCTCTCGCTGTGTATATGAAAACACACACACACGCGCGCGCATCTTTCTTTACTGTAAAAATATTTAGGAGGAGCTGTCAAAACCCCCTCCTTTACTATCCTGACCCCCTTCGTCCCGAAATTCCTGTCGTTTATCTGTAAAATGGCTCAATAGTATATAACTTAAACCACACCTAGCCCCCTCTACTTACTCGGCTCCTTCACATTTTACGTACTCAGTCAAATAGCAATAAATAAGCTTACTAAATCTTCATACACTGGACCACACTAGTATCTCTATTAACCGCGTATAGATAAAAATCCTCTGTTCCTTTTTATTGGAGTATAAAGGTTATTTTAATTAAGTTCAACCTGTTGTCATCAACTTTAGATGTGCTAGTTGTCATGGATAATGCTAAGACTTAAGAAAATTGTTTTCTGTACAAAATAGATAAGAATGAAAATGCATTTTTTGTATTTAAGCTTATTTGTGGTTTCAAAACTTTTGTTCTAAGTTTTTATTAACTGGTTTTTGATAGAATAAAAAAAAAAAAAATCGTATTATCTAACGGTGGAAAATTATTTAAATGTATATTCAATTTTGGTTAGTAATGATCTTTAGGTAAAATATATGGAATGATATATTTGTTATTTTTTTTAGAGGGTTGTTTATCTTTAGTACCTGTTTACTTGTCTAATAATTGAAGTTTATCTCAAAGATTATGGTTTATTTATTATTTCTTATTTAAAACAAAAATTTGTATTAAAAAAGTACGTTTTCAGACCCGATGTATGAATTTAGTTGTATAATACAAGAATAAAGCCAATGCAATGGTTTTGAAAATTTTTTTTATGATTATGCTTTGATAACTTCTTCTTCAATTTAAAAGTATTCAACAAAAATCTTTTCTTATAACTACTGAGTTGTTTCTTAAGAAAATTTCTATATAAATAAATTACGTACAGTCTCACACTTTCAAAGTTATTTTTGCAAAATCATACACGCCTTATCCATATGATTGAATCTACTTCTTTTTATTTTTTTGTGTATTGTGGTCCTTTACAAATGGTTACACTATTCGTTAAATTTGAAGCTAAGCAAAAACTTCTATTGTGGTCACACTTTTTTAAAGTTGAAAGAATGCAATGCTAGTCCAAGCCATAAATGCCTCTTTTTTTTTTTTAAAAATAAAATAATCATCCAAGTATTTAAAAAAAAAATTTTTGTCTGATTATCCATGACTGTCTACACAGGGAAAAATATTGTGGTAAGTCAGTATGAAAAAAATCCGCACTAAATTATCTTAAAAGTTTCGAGCACGGCTTGCACAAAATTGTGCTAAACCAGTACGGCAGTGTAGCATACTACCTTAGAAATGGTTACGTACTATTTCTGTATAAAATTTATATTTTAGGAGTAGTGGCACTAAGCTATTGCGATACGGCAACCCATAATTCTAGTTTTGATCAAGTGACATGCTCTAACAGCATAGCTTGTGAGCAAACTTGGGTCGCTTCGTTAGCTACTGCTGCTCCCGCCTCTTTCGCATACTCTGCTTGCTACGTTCACCTACTGTAACAACATGTAGTCAAAAGCAAATGTTAGTCAATGTGCTGATACATATATCCTATATTATATACTCGTAAGAGTTAGAGCAAGGTTTTGCTCCCCCCACCTCCCCCCCGCCCCCATCTCCCCCCTTC
>NW_019379573.1:533720-563317 GCF_000648655.2 Copidosoma floridanum
TGTTATTTTAAATCAAAATTTTATCACCAATTATTTTAAAAGAACTGTAATACAACGAAATATTAATACATCATGTCATATGCTTATATCAAAGAATGTTGTTATATTTTATGTGATTTCTTTCAATGTGTTGATTTTCTTTTTTTTTTTAAAGTGTACATTTTATCAATCAAAAATTTGTATTTAAACAGTATTTTCTGATTCCGAATTATTTTCACGTTAAATTTGCATAAATCACTTTTTTGTTTCGCATCTTGTTAGCGATACGTATAGATGTCCATAAAAAATGCGTAAAGTCTTCTGGAGTATAAACCTACTATATCTAACTTTACCCTTGAGATTTTTTGTCACAGCAAATGCTAAGACTAAGGAAAATTGCTTTCTGTAAAGTATAAAAAGTGATAACATGTTGTTACCGATATTTAAAGTGATTTTTATATAATCTTTAATTGTGTGCTGTTGTACAAACCATCGGCTATGTTTAAATTTCTCTTTACCATATCTATTGGTCCAATTTTTATTTTAGTTTTAGTCAATTCTGCTCAAAAAATCAACATTTTTCGCATTTAATTTGTAAATAATTTTTATATAACTTTTAACCCATATTAGCAATGATAAATGCTAATTGAATACTAATTCTAGAAAATTCATGTCTAATTTAAGATGTCTGGAATAACTCTTGGCTAGGCTTTGATCAATTTTTAACAGAAAATTAATATTTAGCGTATTTAATTCGTTCATGACTTTTAAACAATATTTCATCCATATTGGCAATAACATGTGATTATGATAGGAAACTACTGTAAGAGTACGTATGCTTTAATGGCTCGCGCATTTAGCATGTTTATAACTTTCAAAATATTTTATTACGCGTGTCGGCAATAACATGTGCTAATAAATAATTAACTATTGTTAAAAATGCAAACCTAATGTTTGGGGTCCTCAGTACATACTGGATCAATTTATAGTCTATTTTTTACAGAAAATCGATATTTAGCCTATTTGATTTGCTTATAACTTTATAAATAACATTTTAGTCGTATTAGGACTAACATTTGCTAATAATTTGCTTATATATTTTTTAAGAACTTTTCACCCATGTGAGTTTTTTTTATTTTTTTTACAAAAAATCAATATTTTTTCTTTCAAATAGGTTTATAACTGATGAACTATCTTTCCACTTGCGTTGACAATAACATTTGCTAATAATTAACTACTGTAACAGTACGTATGCTAAATTTTAAGTATCTGATATGATGCTGAGCCGAGTTAGACTCGTTGTTTTTAACCAAAAATCAATATTCTTCCCTATAACTTTTACTCATGTTAAAAATAGTATGTGCCAATAATATACCAATAAAAATGTATGCTTGTATGATTTTTTGTGTCTGGCATCTTGCTCGAAAGAGTAACATTCGATTTTTTACAGAAAACTAATATTTTGACTGTTTTATTTGTTTATAACTATTTAAATAACTTTTTGTCCAAAAAGGTAACAAAATGTGCCAATACTGAACTACTTCATGAGTATGTAATTTATTGAATGATCTGGGGTCATGTTGGGCTAAGTTATCAACGATTTTTTACACAAAATCGATGTTTTACCGTTTGAATTTGCTTATAACTTGTTAAGTAACCTTGTTTTCGTGTTACAAATATTATTGGCTGATAATACATGAGAAGTAGAGCACATATATTTAATTTTAGGTGTCTGGGATCGTGCTGGGCCAAGTTATGGTCGCTTTTTTACAGAAAATTAATATTACACCTGATTTATGTGTTTATTACTATTAAAATAACTTTTCACGTACGTTAGAAGTAAAATATGCCAATAAAACACCAATGAAAGCGTATGTGTATAAAATTCAAAGAGCCTTGGATCACGATGAGCCGAGTTAAATTCGGTTTTTACAGAAATATAATATTTTGCTCGTATAATAAATTATTAACTTTTTTAATAACTCATCACTCGTGTTGGCAATAGCATGCGCTAATAATCGTCTATTGTGAGAGTATGCTAACATAATTTCAAGTGTCTGAAATCATCCCAGGTTAAGTTGTAGTCGATTTTTTACAGAAAATCGATATTACACTGTTTAATTTATTTATATCTATTTTAATAACTCTTCACCTGTATTAATAATAATATGTGCTAATTAAATACCAATTAAAGTGTGCATACGTTTAATTTTAAGTCTCTGGAATCATGGTGACAGTTGTAGTTGCAGATTTTTGATACAAAATTCATATTATTTCTATTTGTTGAGTTTATTACTTTTTCTGAAACCTTTTTCCGTGTCAAAAATTGTATGTGCTAATAATTAACTATTGCAAAAGTATGCGTGCTAAATTTTAAGTGTTTCGGATCCTGTTAGACCAAGTTATAGTCAATTTTCTACTGAACTTGTTTGCCGCTGGCTGGCTGCTAACTCTGATAACAAATTTGGTCTTTATTTCACATTTTGGATTTGAAAACTAATACATGCTAGATAAATAAAAAAAATTTCTAACTCCGGTTGCCTGCAAACTTAAAACTTTCTAAATTTCTGGACGTGGAAAAAAAACAATATATGTTGTAAAGTTTCAATATAACTGATGATTTTCTTAATTAATGAAGCTATTGTAACATTTCATGATAAATATTCACATTTTTTGAACAAAATATTCTGAGTAATATTTAGGAAAAATTAGTAACTTAGTACAGCATTGATTATGCAACTAATGAAGAAGTTGATAAAATAAATAAAAATATTTACATAAATTTTTTCAATGCATATGTAAACAGTATTTTAAAAGGTTTGCTATGCGAGTTACATTTAAAAATTGATGCTATTGTTATTTTGACACAAAATCTAAATGTATCAAAAGGACTATGCAATAATACAAGGTTAAAAGTAATGAAATAATTAAAATACAACATTGAAGCTGTAATATTTACTGGAGAAAAAAAAGAGTCTTTATTTCGAGAATACGCTAAATACAAATGATTTTTCCTCACTTCCTTTAACATTAACCGACAATAATTTCCATTTACATCAGCTTTTTTCTATGACTGTCAATATATATATATATACATATATATATATATACACACACATATATATATAATGATCAAAGTTTTAATGCCTTAGGATAATGTTTAAATAAGGTTTAATGCCTTAAACCTTAGAATACCAATTTGTTATTGGACAATTATATGTCACATTGTCAACATGTTACAACCCAAAAAAATTTTTTATCTAAATTAAATCTAAAAACAAATTTGGAATCAAAAATATCGCTGTGAAAAAAATTTCTAAGTGACAAAAATTATCATGACAAAGAAGTGCGCAAACAAACAAAGCCTATTTTTTAATATTTATGCCAACTATAATTTATCTCTTTATTTGAAGATCAATATCTACTATTTTTTAAACATTATATAGAAGAATTAAAATTTTTGTAACGAGGTCAAATACCTTTTTCGTATTTGTTTTTTCAGAAACATCATCGTGGACATCAAGTTTCATAAGTGCACCAGATGTCAACTAAAATTTTGCAAGTACACAAAGTATACAGTCTCGTCAATTAACTCAGGAAACTAAATTTTTTAAGTTGTAATTCGTGTATGTTATAATCAAAGAAAAAACAACAATATTTGTCATGAAAGAAAATGTAAGAACATGAAAAAAACATTTAACTGTACAATGAGTAAAAAATCTTCTAATTGAAGTTTGGTCTTGGGTAGACACATTAAATATTATCAAGAAAATTTGAATAAAAAAGTTTGAAGAAATGCGTACGTAAGAGCGAAACATTTAAAACAGCATTTACGAACAAAAAAAAAATGTATCAACGTATAACGTAATAGTAATTTGTATTTATCTTGTTGCTTGATACTTTCATTTTTTTATAACTTATCGTTATTACAACTGCATATAATTAGAAAGCTAGTTATCGCCTCAAAATTAAACAACTATATTAGAAACCACAGAATACTAATCCATTTCATGTAATATAACCTAATTTAGTGAGGGGGAGGGGGGAAACAGGGGAGCCCTGAGGGAGCTGGGGGGTAGAAATCGTTGACCAAATTCTTATTGTATTAAATTTCACATGTAAAACAAAGATAAATTCCCTTAGTAATAGAGAAAAGTGTGGAGGAGAGATAAGGGAAGTCGAAAAAATCTAGTTAACACCTTAAAACCATAACACTACATAACATAGGGATCTGCATGATATGTAACGGTGGCATTTTCCGAGAACCGCGTGTAGAGCGATTTTTTCTGACGCGAACCCCGTTGGAATTAATTTTTTATGGCGAATAGCTTTTAAATGGGAGCCGTTGTAAAATACGTTCCAAACTACCGCTAAATGGGGTTTGAAGGCTATAGCGCGCCCGCATGAACTCGCGACGTTGCCACATTGTTATTGGAGCTTAGTCGGTAAGCAGTGAGAACTATATCCATGTGCGCACGCAAGAGCGTCAGCTACTGCTGGTAACTTAAAGGTTGGATGTAAAAAGGTAAATATTGTCTGCTCCTTATGTTGTCAGTTGTTTATCCACGCGCTTACTGTCTTTCTCACTCTCATGTTAAACAAAAACATCTTTATATGTATATACTTCAGTAATGTTACCTCAAATTAAAGTAAAAGACCATATCAGTAAGGATTTTTCCACTCTACTCGATAGTATTTTTGCAAAAATAGTCGACCTCTCGGTCAAACATATTGTTGTTAAGTATGTCTTGCTTGCGTTCCCGGGTACAACATCGGGTACGATTGAGAACGAGTCCATTCATAAATTGCAATAATCAAAGTAAATTACAGTTAATATTGCTCATAAAAATCATTTATTTATCATCCAAATTTACATACTTTAAAATAATACGTTTAAAAATGCTTTAAATACTATCTAATTATTTCAACAAAAATTATAGAATATCTATTCAAAAAAATTATAAACTTTACAGTTTATTAAATATTAATTAAAAAATGTCACGGTAATAAAATCTTTGGTTGATGTACACCTTTATTCAGTTAAAACTTAACCATCATTATAAACTGACACAGTGAGAATAAAAAATAGTTAACAACATACAGAAACTAAATTTAATCGAACTAAGTCCCCGCCAAGTGCCCGGGAAGTACCCACCAAGTACCCGGGAAGTGCCCAGGAAGTCCCCGCGAAGTGCCTGGGAAGTCCCCGCCAAGTGCCCGGGAAGTGCCCGGCAAGTATCCAGAAAGTACCCGACAGTATTGTACTTGGCGGGGACTTTTGGGGCACTTCCCGAGTACTTAGTGGGTACTTCCCGGGCACTTGCTGGGTACTTGGCGGGTACTTCCCGGGCACTTAGCGTATACTTCCTGGGCATTTCTCGGGTACTTGGCGGGCACTTCCCGGGTCCTTGGTGGGTACTTCCCGGGCACTTTCCGGGTACTTCTCGGGCACTTGACGGGCACTTGGTGGGTACTTCCCAGGCACTTGGCGAGTACTTCCTGGGCATTTCTCGGGTACTTCCCGGGTACTTGGTGGGCACTTCCCGGGTAACTCTTGGGTTCTTGGCAGGTACTTCCCGGGCACTTGGCGGAGACTTCCCAGGTATTTGGCGGGCACTTGGTGGGGACTCATTACGATTAAATTTATTTTCTGTATGTTGTAAACCATGTTTTATTCTCATTGTGTCAGTTTATATTAATGGTTAAGTTTTAACGGAATAAAGATGTACATCAACCATTCATTTTATTACCGTGACATTTTTTAATTAATATTTAATAAACTGTAAAGTTAATGATTTTTTTAAATAGATGTTCTATAATTTTTGTTGAAATAATAAGATAGTATTTAGAGCATTTTCAAACGTATTATTTTAAAGTATGTAAATTTGGATGATAAATAAATGATTTTTATGAGCAATATCGACTATCATATACTTTGATTATTGCAATTTATGAGAGGACTCGTTCTCAATCGTGTACAGATGTCGTACTCGGGAACGCAAGCAAGACATACCTAACAACATTATGTTTGACCGAAAGGTCGACTATTTTTGCAAAAATACTATCGTGTAGAGTAGAAAAATCCCTACTGATATGGTCTTTTACTTTAATTTGAGGACATTACGTCACTCAAGCACAAAGTACAAACATGAGCCCCCTAAGGGCGCGATTGTTGTGTGTTGGTGCTCAAGTCGCATATAATGTTTTTCTTACCCAAGGCGCTAAAAGCAATTTTGTGCCCGTGGGCACACTTTGCATCTGATAAATTACTTTGGGCCCTAGGGAAGAAAAGTACTTTGGGCCCGGAGGGTGCAAAAAGCTTTTTTGCCCGTGGGCCCAAAGTGATTCTAAAGGCGCAAAGTGTGACCTAAGGGCGCAAAGCGGCAGTTGCACTTTGGGCCGATGGTAGGGAAAAGAATTAAACAGTAAATATTTATAGTACATTACGTCACTAGGGCACAAAGTACAAAGATGAGCGCCCGAAGGGCGCGCTTGTTGTAGGTTGGTGTCCGAGTCGCGTATAATGTTTTTCTTACCGAGGGCGCAAAGTGCAATTTTGCGCCCGTGGGCACACTTTGCGCCCAGTAAATCACTTTGGGCCCTAGGGCAGAAAAGTGATTACAAGGGCGCAAAGTGTGACCCGAGGGCGCAAAGCGGCAGTTGCACTTTGGGCCCATGGTAAGAAATGGTAGTTTTCCTACGAGTTTGAAAAGTCTCTGTTTGCGAACCGAGAGATTTGTGGCCCGAGCTGAAGGCGAGGTCCGTAACGAGGTTCGTGAAGGAGAATTTTCGAACGAGTATCGGAAAACTGCTTTTTTGCCCGAGGAAGTACCAGCCTCCCAAAACCACCCGAGGGCGGAAAAATATTTTGACTTTACTGAAAAGAACAACTAAAGCTCACGAGCTGAATCCTAAGAGACCCACGAATGACACTAAACTAAAATGGTTAAGACGATACTCTAAACAAGTCTGGTCATAACAAACTATACTATATATATTTATTTATTCACACGGAGCTTTACTAGGCTTAACTGGCATATTGTTTCAAGGTAGCTTTTTGCATTAAACGTTTGACCATTGTGGCCAACGCTACTAATCTCGCTTACTACTCTACACGTCGGTTAATTTTCTTGAGGTAGCGTATGCATAATTATCAGCAGTACCTTGTGTTGCTCAACAAAAAAGCTCTGTGTCGGTAGCAATGGTTAAAAGTTTGATGCCAAATGCTACCTTTAGGCCGTACGTCAGTGAAGCCCAGTGAAGGTTGGTGTGACTATAAAAATATATATTAGGTCTTGAGTTAATCAGCAGTGGTGCTAAGCTTTACTGGGCTTTATTGGTAAACGGCCTGAAGATAGCTCACTTATATCTACCCGCAAGGTCCTGTGTAATGCTTTATAACTAAAGTTGAATGTGTCTCAAACAAATGACGATCAGACAAAACACGTAAAACTGCACCAAATGCACCTTTTCATTGACGGGTAGCAAAGGCGAGTGAGGGAAGCCGTAAAAATTGCGTTGTCCAACTATACATACTAGTAAGGCTCTTCAATCCTGTGTGCTTGGGTGCTAACTTCCACAATTATATTTTGTTTTATGCTTTTTCATGTGGTAAAAAATACTTATTTATAAAAAATGTATTTTTACAATGTAAAACAGTTCTTGCTTGAAATAGGGTAGATAACCACATAATTAAACCTATCCTAACTATCAGAGATCTGAGCTATAATTATAGAAATATTTAAAAAACCCATTAATGTACACGCATTAACTTGAAAAAAAAATAAATATATGGATAAGTAGCCTACAAAATTCTCAATGTTTTCAACTTCAATATTTCCTCTAATGAATTTTTGTTTGGATATATTTTAGATACGATAAGTCAATGTACGTATCTGTTACTTTAAAGATAACTTATCAGTTTTTATAAACATGTACACAACTTTGTATACAACCAGTTAAAGTAAGTAAATTTCCAGCTTAGTGGTCTCAATAGCAGGGACTCAGTAATAGATACAGTGACAGTCTTGGGGCTCGATAAAAGAGCCAAATCGAAAATTTCTTATTTAATTGATGAAAAATACTTATCATTGATTTTCCAATTTAGAAAAATTTACCCTCACAAGCAATTTAAGTAAACTATTGATATTGATTCAAGCACAGTAAATTAACTTAGTATACGTTTTCCTTAGATTGTCAACAATAGGGCCATCTACCCTCCCGGACAATAATAAGGAACTGTTTGCATGTGTCTCTCATTCTAGTAACTTTTCTAAATCCTAATATTTCTTTCGTAATAGTATAAGAAGTATTCTTGGATCCCATTTTTATTTCATATTTAATGATATACTGCTGAAGTAATGATGGTTTTTCTGCTTCGTATTTTTTATATACATGTTATAATCTTCGAATGAGAAGACCGATTTAATTTCACTATACTCTACGTAAAATACAAAATATTACAAAACTTTTTCATAAACTTGTATTTATCTAATAGCAATATAAATATTACTCAAATTACTCAACTAGTTCTGTATGTTGTCTTTTTTAATAAGGCAATACTTTCGTGGTTTGTATTACTGTAAATTTTATCTGAGTTTATGTATATATTAGTATCATGTAATACATAGACAAAGAAAAAATTGAAATTTTTGCACAGTTCATCTGTGATATTATCGAAAAAAAGCTTAGAACACCAAAAACTTAACAGTTACCTATAAATAAAAATACAATTGATATAAATTTATTAATGATCTCACTCTTAATAGTATAAATACATCAATTATACATTTTATTACCGTGACATTTTTTAATTAATATTTAATAAACTGTAAAGTTAATGATTTTTTTAAATAGATGTTCTATAATTTTTTTTTGAAATAATTAGATAGTATTTAAAGCATTTTTAAACGTGTTATATTAAAGTATGTAAATTTGAATGATAAATAAATGATTTTAATCAGCAATATCAACTGTAATATACTTTGATTATTGCAATTTATGAGAGGACTCGTTCTCAATCGTGTACAGATGTCGTACTCGGGAACGCAAGCAAGACATACCTAACAACATTATGTTTGACCGAAAGGTCGACTATTTTTGCAAAAATACTATCGTGTAGAGTAGAAAAATCCCTACTGATATGGTCTTTTACTTTAATTTGAGGACATTACGTCACTCAAGCACAAAGTACAAACATGAGCCCCCTAAGGGCGCGATTGTTGTGTGTTGGTGCTCAAGTCGCATATAATGTTTTTCTTACCCAAGGCGCTAAAAGCAATTTTGTGCCCGTGGGCACACTTTGCATCTGATAAATTACTTTGGGCCCTAGGGAAGAAAAGTACTTTGGGCCCGGAGGGTGCAAAAAGCTTTTTTGCCCGTGGGCCCAAAGTGATTCTAAAGGCGCAAAGTGTGACCTAAGGGCGCAAAGCGGCAGTTGCACTTTGGGCCGATGGTAGGGAAAAGAATTAAACAGTAAATATTAACTAAAATTATCTATATTATTTAATTATAGTACATTACGTCACTAGGGCACAAAGTACAAAGATGAGCGCCCGAAGGGCGCGCTTGTTGTAGGTTGGTGTCCGAGTCGCGTATAATGTTTTTCTTACCGAGGGCGCAAAGTGCAATTTTGCGCCCGTGGGCACACTTTGCGCCCAGTAAATCACTTTGGGCCCTAGGGCAGAAAAGTGATTACAAGGGCGCAAAGTGTGACCCGAGGGCGCAAAGCGGCAGTTGCACTTTGGGCCCATGGTAAGAAATGGTAGTTTTCCTACGAGTTTGAAAAGTCTCTGTTTGCGAACCGAGAGATTTGTGGCCCGAGCTGAAGGCGAGGTCCGTAACGAGGTTCGTGAAGGAGAATTTTCGAACGAGTATCGGAAAACTGCTTTTTTGCCCGAGGAAGTACCAGCCTCCCAAAACCACCCGAGGGCGGAAAAATATTTTGACTTTACTGAAAAGAACAACTAAAGCTCACGAGCTGAATCCTAAGAGACCCACGAATGACACTAAACTAAAATGGTTAAGACGATACTCTAAACAAGTCTGGTCATAACAAACTATACTATATATATTTATTTATTCACACGGAGCTTTACTAGGCTTAACTGGCATATTGTTTCAAGGTAGCTTTTTGCATTAAACGTTTGACCATTGTGGCCAACGCTACTAATCTCGCTTACTACTCTACACGTCGGTTAATTTTCTTGAGGTAGCGTATGCATAATTATCAGCAGTACCTTGTGTTGCTCAACAAAAAAGCTCTGTGTCGGTAGCAATGGTTAAAAGTTTGATGCCAAATGCTACCTTTAGGCCGTACGTCAGTGAAGCCCAGTGAAGGTTGGTGTGACTATAAAAATATATATTAGGTCTTGAGTTAATCAGCAGTGGTGCTAAGCTTTACTGGGCTTTATTGGTAAACGGCCTGAAGATAGCTCACTTATATCTACCCGCAAGGTCCTGTGTAATGCTTTATAACTAAAGTTGAATGTGTCTCAAACAAATGACGATCAGACAAAACACGTAAAACTGCACCAAATGCACCTTTTCATTGACGGGTAGCAAAGGCGAGTGAGGGAAGCCGTAAAAATTGCGTTGTCCAACTATACATACTAGTAAGGCTCTTCAATCCTGTGTGCTTGGGTGCTAACTTCCACAATTATATTTTGTTTTATGCTTTTTCATGTGGTAAAAAATACTTATTTATAAAAAATGTATTTTTACAATGTAAAACAGTTCTTGCTTGAAATAGGGTAGATAACCACATAATTAAACCTATCCTAACTATCAGAGATCTGAGCTATAATTATAGAAATATTTAAAAAACCCATTAATGTACACGCATTAACTTGAAAAAAAAATAAATATATGGATAAGTAGCCTACAAAATTCTCAATGTTTTCAACTTCAATATTTCCTCTAATGAATTTTTGTTTGGATATATTTTAGATACGATAAGTCAATGTACGTATCTGTTACTTTAAAGATAACTTATCAGTTTTTATAAACATGTACACAACTTTGTATACAACCAGTTAAAGTAAGTAAATTTCCAGCTTAGTGGTCTCAATAGCAGGGACTCAGTAATAGATACAGTGACAGTCTTGGGGCTCGATAAAAGAGCCAAATCGAAAATTTCTTATTTAATTGATGAAAAATACTTATCATTGATTTTCCAATTTAGAAAAATTTACCCTCACAAGCAATTTAAGTAAACTATTGATATTGATTCAAGCACAGTAAATTAACTTAGTATACGTTTTCCTTAGATTGTCAACAATAGGGCCATCTACCCTCCCGGACAATAATAAGGAACTGTTTGCATGTGTCTCTCATTCTAGTAACTTTTCTAAATCCTAATATTTCTTTCGTAATAGTATAAGAAGTATTCTTGGATCCCATTTTTATTTCATATTTAATGATATACTGCTGAAGTAATGATGGTTTTTCTGCTTCGTATTTTTTATATACATGTTATAATCTTCGAATGAGAAGACCGATTTAATTTCACTATACTCTACGTAAAATACAAAATATTACAAAACTTTTTCATAAACTTGTATTTATCTAATAGCAATATAAATATTACTCAAATTACTCAACTAGTTCTGTATGTTGTCTTTTTTAATAAGGCAATACTTTCGTGGTTTGTATTACTGTAAATTTTATCTGAGTTTATGTATATATTAGTATCATGTAATACATAGACAAAGAAAAAATTGAAATTTTTGCACAGTTCATCTGTGATATTATCGAAAAAAAGCTTAGAACACCAAAAACTTAACAGTTACCTATAAATAAAAATACAATTGATATAAATTTATTAATGATCTCACTCTTAATAGTATAAATACCGTAATTATAAATTATTCGGATGTAAGAAGTTCATTTATTTGTGCCCTGGGTGATGTGGATGTAAATATAGAAATATGTTTTTAAAAGTAAATATTTAAGTGTGTATGAGGCCAGTGGAAGACGGTGGGGTGTCCTGATACAAAATAATTTTACTATGAAAAAAGGAAGCGACATGTGCATACGTTTACCATGTTGTTAATATATATAATACCAGCAAATAATGTCTACTTATATATACACATATATGTATTGGTTCATTTATAAAGTTATGTCTCATCGTAGTTTGCTGAAAAACTAAATTTTGTAATAAAATAACATGTATACATGTATGTGTATAAGTAGGTGTCAGAGTTCGTGGTAGTTAGTATAGCGTGAGTAAGATTTCACAAAAATAGTGCGGTGGGATGTGGGGGTTAGAAAAATTCTGCGAAGAGCGGTGAAGAGTATGTGGTGACCACTGCATGTCTAGACAAAAAGTAAGCTAAGACAAAATATGCAAGAAAGTTTTAGAAGTTTACCTTATTTTGTTAGTGGTTAAGGGGGGTGATAGGGGGTCAACGGGGTTCTGTAANAAAGTTATGTCTCATCGTAGTTTGCTGAAAAACTAAATTTTGTAATAAAATAACATGTATACATGTATGTGTGTAAGTAGATGTAGTCCATGAAAGTTAGTAAAGTTTTAGTTAGATTCCACAAAAACTTTGGGGTGGGGGGGTTTGGAGGTTAGAAAAATTCTGCGAAGAGCGGTGAAGAGTATGTGGTGACCACTGCATGTCTAGACAAAAAGTAAGCTAAGACAAAATATGCAAGAAAGTTTTAGAAGTTTACCTTATTTTGTTAGTGGTTAAGGGGGGTGATAGGGGGTCAACGGGGTTCTGTAAGATCGGCTGTGCACGCAAAAAAAAGGAGAAATAAAATTGTTCGTGTATCCGTTGTACAACAGTTCGAGAGATAACTGGATCACTGGGATTTGGTAATAAGCAAGGAACTGTACGACGTTTGCAACTGTGCGATTCGATGTCTCGTTGACTCGTAACTTAACTGTGGGGGCGCTTTAGTCTAAGCTTCAGACTCTCTGAGTCCGAACACTGAACTATAAGGTTGCGTATACTTGTTGTTCATGCACACGATACGGTGCACGTTCAAAGCAAAGAAAATACGTTTCATGTATACAAACAAGATGTATACGCAACCTTACAGTTCAGTGTTCAGACTTAGAGAGTTTGAAGCTTAGACTAAAGCGCCCCCACAGTTAAGTTACGAGTCGACGAGACATCGAATCGCGAAGCTACAAACGTCGTACAGTTCCTTGCTTATTTCTGAATCTTAGTGATTCGGTTATCTATCGAACTTCTATACAACGAATAGTTAAACTATTTCAGTTCTACTTTTTTTTGCGTATGGGTGGTTTGTCTATAATTTCTCCCACAAACAACTATATAATGTGAAAAGATGTATGTATATGTATATATACATTGTGAGGAGGTATTCTTGTATTCTTTATCATATGAAGATCTATAAATTACCCTTTAATTTCTATTATATTTTTGTTACATGTTTTTTTTTTTTTTTTTTTTTTAATAATAAATATTATGCAAAATTTACGCAAATTAAATGATAGGTGCTATGAATAACCCGCAGGAAGCTGGATAATCTATGTGCAAAAGTTATTGGCGGTTATGTATAACCAATAGTGCACAGAGGGATAGCGTATTAATGTGGCGAATTATCTGTAAATCGGTTATAAATGGCACTGACGTGCGAGGAAAAATATCGTTTCCAACAAACCTGAGACGTAGACATTCGTTTCTAACCGAGATCTGGAACATTCCTGTACACTGGTAGACACTGCGTAGAGTACACGCCGAGGGGAAGAGGATAGGGTACAAAAACCAATATAGTGAGCACCAATGTAAGTATATCTATAATTGTATTACCACTACCAACTGGCATCTACTAGGATCTTCGGCGCTCGAGGGCTTATAGCGTGGTGCCGACATACAGATAATATAGATAGAGGAAAGAAGGTATTGGATTACCTGCAAGTAAAATAGCGACAATGGTAGAGAGAGAGAGAAGACAAAGATTTGCATGCATCTCTATCGCACGTTTCCGCTGATTTGTTGGCTTGAAGTGGACGAGGGAAGAAGGAGAGCACAAAGCAGACAGCAAAATAACCTAACACGCAGCTGTATATATACAGCTGTATAGTCTGGTTTGTAGTTATGAAATAGTTGACCGAATAATTTTTAATATGACGAAAATTTGCTTCGTTTGTAAAAAGCTGTGGATCCTTGGTCATTGTTAAAGT
The DNA here is from genome assembly GCF_000648655.2 of Copidosoma floridanum. The sequence goes on from NW_019379573.1 coordinate 547,864, forward strand.
TTTCACAAGTAAATTTTTGTGACTATATCGACTGTTCATTTCAGTGAATCTCACCATCTAATAATATTCTCATCAAGCATGTCATAATAATCATTAATAATACTTTATTTGCAAATACGAAAGTTTCCCAGTAGCAGTGAAATGAAACAAAAGTGGATAAACACAATCGGTGTGTTATTGGTGCCCAAAACAGCTACAATCTGCAGTGATAATTTTGATCACAATTTTTTTCATCAAACGGATGGATACACCACACTGAGATGTTTGTTATCTGATGCCGTACGACAAATTTAAACCGTTTTTTCAGCATCCTTCTACGTCTAATAATATATACGTATTTTTTTACCTTTGTCACATGTTAAGGTAGTAGTTCAATTAGATATATCATGTAGCATACTGCACTATAGAGTATGCATAAGTTATCCAGTCTTAACTGTACAGCTGTCATTGTCTCTCTCACACAACTACACGATAGTCTTGAACTTTGGAAAGCTGAAATACAAAAACTGTATGGCTAGGCTTCTTGAGACTTCGTATTTAGTTTATTTATTATATCAATTATAACATATCGGTTTTTTGAAAAAATTGATCGTTTCGTTTAGGAGTTATGAATGATTTCGTTTCGAATCATACCCCAAACCAGGCGCTTTCCTATCTCTCACGTGTTAGAAGATCAACAGTAAATCTTTAATATCTCTGAAACTACAGTACTAGGCATCTCTAAATTTAGACTCATGATGAACTGTAGCAAACTTGAGCCACACGCAAAATTTTAGAAAAATTTATCGTGTAGTTGTTTTACTCAACTACTACCTCAAATGCTTCAGAAATTACTTTGCGTTAAAAGGACCAATACTAAAAAAGAAGCGGAATAACATAATTTAGTTGAATTACCTGTAGTACGAAAAGGAATTGCACTGTGCGTGCAAAATTAGAAACAGGCATGTTTATTTTTTCAATGAAAAAGTGAAAATTTTCCTTGCTGTACAAGTATTAGGATCCAGTGCGTTATTAACGTTAATTTATCTCGAAAATGAAATAAATCATGTCAATTTTCAAGGAGCCAGTGCAACGGCCGAATTTTGCAAAATTTGTAACTACATATTTGATTTACTAAATACAAAAAATCTATTTTGCCAAATACCTGGGAGAAAAGCCTTGACGATTGAATCATTCCCTGAGTCAAAGAAAAAAATTGCCGAATTCGTCAACTACATTGAAAGCTTACAATTATACGTACCAATAGTTAAAAGATCGAAGATGGCCGTGGCTACTTCTATTACAACAAATTATGTTTTTCAATCAGTATATAAGAAACTGTTCCTGAATAATATGAACGTGTCAATACCAGCTACTGCTGATTGCACTCTCCAAGAGTGTACTCTAATGATTTCTGATGCTCGTAATCTTGCAGCTGATAATTAATCAAAAGTTTTGGAAAAACCACTACACAAAAACAAAGTGTGAAAATACTGTCAGAAAAACAACAAAGTCGAAGGCGACGCATAATTTGACAGTCAATGAGTATTTACACACTAATTATAATTTATCAGACCGCTATTACGGTAAGCAGAGTACCTGGATCCAATTAGAATACTCTGATGATATAATCAGATGTACAGCTGGTGAAACAGTATTTACAATTTAAAAAAAAATTCATTGTGCTTTATGCATAAGTTTGTTGTAGTCCTCTCCGTCAGTTATCTCAAAGCAAACGTTATTGAAAACAGAAGGGACTTAAATTTTACGTCAGATGACGTCTACACAATATGTTACAGCACTGAAAAATTTTTGAGACAGCATAAACATAGTTAAATGTCAAAAAATATTCATTTTATTATTGTTAGCAAAACAACAAATTATTCTCTCTACAGTATTATGAAGATCATATTTTAGAGCAAGAACTATTGTATGATTACCGGCAGCAGCTCATTTATTTAGTAGTGCAAAATTATGTAGAAAAACGTTTAAAACATGAAAGTGTGAGCTTATTACATTCTGATGCATAGTAAACGCGCTTTACTGCCCCGCTAGCGAGCAAAGAGGGAAAAGGGGAACGCGACCGCGCCAAAGCTGACTCTTCGCCCCACCACCGCCAAGCAGTCGCGGCCACAATCCATAGCATGGCAGCTGCGCCTGCCAGGAAAAGAGCTACGTGCCACAGACTGATGCATTCGAGTTCGAGGCGCCGCGCTGTACAGATCGACTCTTATATAAATAAAGGTCAATAATCTTTATAAGACTTGAGTTTTAGGTTAATTTATCCCAAACACCAGTTTCCCTCTTTTAAAACTTTACCTTACAAAAGTGATAAATTGTGTGATATAAAGCATCGCATTCGCTCAATGTATAACAAAATTACTATTTTTAAAGGCGAGTGACGGTTGTGTAAAAATGTTGTGTATATATGTTATAATGTAATTTTAGTACGTTTGAAATAAAAGTTTTGATGTTTACAATAAAAGTTTTCGATGTTTGACATGAAATTTATTGATGTGGGATTGAGCTTTGATGAGACCATCAAATTATTCACAAAAACCAGGGTAAAAAGTACAACAATCACTTGGAATCCAGAGCTTTTTACAAATGCAGCAGATAATTATTATAAAAATTATTCAGTAAACTATTTGATAACCATAAAACAGACCATACAGCTGCCTGTTAGGTTATTTTTCTGTCTGCTCTTTGCTCACTCTCCTAATTTCCTCTCTCCCCTCGACCACTTTAAGCTAACAAATCAGCGGAAATGTGCGAAAAAGATGCATACAAACCGCTGTTTTATTTCTCTTTCTACTACCGTCCTCGGATCATGGCTCGCTTTCCTCTTCTATCTATATTATCTCTATGGGTGCTGACGTACCCCCAAGTAGTTGACGAAGTAGGGATATCGAGTTATTGAATTTATCGAAATTTTCTATCCAGTAAGAGATTGTCAAGGCAACTCGATTTTTAAGTTAAAACTACGATTGGTAAAAAAATTGTCATACGTGGCGATTAAAGAAAAGTGCCACCTTGACCAGGATTTGAACCTGGAGCTCTTTTCTGTCTTTAGAAGCTTGCCGGGAAAGTGCATTACCAATTTTGCCATCAAGGTCTCGGCGACTCCTCTTCTCAATTGCTACATTTTATACTTTTGGCTATTTTTCAGTCGACGCCTGTTCGTATGGTATATGAAAATATAAGAAATTAATCTAATTTCATCGATGGATAAGTACGGAACGTAAATGTCAATATATTTAATTACTCGCATTAATATAAGAATACAAGAAATTAATCTAATTTTATCGATGGACAAGTACGGAACATAAATGTCGATGAACTCAATTACTCGCATTAATACTTACCCATCGATAAAGTTAGATTATATTCTTATATTTTTATGTACCAAATGAACGGACGTCGACTGAAAAATAGCCGAAAGTATGAAATGTAGCAATTAGGAAAAGGAGTCATCGAGACCTTGATGGCGAAATTGGTAACGCACTTTCCCGGCTAGCTTCTAAAGACAGGCAAGAGTTCCAGGTTCAAATCCTGATCGCGGTGGCACTTTTTTTCAATTGCTACGTATGCCAATTTTTTTACAAATCGTAGTTTTAACTTAAAAATCGAGTTGCCTTGGCAATCTCTTACTGGATGGGAAATGTCGTTAAATTCAATTACTCGCATTGATACTTACCCATCGATAAAATTAGAATGATTTCTTATATTCTTATACACCATACAAACTGAGGATATCGTTAGCGCTCCCTGGGCAAAGCACCTGGATTAATCTCTCGAGCAGCGCTCAAGACTGACATAGTTATTGGGTACATAATTTTTTTGTTGTAAGACTAAAAACATATTAAATAAATCTGAGAAAAAAAAGAATTGAAATCCTATTTAAGTGTACTCATTTAATTAAACCGACCCCTCCATAGACCATTGTGAGTGTTAATTCAAGTCTATTTGAAAATTTAATAATAATTTAATTTTTATTTTGTCCTTATTTCATTTTAAGTTTAAAATTAAATTAATTAGAAATTTTTATTTTTACTTCATCTAGCCTTTAGCTTGCAATCAGCCAAGAAATTGATTTTTTTTTTTTTTAATCTTAATTTTAATGTTCATAAATTTTACCTTTGCCTAAAGAAACGTAAAGAAATTTGTTTAGGATAAGATAGAAAGAAAGAACTCTAGCAAATAACTCAAAAGAAATTTTATCCGTTTATAGCCTCCATTTGACACGATCAGAGAATGAAAAAGAAAACCATGTAGGTTACAATCGTCCTGTAAATATCTCTGTCGAGTGTTTAAAGCACCTACTGTGACCAGTAACATTTTTATTTCATACTACTTTTTTTTACTTTTGACAATAAATTTTACCAACAAATTTTCAGCACGCCAATGGGGTTTTTCAGTCCACCACTGTTCGCTGACTTTGTAATGGATGACCTAGGAAATGGCTGTCTTGCCATTTCAAAAAATAATTATAATATGAACCCATATTTTTCAGTTTAGTTTTCATAGTGTGAATGTTGCTAGAGTAAAAAACCCATTTATAAATAATCATTACCCTTCGAGCTTTAATAACACAAATATAAAAGTTGGATTGAAAATACATTAACACCATAAAACTACTATAAATACTTATCCCGTTTGCAAAATTCGTATACCATGTATAGATAACAATTTTGAAAAAATATCAACCATGTAAAACTTTACTACATTCACATTTACCCCCTTATCAACAATAAACTAAATGACGTTATTCATTTAGGCAAAGATAAAACGGATAAACTTGAAAAGACAAATATTTTATACAAATTTTACTGTAAAAACTGTCCAGCGTCATATGTAGGTAAGGCAAAGCGAGTTGCAGAGGTCTGCATCAACGAACACATAAAGAACAAAAATTCTGATTCTGTTTTTGCGCACATAAAAATACTTTCAACCATGAATTCGATTCGGACAACATCAAAATTCTTGACAAAGAACCTAATTGAAAAAAAAAATTATTCCTGAAATGACTTACATAAAACTGGACAAAAACAACGTCAATAGAAAAGAAGATGTACTTTTCTTTTATCAAGCGTAACTTTCTTTACTACGAAAGTTCAAATGGCCCGATCAAGTTTAACGCCCTCGACCGTCAACCCTTGTTGCTTCGCCTATGTAAGCGCTGTCGTGTTATGTAGTTCATTATCAGTTGATCGGTTGACCTGTCACAAGTGAATCAAATTACTTACGAATTCTTGCTTACCTATGGTAATCATTTATATCTCATAAAATTTATCGTCGTGTGTATGTATATCATCAAATCTCTGATAGTGATTAAAATTTGTAGCTTCATAAGGCTAACACAAATGGTCAGCGAAACGTTGCAACAATAAACCAACATAAAAAAAATATATAAGTACGCCTTGTATTTATTTATTACTTATACCTTGCCCCCTAACGGATCACTGAGCACTTTGAATTTATTAATTCATCGGAGGGTGCTGACAAAATTTAAGTCAGTAATTTATATTTTAATTATTTGATTTTAATAAATGATTATTAATATTGTACTTATTATGTGTTATAGGTTTTAAAAAAACTGTCTTAGAGCAATAAAATATTGACTTAATTATTTTTAACAATAGAAGTTTAACTCTAATATTGTTTTTTTTTTTGTTTTTTTTATTGCTAATTAAAATTTAGAGTTAGCATGGAAGTCAGAAGAGTACTTTGAAAATAAATAAATGTTAATTATTTTCTGCTATCAAACTTTTGATTCGAATGTATTTTAAAATTGAAACGTAATTTTTTAAAAACCTCTTCTCAACGGCTATAATATTATCACAAATGTACAATTGACTTCTAGTAGGGTATAGTTACCTTAAACCTCTAAAGTATTATAAATTATGTAACCAGCTTGACATATTAATTTTGAATTACAAATTGCTTCGTTTTTTTCTTGCAATATATTTACTTGATCTACAGATTTAAATGAAAGTTGAATCGTTTTATAAAAATAAAAATAATATAAAAGTAAAATAAGAAAGAGTGGGCTTAATAATATGAGAGAGGGCTTTTATGATTTCTTAAAAAATAGTTTTGAAACAACTGGTAAAATTTTACGTGATTTATGTATTCTAAAAAATTACTTCAGAAAAAAAAAGATAGAGAAATTTACGGAGAAAAAAATTTTTGTCGAGTACTTTCTACTTGAAAAAAAGAATGAGAGCATAATTATTAAAGAAGCTAATAAATCACCGTGTCATTGGTTTTGACTTTATATTTTAAAATTTAATGTCGATATTTGCTTCAGTAACAAACGTCTGTCAATATTATTTAAAAAAACTAGAAATAGAAAGATAAAAACCTTTAGCGTCCCAAGAGATTGGAGAACAAATTAAAAAGGATTCCCTCTAAAATAAATGCGTTATGTTCACGACCTATAATAAGTATACTTGCTTCTGAAATTACTTCAAGTTCTTGAAATGTTGTACAATGTCGATAATTAGAAAAAAAATTGAATTAATCTACTTAAAAATTATTTTTTTGGGATTGATTATTGTAACAAAATGTAAAAGTATATAATTATAATTTAAACTATTAAGGTATTTTTTATAATTGTGTTTTCTAAAGAAAGATTTTACACATTTGAGATGCCGATTAAAATGTATTTGTCTTTTGAGTAATATGTATTAAATAATGCGTTCCTAAATATTTCTATTTTCCTGTTTTTTTGCGAAGATCGTAATGCCTTTCAGTATTTATCATTTTTTGCTTTTTATTGCATTCATAGTATTTACTATAATAAATTTTGCTATGAATTTCAAACGAATTTTCATCTCCATAAGGCATGGCATAGAACAGTATTCAGATTTTAAGACGTAAAAAAATCATTGAACTAATTTTACCAACTATAAATTCTTTTAATAGTCAGATTGTATGTTTATTCTTTAATTATATAAATTTATTTTATCTTAAATCTAGCAATTTATGTCAGGGTAAAAATTGAAACAAAAGTTTTTATACCGTAAATTATATGGAGTATAGAAATACCTTTTATTTTTTATTGAAAACAACTTTATTTTGTCTTAGCATTTTCTACGAAAATCAAAAAATTTCAAGGCCAGAGTATTAATAATTGTCACTTATTTTCCATAAACTAGGAATTTTTCATTGTTAATTGTTCGTTACGTTATTGAAATGCAGAATTGAAAATGAAATAAAGGTTTAAATGTAACATAGAGACATTCGAGAAAAAATAAGTATTGTTTTAAAGAAAATTTTGGTCTCGTACGATATGTTTATCGCATTCAACGCCCGTATCAAGCCACTAAAACTGCACAGCAACAGGTGAGGCTTTAAAAGGAGGCCCTGTGTACTTAGCAAGGATAGTTAAGTGGACGATAGACGAGTTAATTTTACGGCCGATTGGACGAGAGTTGGCTTGACGTTGTATTTGCTTTGCACTTATGCTGCAAGGAGGGAGTCGAGCCCGCGAGACATGAAGACACGTTTGACTTTCCTCACAGATAAAAGATTCTAATAAAGTTCCTTCAATCACAGTCTGCCCCCCTATTTATTGAATAACAAAGAAATTTGTGTAACAGCTGGCGCACAGAAGCGAGATAAGGACAAAGAAAAAAATTTTTTTTCTTGTCCACTTTTGTCTCATGTGAAAAAAATATTTGACTTTGCAAAACGTAAGAATGTTAGTGAACAAAAGTGTTATTCCGCAAAAAATAAAGTACATCGTTAACACAACAATCAAACAAGAAGAAGAATTACTGATATCAAGGTGATCTAGAGAAGCGATCATCAGGTATCCAACGCTTTCGGAACATCGATAAATGGCACCTTAATACTGAGACAGAATATCAAAAGAAGCAGTAGGAGGAAAGGAAGTCAAATTCAGATGAGTATCATCCAACACCTATAAAGGCAGCAATCTTTACTATGTGGCATGCAATTATTATTATCATTATCGCTGTTGTCTGGTAAGTAGAGAAAAAATAATAAATTAGCAAATATTTATCATTCATTCCCTAAAGAGTAAGTTTTACAAAAAGTTACTTTTCGCAATTTTTTTTACTTTAGAATCCCTAATGTATTAAATTAATAACTTAAACATTGACAATAACACTTAATCTTTGCTTAGTCACCTGGCAACCATGTCTGGCGCAATTTCGATTGTTGGATTAATTTTTGTTGGTAGAAAAAAATAGATATGGAAACATTGGCAGCATTGATCTACTACTTGCAAAATTAAAAGTAGTAAAGCAGTGGAAAGGCGAAACTATTAAAGAATGTAGTAGCTGGATGGAAAATCAATACAGAATTATATAACATTGTACAACTCAAAGTTACGCACCTAGCAAAAGAAAAATTAATATTGAAAGACAAGTGCAGAAAAAAAGGAAATGAAACAGCACACATACGGTTTATAGGCTACACATAATTACAGAGTAACGTGTCTCAGTCCTGAAACATTAGGTGAAGCTATATTCGCCGCCTTAAAAATGAAAAATAAATAAACTCAGTTTTGCGTTAAATGACATAATAAATGACAACTTAATAAATAATTGTAGGCATGTGACTCTAATGCTTGTCGGTAAATTGGAATTCAATACGTCCAATAGGTATACAAGTGAACGTCGATACACTTTAATCATTGTATTAATAGGCGCATATGTATAGATGGCGGTACTCTTCATACAAGCACTCTTTATTACCATCCATACATGCCCTTTCTCAATATATAAGATATAGAAAATACTTGATAATACAAATCCACATAATTTCTTTTTCAAGAAATTTTCCTTCGGAGAAATAATTAAGAACGAGAAAAAACCGTCCCCGGGTGCGGATCGAACACACAACCTCCTGTTTACTAGACAGTTGCTCTACCACTTGAGCTACCGAGGAGCTGTGCATTCACTTGCACCGTACGTTTAGATAAGTTCTCGCTCTCAATTCTTAAGCTGTCTTTCACCTAATTTTCTATATCTTATATATTGAGAAAGGGCATGTATGGATGGTAATAAAGAGTGCTTGTATGAAGAGTACCGCCATCTATACATATGTGCCTATTGATACAATGATTAAAGTGTATCGACGTTCGCTTGTATACTTATTGGACGTATTGAATTCTAATTTACCGACAAGCATTAGAGTCACATGCCTACAATATCGAGCTTAGGTGAAAGACAGCTTAAGAATTGAGAGCGAGAACTTATCTAAACTTACGGTGCGAGTGAATGCACAGCTCCTCGGTAGCTCAAGTGGTAGAGCAACTGTCTAGTAAACAGGAGGTTGTGTGTTCGATCCGCACCCGGGGAAGGTTTTTTCTCGTTCTTAATTATTTCTCCAAAGGAAAGTTTCTTGAAAAAGAAATTATGTGGATTTGTATTATCAAGTATTTTCTATATCTTATATATTGAGAAAGGGCATGTATGGATGGTAATAAAGAGTGCTTGTATGAAGAGTACCGCCATCTATACATATGCGCCTATTGATACAATGATTAAAGTGTATCGACGTTCGCTTGTATACCTATTGGATGTATTGAATTTTAATAAGTAATTATAATATCACATACCAAAACATAGTAACGCACCTATCGATTATGGATTTCGCTTATATTGCAGCGAATATGGCAAGCATCCTACTAAATTATGTATAAAATTAGTAACGAATGCGATTGGTAAAAAAATTTGTAATCCAGATGCAAAAGTAAGGGTCTCACCAGCTTAGCTGACCCAAAATATTATGAAAGTTCAGGATAAAAATTGCGCCTACTGCTAACAAAAAGGTCATGATACAAAGAAATGTTACTTTATTGTAAAAGATGAAAAAAATAAAAAAATCAACCAGAATGATATACGCCAGCAACAAGATAGAAGGACCTGTTTTAAAAGTAGAATTATTAGCATATGGGGTTAAACAAAGGTCAAAATCTCTTGGAATTTCAGGAAAAATGCTCAAGACTATAACTAAGTCATTAGGTTTTTTAATACTGAAAACTGGATTAATAATAAGAAAAATGAGATTAACAGAAGGAAACAAGAAGTAAGCAAGTACGATTAAGATAAACGACATAACGAAGTCAAAAGTTATGAAACTAGCTTACCAATTAACATAAAGGAACTAGTTGACAAAATGATAGAGCTATTTGACAAGACGGATTGTAAAAAAAAGAATCAAATCACGTGCAACAACTAATTGACCGTAATCCTTTTGTATTTCGCCATGACGGAGAACCACTAAAAATTATGAAATTACTTAAACACAAAATGGAAACGTCGACGAATGAACCAATCGTCAAAAAAAAGTTAGATACTCAATTAAATTAAGATACCAAATAAAAATTGAACTTGACAAATTTATTCATCAAGGTGTCATGGAGCCCTTAAAATCACTGTACAATTCGCATGCACAGATCTTTCCTATATAAACATATCCTAATGGCAAAAACGATGGATTGTCACCATAAACTTCAAATTATTAAACAAAATCACGGTAGGATCATGTTACCTACTACCTTTTCAAAATGAAATTTTATAAAATTTGGCTGCAGCATGGTACGTCGTCGTTGTGGCGTCATTGACTTAAAGCAGAGATTTTTTCAAGTCAAAATTGACTAGGAGAATACATACAAATAAATATTCTCGGGCTGGAACATACACTATCAGTATACGTAGGTACCTAGATACCTATGGGTTGTATTGATTCCCCAAAATACAGTTATGCGCATTACAAAATTAATTCTAGTCGGCCTGCAAGGGCGCAAAATAGAAGTAAACATAGACGACATCATGGTATTTGCAAAAAACTTTAAACAGCACAGTATAAGATTCAAAAAGTCTCTAAATTACTAGCTGACGCAAACCTCACAATGGAGCTAAAAAAGTGCAAAATAAAAAAAAAAGTACATTGGGACAATGTACCGTCTGCCCGTGTATATAAGATTCGCACGAAAAGAAAGAAAAACATTATTAGAAGAGACTATAAGAATCAAAATAAAATACTTGATTCAAAAGAGTCAGACAAAAAAGCAAAAAGAGAAAAGACACGTTACATAAAAAATTCCTGAATTTTCTAACACAACCTCAAAATTAAACGATTCAAAAAAAATCATCATAGCACACTGTGACACACCAGCAGTCAAGAACAATCCGAGCAAACAAAACATAAGGGATTTCTACCAGCCAAAGCAAGCTTAGTAAGCAAAACAAAGAGAAAGGAATAGAAAGGAGTAGAATGAGTGTAAAAGCATAAAGAAACAGTACCAGCCGTCTTTATTAAATAAAGAGTAGATTTTTCTAGCAATGTGTGGACCTTTTAAAGGAAAGACAATACTTGGCTAGCTCATCGAGTAAAGTCTCTGCTAGTTTAAAAAAAGGGCGGTACAATGAGTTACATGATTTTAGCAACGCGCAATCATACACAGAACTGTGCGAAGCCAAACGAAACCTTAGAACTAATAGATAACCTTCCAATAAATGTATCAGAAAACTGCCCGTTTGACATTCTTATTTTTTCTTGGAATTAACAATTAATTTCATGTGAAATTTTTTACTGATTCATTACAAAATTCTAAGTAAAAAAATTTGTTTGTTGATCTACAGAAAGTAAATAAAATTCTACCGTTTGTCACAATACAAAAATGACGGCTGCATATTTCCATTTACACGAGAATTTGGGAAAAACATATGCTAATCTATGTAAAAATATATCCTCAATAATGCATTATGACAGCTGCTCCAATATGAATTTTATAAATTTTTGTTATTTTGTTATTTTCAGTTTGCATTATTTACAATTACAATCTGAATATTGGCTCTATATTCTTCAGTGATGGTTATTAGATACCAGATAGCAAAACTTGCCAATTATACGTTCATTAATTCTTATAACTTAACAACTGATATTAAGCCTAAAATATCTAACCGTATTATGTCAAACATTTATGTCCCTGTTAAAAGCAGGTTTGTTGTAAGTACGGTCTTAACTGTTTATATAATATGTTCGTGGTTTTTCAAGCTTTATCTCGAGAAGTTACGTTGTTTTTTGTAGTTTCTTCTAGTATAAGTGATAATTTACATTATTAATTGCGTTACATACGTAATGAATCTCTATATGCCTCTCGCTCTGGGTGCAGGGATACGATTGCTGGAAAGGTATTGACTATAAACACTCCATACATGTGTAATATAAGAGTAACTTTATTGCCTATGATATCATGCCTAGTCCGTGGCTCAGACTGTTATGGCTGCCAGGCGCTTGTTTGCATAGCTGCTTCAGAATTTTCAATGCTTGGTGCAGTATTGCTAGTGGTCTCTTATACCTACACGACTCTTAAGGTGGCTTGGGCGGTTGGTACTGTAGGGTAGGGTGCCATACGGGCCCCTAAAATATCAACGCTTTTCGACGGTTAAGTTTTGAATAAATATAGTTATTTCGAAAAAATTGAAGTGCAAAATCAAAAAATTGCAGAAAAGTACCGTGAAATTATAATTTTGAAAATTTGGTAATGTTGAAGGGCAAGCCAGATTAATATTTCATACTTTTCTTCTGATTTTCTCTTAAATTAAGTGGTTGACCCTATATTTTTAAGAACTTAATGGATTATATGTAAAAAAATTCACAAGAACTATTTTTAATTTTTGAGGTTAATCAAAGATTTTCGAAGATATAGTCGATTTTGTGACTACTTTCCATAAGAGTAGGTGTTAAATTGGTGAATTTTCAGTAGTGATTTGCGAAAAAATTAAGTCGTTGATCTTAGTGCTTTCTTATCGCAAATGAATTTAGCATACTTTATTTACATAATTCCAAAATCTCAGAGATTTTGATCAAACTGATGAAAATCGCCCAAGCCACCTTAAGTCCTGGCTAGATGCATATGATGTTATGATTTCTGCTCGCTGCTGTCGTTAGAATCACGTTTATCGGGCCTCTTTCAATGTTCCTGGTTTTTTAGCGTAGTCCGAGACGATTGATGTCTGTAAAGTACATTCAAGTTGCCTTAGCAACAGCATATTTACGAAACGCTGAAATTAAGAGTTGACTAGAATTTGAGATAATAGGTTTCAGACAGAAAATTAGCAGTTTTTCTAGTAAGTGGAGCTTTTTTTATAATTCTTTGCAGCAAAAATCAAGAGTTTTTAAAAAAGGCTCTTAATTCATCGGTCTATTTTCTACAAATCCGAGGTAAATGTTTATAATACTTACTAATAATACAAGTTCTTTCTCCTTTTACGAACTCGGTGCATCTACCATCGCTTTTTCTATAGTTTAGATTTCTGTAAGCTGGTTATATTGATCACCAACCCTAAGACTTCTATACTTGGTTCCAAAAACTTTGCATTTTTCAAATTTAATTTTGAATTACAACCTGCAAGTCTTTCGCGTACTTTTTTAAAGTTTTTTAGGTGCGTGCTCTGATTTTTTCTGGTTATGTATATATACATCATCTAAATACGTGATAAGATAACCAATCCCATGTAAACACTCGTCTTTTTTGCGTTAAACGTCAGCATATTCCGGTGATCCTTTTTCGGGTACCTGAGTATGTTTGTATAATTCTGTGTGTCTTATGATTGTTAGTAGTTCTCCACAGCTCTTGGCTGTAAAGCACGCTCTACGTATTGGCATTTTAATGCTAGGTATGTGTGTTTGTTTTTTATATATTTTTGTACTGATCGTATTATATAATCCTATTATATTTACAAACAGTATCACATAACTGTATTTTATGATTACATAACTATACAAATCACTATCCAGTGTAATAATATCTAACAGATCAAAGGTTTGTAGGTCATACCCTAAATTGCTTGAACCATTAACGTGCCATTCGTATTGGCCCTGAGCCTGGTAAAACGAAACAGTCTACTAATTTCGGACATTTTTAAAAGTTGCTTGTAAATTAATTAATTTGCTTATGGGCACCAGTAGCTGTCTATGGAAATCTTGTAGATCTTTGTTTGGTTGTCATTATGTATTTTATCAGTGGTTGTCATTATGTATTTTCTTAGAAATCACGGCAGCATATGTGCTGGTATCTATTTCAAAATTGACATCTTTTCCATTGTTATTAACTATGTTTACCATTAGATTAATACTCGATGTTTTGCTTGAATGATTATATGAATTGTTGTTTAAATTATTTTTACTTCCGAAGTATAATAATTTCGTTTTGCCATTAGGTTATACAATATTAAATTTCAAGCTTATGTTTTTTTCTCACTTGGCTCGCAGCTCTGAGGATCTACTTTTTCATGTCCGTATTCCAACTGTGGTCCGATAGTTCGAAAGCCTTGTAAAATAAAGTCTTCTTTGCTGTGTAAGTGATTGATGTCACATATAAATCTAAGACAGTTTTTCACTATGCCAGTGACGATAGAATATAGTAACATATATAGAATATAGTAATATATGCATAGTAACACAGCATTGAAGAACCTATTGAGTACCTAATTGAGATATATATATACATATGGCTCTTTTATAAGATAGTTAAGAAAATATAGTCAAAATATCACTTCTGTGCCCTGCCCAAATCTCGGTTCCGTGCTTGAAACCTTTTTTTCTACTAGGGAAAAAATAAGTTTTTCTGCCATATCCTCGCTCATACATTGTTCAGTATAGACGTCGTATACGCACAAGCCACAGCTGTCAACAATTTCAATTGCTTTAATTGAGCGTATTTTAATTTTCGATTTTCATGTGGACAAAAACTTGTGTCACTTCCATCGACGCCTGACCCCAGCACTCTGTTACTCACACGTATAAGTAAAAAAATTTTTTTACTTTTTATTGACGACAGATGTTTTGTAAGCGGAAAATCGTTCATATTAACTCTATGAGCCGAAATAGTACTGCAAAGCTTATAATGTCACTTCCATACCCCTTATTGGTAAAAGTGTCTCTTTTTCTAGCTTTCCTGCAACGAAACTTGACAAAACTCTTTCACCAGTAATGTCGAGATAAAACATGAGATACTTTCAACGCTAAAAGTAAGGAAATACTTCATTTTAGGTGGTCTGAAGTTGGCTCAAATGACTGCTAAAAGAAAGCTTTATCGATTACAAAAACATTTTTTGTATTTAGTGCTACGAATTAAAATTTATCAGGATTTATTTGTAAATTATACATTTCTTGCGAAAGTCTACAAAATCTCATTAATTGGCGATTTTTATCGCACCGCTTCTAACAGCCATGACTTTTAAACAAAAGCACTAAATAAAGAAACCATTTTCTATTAATCGATAGAGGTTAATCCTAGCTTTTATTTTATTTAGGTAAGAACACTTTATGTATACAAGCACTTTAGTTACACACATCAAGAGCAGACGTATTTTTTTCGAACATTGACTAAAATTGACTATTACACGATCCCTTGTGTATATCTCCCTATATTATATAGTTGTATTGACAAAACTGAGTCTCGCCCCCCCCGCTCCCCCTCAGTACCCCC